>CM031617.1:25375133-25390133 GCA_018398815.1 Conus ventricosus | reverse complement strand
GTAGTGTTGAAGAAAGAATATGCCCTGAATGTTTGTCTCAACTTCATAGTGAAATAAGATGTGGCAAATGAAATAATGAATGGTGTAGTCGTGAATGTAGTGAAATAGTAGCCATGATAAACAAGGTGTTAAATCGGTTTCCCCCAGGTAGAAGCGTTCCCTGGACTGAGAGGGACTGGTTGCTACTGTCTGAGGGTCAGGGCCGTAGCTGAGACTATCCGTTGTTCTCCGCCTTTTTGTCTATGTGGAGAGGTCGGCCTGAGTGCCGACAATCACCCTACCGCCACATGCGCCCGGCACCGACTACCCGCTGAGCTGGAGACGCCGCTGCTGCCAAGCCAGAGCGCCGCTCCTGAGTTTGAACCAGCGACCTGTTGGCAAGGCCGTCGCTGTGTTGTGTGTGAGCCACAGCTCCTGTGCGAGACTGTCACCTCGTCGGCAAAGACGCCGACAGTGTGTTAGCGTTTTTTTTTTTTTTTCCTTGAGCCACAGCTCTGAAGTTTTTTTTTTTTTTTTTTTTTTGTCCTGTGTCGGACTTGATTTGACACTGAGGTCGACGTCTTCGTCATCGTCGTCGTTTCGTCCTCTACGTCGTCGCGACATCTTCCTCGCTGTCGTCGTCGTCTACGTCGTCGTTGGACCCAGCAGCGCTAATTGATAGCCGATATATATATATTAATATAATAATAATAATAATAATAAATACTTATATAGCGCCTATTCTCGGCTAGAGGCCAAGCTCTAAGCGCTTTACAATCAACACTCGTTTACACAACGGGCTGCCTACATGGGTAGTGCCGACTGAAGAGCTGCCAGCTGGCGCTTCATTCAGTCGTTTCCCGTGTCATCCAGTCAGTATCGTTCAATATCGATCACTCATTTTCCTTAATTCCTTCATTTCTTTCCATTTCTCACGCAGGGTGCATGCTATGTGTGACGTGTCATCCATACCAACGGCCAAACTGGCCTACTCTTCCGAAAGTTGGTGATGGGATTTTACGTGTGTGCAAGATGTTATGCGTGCGTTCACACACGGAACCTCGGTTTATAGTCTCATTCGAAGGACTATATAGAGAGACATATTTTGTGTGTACGCCTCATGGTTGGCGTGCCGTTCTATTGATGTCATTGCATTTATATTATATGTTTGTCTGATGGCTCGGGCAGCATAAAAAACAAAAAGTGTTGTTTCTGTTGCCTGGCTGTCAATGTTCGGGTGAGTGGGTGTGTGTATATGAATTAGAAAATTCGTACATGCATCCATAATTTGAGTGAGAGTCGGACAGTCGGACACCTGCAGCACACCCATACCATCCGTAACATGATCATTATATTATTATTATCATTATTATTACTATTATGGTTATTATTATTATTATTATTATTGTTATGACATTATCATATTATTATTATCATTATTATTACTATTATGGTTATTATTATTATTATGATTATCAGCAGCA
The DNA here is from genome assembly GCA_018398815.1 of Conus ventricosus. Classification (NCBI taxonomy): domain Eukaryota; kingdom Metazoa; phylum Mollusca; class Gastropoda; order Neogastropoda; family Conidae; genus Conus; species Conus ventricosus. The sequence goes on along the minus strand of CM031617.1, from coordinate 25,388,670 downwards.
GCAGAAGCATTTACATCAGCATCATCGTTGTTGTTGTTGCTATTGCTATCATTATTACTATTATTATTATTATCATCATTACATTACATTATCACATACATTATGTAAAGAAATTGGGTCCAGTATTCAATGCGTTTAAGGTGTGTGTGTGTGTGTGTGTGTGTGTGTGTGTGTGTGTGTGTGTGTGTGTGTGTGTGTGTGTGTTGTGCTGCGTGCTGTGTGTGTGTGTGTGTGTGTGTGTGTGTGTGTGTGTGTTATGTGTGTTGGGGTAGGTGGGTGGGGGGTATGCACGCACATGATAAACGTTTGACATGCTTTTTTTTTCCGCCAGCAATTACGAGCGCTAGGTTAGTCAAACGTGTTAGGTGGATGACCATTGACAAGATCTTTCCCAGCATGTTCAACATCTACAGTATTTCAAAGTACCATTCGTCTGAAATTGCGGTCATCTAAAACGCGTGCTTTGTACAGAGGTAAAAGACATGTAAAGCGATGCTATATGCAAATATTGTAACCAACAGTAGATTGCATTCTGTCAAGATCAGATCTTTAGATGCGTTCACAAAACGAGGTGCGAAACACATGTTTAATGCACATGGGAAACAGGCGAGTGAATTTACGACAAACATGTCATCTCTAAACGTTACAAACAATAGAATTAAAAAGAAAAAAATGCACAAAGCAGTACTGCCCAAATCGTATCCAGCATGAGAACTCAACTCTCCCATGCGGACTGATCTGTGGAGTGTCGTCTTGTTTATGTTTCATGTCAGTTGTACACAGCGTCCGAATGAGAAATATTTGTCGAAAACTCGTGTGCCCGTTCTGTACCGTGTATGAAATAAGTGTAAATTTGCACCCTTTTGTTAGCATGGTCATTTGCATTTTGTGTTTACAGTAAAGCTGCAGTCCTTATACCTTTTATATGCGTTATGTGCGTTTCAGAGGCGAAGAGGTTGAACTTGTAATACAGGTAGATATTTAGATTTGGATCTACAGATACACGTATATGCTGATTTGATAGATCGATTGATTTAATTTAACGTCTGTTCACAACAATGGTGATATTAGGCTAAAAATGAACCAATCCCCCCCCCCCCCCCCCCCCCCCCCCCCCCCCCCCCCCCCCCCCCCCCCCCCAAAAAAAAAAATAAAAAAAAAATGCATATACAGTAAAGCGGCAGTCCTTTTCCTTTTCTTGTTAATCTTATATAGACATGTTTGGCAAGATGCGTATACGCTTTCCACCAGTGATTTATCGGTTCTTTTTCGTGAGATTTCAGTAGATCTTATTTTTTCTTTGTTGAAAGAGGTAAACTTATTTTATAAAATATAGTGTTTTAATAATGTAACAGGTGTCGCCGGAGTTGAACAGATAATTGTGTTTTTGTCCTCGTAAATTTTAAACGATGTGTTAATACTAGTGTGGGTATTTGTATTTAGAGACTTAGATATGATAGCTGAGGTCCTGATTTGGCTCCTAGTAGTCCGCTGGACCCTATAAACACTAACTAACTAACTAACATCTTGCCAAACATGTCTATATAAGATTGTATGAATTTATCCTTTATGGTGATTGAAACTGGTAAAGTCGCATTGAAGGGCAAACGAAACAATCTTTCTTGTTAACAAAAGTAGGTGTTTACAATATGTAGGCAGATGTATTACATATTCTACATTTCTGCCCAAAATAAGATAAAAAAGGCACTGATTCTGAAAATAAAAAGTCTCCAAGACATGCTCTGAATGTTACCCAAAATACTAATACACGACAGGGACATTTTCTCATTGTGCACATCTTTGAAATGCATTTGCGAGCTATCAGCTAATAACGGGAAACTGATACCAAAGCGTCTGATGATATTTTTCAGCCAAGAGGAAAACATTTCAAGAATATAGATTTTGCAGGGACGGTTGCTGTTGTGTAAAAGTGGAGAGAGAGAAAGAGAGAGAATGAATGTGTATATGTGCGCGTGTGAGTGTGTGTGTAATTCAATTTACATGCCAATGTCTTTGCCTGTTTGTCATGTTCATCCTTTGCCCTTTACCCTTGTGTAGCTTGTGTTCATTACATGTCACTCAGCGCCATTTGTTTTCATTATATTCTGTTAGTTCTTCTACCTCTATAAAGGTGCGTGTGTGCACGTGCTTGTATGTGAGCATGCACTGTATGCATGCACGCACATGTTTATGCATGCACATCTGCGGCCTGCTTTTTGTGCGATATACTTATGTGCGAGATATACTTATATCAGAGAATACACTTCCAGTACACCGCTGGATGTGAACAGTATGAAACAAGCCATTCAACGACATCATTCAGTCAGATATACGTCCATCAGAGAACAAAAATATCATCACGAGTCTCTTTATTCAACTGTAATGAGGGGGGGGGGGGGGGGGGGGATAAAAAAAAGATGTTCTTTATTTTGAAAAAAAAAAATCTCAAACCCAAAGTGGCGTGGAACCATGTAAACTGTATTACAAAGGACAGGACATGATCGTAGCAAACGAAGAAAGTGCACTTTTATATACATCGTGTACGAAGTTAACTCTCGCATTTCACAGAGAATTGCATGGATTCCACACCCTACTCCCCCACCCCCACCCCCGTCCCTCACCCCACCTAACTGATCGATCTTGATTTAACTGCTTTTCGTAGCACAGTGTTCAAATAATGCCACACCTCGCATAACACAGAGTGGACACTGCCGGCTTCAGAGTATAGAGGGGGTGGGTGATAGTGGGGGGAGGGGGAGGGGGGGGGGGGTTACGGAAGGGAAGGGAAGGGGGGAGGGAGTTTTTCTTTTAAAATTTATTTCCTTTCATTTCTTCAAGATATCTAATCTACGCCCCTGTCATACTGAAGACCACTCGCTCTAAAAAAAACAACAAAAAAAACTGGTTAATCATCGGGAAAGGGATAGGCGCAGGGATAAGGATCAGGAATGTGGTACAGGGAGTGTGGGGGAAGGGGGGGTTAACAGGGGGGAGGGGGAGGAGGGTTGCAGAACTTTTATTATTTTATTTTTCTCGTCGAGAGAAACTTGAGTGTGTGCGTTGGGGGTAATGGATAGATCACACGAACGCATGTAGGCCCTTAAATCATAACACGCTCAGCAGTTTTCTTTTCGACGGCCCATCTTTCATGCCCCCCCCCCCCCCCGCCCCCCCCTCCCCCCTCCCTCCGCCCCCCCTCCCATGCTCCGCTCCCTCGTCCTACACCAGTCCACCTCACTCTCGTCATCGCTGCCGGAAGCTTACTGCCCCCCCCCCCCCCCCTCCTCCTCCTCCTCTTGCCATGTAGCTGACTCAATGTTTGCATCTGCACTTACGAACATTTAAGGATTAGGCATGAATGCCACATAACCTATGAAGCTAGAAGAGTGAGAATTAATCTGATAACAAAGATGAAGTAAAAACATGGAAACAAACGACAAGAAAAAAAAACAAACCTATCGCTTGACTTACAAATGCATATCTCATGCATGTGGATACAAAAGCGTTGAATGTTCTTACATGATCAATTGTCTGATGACAGAATGAAAACCAGAGAAGAAAAAAAATGGAAAAATGAAGGAAAAGAATGAAAGTACGATTAAAAAGAAAAAAAAAGCAAAAAGCGAACAGCTGACATATAGCTATATTATGTACACATCAACGAAAGCTGATAATAATTAGCGGAATCTGGGCTGCAAATGTTCATGTGTTAAATCACAAACCAGTACAATGTGCAGAAAAAAAATATGTGAGGGGGAAAAAAGGAAAAGGAATAAGCAATCAGACATTAATTAAACCGGTCAATCATAGAAAGGTGAAAAGTGATGACATTACAACACACACACACACCACACACACGCACACGCACACACACACACCACCACATAGCATAGAAGAACAGCAACAAATTAAAAAAAATGACAGAACAAAACGAAAACCGAATGGACAGCGTACAAGAGAGAGAGAGAGAGAGAGAGAGGAGAGAGAGAGAGAGAGAGAGAGAGAGAGAGAGAGAGAGAGAGAGAGAGGTCTGGGTCTGTGTTTGGTCCGGCTTAATCGAGAAGAATACAGCTACCAAGACACCAACGCAAATGTTAAAAAAAAAACCACACACACAAAAACAAACAAACAACCCCGAACGACTCTTTATTAATGATAAGCCTTCTGTTCATGAACGCAGTTGAATAACAACACAAAACACAAACGACAAAACCAAAAATGACCCAGACATGAAAGTGAAAGAAACATGGAGCCCGGTGTCATGGAGGAACCCGGTGCCGGTTTGACTGAACCTATCTTCCATTCCATTTTTGCAACGTTATTTCACACAACTTTTTTTTGTCACGTCAAAACATTAAGGTTGATTTAACGGCTGTTCAGTTTAATTTGTGGACACGGTCCGATTTACACTGAAGTAAACGGAGGACTGGGAAAATCTACAAAGTTAAGGACCCCCTAACTTCCACATTGACTGATATTGAGAGAAAAATATCTAGCCTTACCACCACACCCCTCCCCTGTCAAATAGAAAAGTTAATAACGACAAACAATATACTTAACACAAAGAGGAAAAATTGATTTCTCGTTTGTTTCATGCCCGACATTGCAAAAGGCTCCGAAACCATAAAAAAGGAAAAAAAAAATGGAGTGGTTTTGTTGTTTTGTTGTTTTTGATAATGATGATGTTGTTGATATTGTTGCGTTGTCGTTGCTGTTATTTTTTTTTTAACAAAATAGCATAGATTCCTTCACAATCTCTGGTAACATGCTACAAAAAGGGGGGGGGGGGGGGAACAAAACATGCTCCAAAAAAAAAAAAGGGGGGGGGGGACAAAATAAACAAACACCACAAACAACAAACAAACAACAAACAAACAAAAAAAACCCTCCACCCCCCCTATCAAGACACCAAACGCGACCCAAGACACCATCGACTGCACACCACGGCAACTGCTAAACCCACACCAAACGAGGCCGGAAGCGGAAATGAACGAGCTGCGGTGTCCGCGCCGGCGCGCCGCGGCGTTGCAGAGGTCGTCGTCATGGCACAGGAGCGGCGCACGCAGCCCCTGGTGGTGAACTGCCACTCTGTGCAGTTGGGGAAGTCGTCCTGGTTCTCGCACTGCGCGGCGCACTGCGAACGGTGGAGAGTATTCGGTGGCTTTAACGTCACTCTTCATCTTGAAGAACACTTTCTGTGAACAGACACGGTGTTGACCAGAGGGAGTGAATAAAATGAATGGATGGATGGACGGAGGAGGGGGGTGGGGAGAGGTGATTCTCTGAATGGATAAATAAAGGAACGATTTGTTAAACGAATCAATGAATAGATACGTGTGTTGCTCAATAAACGAATGATGTATTACACGAATGAACGAATGAATGAATGAATGAATGAATGAATGAATGAATGAATGAATGAATGAATGAATGTATACAGAATGCATAGTTGCGAAAGAAATTATATTAACACAAAAATAATCGAACAAAAAAAAAAAAAATCAAGTATGAAATGAACACACTTAAGAGGGATGAATAAATGCATTTGTTTTTCTCGTAGTTCGGTTTAATTAAACATATCCCGTCTTCTGCACCCCCTGTCCCCCTCCCATATACACAGATACTCTCATCACCATCCAACACATCTATTCCTGTGGTTTTGTGTTACTGTTTTGTTTTTTGTTTTATAGTCATTTTCCAAGGTCATTGTAATAATGATTGTGGAACTTTACGCATGTACTTGTTTCAAGCCCTTAGCTGTTTGTTTCTCTTCTCTCTCCCTCTCTCTCTCTCTCTCTCTCTTCTCTCCTCTCTCTCTCTCCTCTCTCTCCTCTCGGTTTGTTCATCTACCTGCCTGTCGACTCTCTCTCTCGTCTCTGTCTCTCTGTCTTTGTCTGTCTGTCTGTCTGTCTGTCTGTCTGTCTGTTTGTCTGTCTGTCTGTCTGTCGTCTGTCTGTCTGTCTGTCTGGTCTGTCTGTCTTTTCTCTCTCTCTCTCTCTCTCTCTCTCTCTCTCTCTCTCGCAAGGTCTTTCTCATCATATTTTTTTTTTTTTTTACTTCCTTCTTCAACAATCATAATAGCTCCTTTAAATCAAAAGTATCTGCAGTCACCATCAAAGGGAAATACTGTTCAATAAGTGACAGCAGAGAAGATTAAACTGTCCACTTGATGTACGGCTTCTTTGTCATTCTGGGATATAGTGTAACCCCACGACATGCTATTCTGGCGGCAAGATTGAAAAATGTTTTTTTCCCCTTCATTTTTAGATGGTGCTACGGTGGCAGTGATGTTTTGTTTTTTTTTAGGTTTTTTTCTTTTTTTTTTTTTTGGGGGGGGGGGGGGGGGGGGGGTAGTTTTCGCTTATTTGACTAAACCGATAGAAATACTGAAAGACAGTAACACCAGTTTTGGAATCATTGAACAGTATATAGAATGATTTATACAGTAACACAAGTGTGGGAGGACTGTAACAGCAATCTTCAGTAAAAAAGACGCCTCATTGCCTGGAAACATAGCCCCCCCCCCCCCCCCCCCCCGCACGCCCTTCAAGTCTGGCAAACCAAGGACCTTTCTTTCTGCTGTCCCACCTTCTGGGCCACGTCAGTGGCATTGCTCCAAGTCATTCCGGACACCCGTGGTGTCAGTGGTGCACGTCTGGGGCATTGCACCCAAGTCTTTCCCGAAACCCGTGGTGTTAAATGGGCCTTTTTCGGGATTAAAATTACGAAAGGAGACCACCTACTCCCGGCCCTCAAACCGAGACAATAATTCCTTAGTTGGGGGGAACCCGGCAGGACCCACTCTCCCTTCCGGAGGGGCCCCACCACGCCCTTTCCAACGACACCCTCTTCATTTGCCAAATTAACCGGGCCCCCTACAAAATTTAAGAAAAGGCCATAGCCCGGGTAAAGGAAAACAAAACTAAGGTCCCCTGAGAGCAAAAAAGGCCAAATTTTAATTTTTTTTTTTTTCCCCCAATGCGGGACGAGAGAATGGGATGAAAAGGTTTAGGGCAAAGGTTTCCACCCCGGTTGAGACACATGCGGGGGCCGTAGTTACCATACTTTATAATAACCCCGGGGCGTAAAACCGGGCCCCCAAAAAATTTACGGGACACCTGCATGTTGCTCCAAAAAAATTTGGAGAAACCACTCACAGAACGTTCCCCCTTTTAAGGGGATAAAACTCGAGGGGTTTTGGTCCCAGTTTTTTCCCAGTGACCCGTGAAAACTAAACCCGGGAAAATTTAGGAGCCGGTCGGGCAAAAATTTTCCCCCAAAAAATAAATGGCTCTTTAAAATCGAACCCACCACCCCCAGGGGGAGTCTGCAACGCAAAACCACTTCGCCACAAAGCGCCCGTGGGCAAAAACACTGACCGCTGGGCTATCTGGGGAGGGGGGGCTGAGGGAAGTCCCTCAGTGCAACGCCAAAGGGAACAAAAACGCCTAAGGCGGAAAAAAACCCAAACGGAAAACCGCTAGTGTGGGGGGGATAAAAACACACAAGTATCACTCACTAGTGGGGGGATAGGTCTGCGGGGGCCCACGCATACAAAAAACACGCCCATTAAATTTCCCCTCGAGGGGACCTAACGAAAAAAAATAATGGAGGTGACTTTTCGTGCCCTGCCTTGCCTCACTTTTGTCCTTTTATTGACCCATTTTCTCTCTTTCTCTCTCTCTCTCTCCCCCTTCCCCCCCTTCCCCTTCTCTTTTTCTCTTCTTTTCTTTCTTTTTCTCTCTTCTCCCCTCTCTCCCCCTTTCTCTCTCTGTGCGTGGGGGGCCCCCATGCTTTTTTTAACGTTCCCGTGGTGCTTTTTTTTTTTTTTTTTTTTTTCGGGGCGTTTTGTGGCGGGGTTTTTGTTTTGTTGGGGGGTGTGGGGTGTGTTTTATTGGGTGGGGGGGGTGGGGTGTGTGTGTGTGTGTGTTGGGGGGTGTGTGTGGGGTGTGTTTTTTTTTTTTTAAGTGGGTTTTGGGGGGGCTTTTTTGGGGGGGGCGTGGCTTTTTCCCCCCCCCCCCCCCCGTTTTTGTTTTTTGTTTTTTTTTTGTTTTTTGTTTTGTCTTTTAAATTTTTGGGTGGAAAAAATGGGGGGGGGGGGGGGGGGGGGGGGGGGGGGGGGGGGGGGGGGGGGGGGGGGGGGGGTGGGGGGGGGGGGGGGGGGGGGGGGGGGGGGGGGGGGGGGGGGGGGGGGGGGGGGGGGGGGGGGGGGGGGGGGGGGGGGGGGGGTGGGGGGGGGGGGGGGGGGGGGGGGGGGGGGGGGAAAGGGAAAAGGGAAAGCGAACAAAAAGGATGCCCCAAACCCCAAACAAAACACACAAACACACCACTAAAAAAAAAAACCCCCAAAACAAAAACCCCCGCTGTAATTCAAAGGGCTTTTAAAAAAGGAGACCCCAGCAAACCCTGGGGCCGTGGGGAAAACACGCTGAATGCATCGGCTTTTTAAAAAGAAATCTCCCCGGGCCCCCCCCCCTCCCCCCCCCCCCCCTTCCCCCCTCCTCCTTTTTTCTCTTTTTTCCCATTTCCCCGCTCCGCTCGGGCGCTAAGGGAAAAGTTTTCGGGAAAAAACACCCCTAAAGGGGCCAAGATAAATCACCTCCCTGACACCACCCCGTCTGAGGGGATACCCCGGCCCCCCAAAGGGACTTGTGTGTGTGTGTGTGTGTGTGGGGTGGGTGTGTGTGTGTGTGTGTGTGGTGTGTGTGTGTTTTGGGGGTGTGGTGGGGAAGCGTGCGTGCGTGGGGTGCGTGCGTCGTGTGTGAGTGTGTGTGTGTGTGTGGGGGTGTGTGGGGGAGTGGTGTGTGTGTGGTGTGTTGGGGTGTTTTGGGGGAAAGGAAGGAGTGAGGGGGGGGGGTTTGTTGTTTTGAGGGGAAGGAGGATAGGGAAAAGAGGATAAGATGGGGTGGGGGGTGGTGGGTGGGGGGGGGGAAAGCCGGGGGGGGAGGGGGGAAGGTTTTGGGGTTTCTCCTCATTCCAACTTTGTGGGCATTGTTTTTTTTTTGTTTTTTTTTTTAAACCCTAAATCAGCATTTTCGAATAGGGAAAAAGCATAAAACCCCCTTTCCCTTTGTCCCCCCCCCCCTTTCCCCCAAATCCCCGTTTTTCCCCAAAATCCTCCCCCCCGGGGCCCACAAACCCAATCACATTTAGGGTTCTCTCACGACCTTTTGCCCCTTTTAGCGGTATTACTGGGAGAAAGCGTCATTCAAAATTTTAAACGGCTCCCCGGGGACTGCAGAGGCCAAAACCCCCCTTCTTCACCTCCCCCACTCCCCTAACCATCAACCCCCCCCAAGGGGCCCCCCCCCCCCACCCCCCCCCCCTCCCCCCCCCCCCCCCCCCCAAAAACCCCCAAAAGAGAACGGAGGACCCTTCAAAAAAGGGTTTGTGGTTTTGGTTTGGGCTTGTGGGGAAATCTGGGGAAAACAGGGCCAAGAGCGGGGAAAACCCGGTTGGGGCCCTGTTCCCCGGGAGGACTGCGGTCTGGCGATCGGGTTTGGGTTATTTTTTTAATTATTAAATTTAAAAAGCCTTTTGGAATGTCGTGTGGGGAAAACTTCAAAAAAACAAGGGGGCCCCCCTTTTCCTTCCCACCACCCCACCCACCCACAAGTCCATAACCCGCTGGAAGAAAAAAACGATCAAAGAAATCTAAAGGTACAAGGGGAAAAAGGGCCAAACACCATGATTGTATTAAAACGAAAAAACGTAAACACTTGCTTCCAGGGGGGGAAAGCTGTTACAGGAAAGTTGTTTCACCCGGGGGCGATTAAAAAAAAAAAAGGGTTGCTTTTTGCTTACGGGGAAATTCGGGAAAAAAGACAAGAAAAAAACAAAACGACCTTTTGGTCGTTTTAAAAAAAACTGAAGAGAGGGAAAAGCTTTGACTATTTTTGGGCTGCCGCGCCCGTGCGCGCGCGCGCCGCCACACAAAACACACCCACACACACACACACAACAAAACACACACACAACAACACACCCCCCCCAGGCCCCCAAAGGTACACACACTCACACACACGCACGCAAAAACACACCCCCCGCACAACGCACGCACGCACGCACGCACGAAAGGGTACCACACCCCAAAACACACGCGGGGCCCCGCGCGCGCCCCCAACCCCCACCCAACCACACACACACACCAAACATGACCCGCATGCGGCACTTTCCTGTCTTTTGATGGACGGCTTAGGTCGCCCTTTTTGGGGGGATTTCCCGGTCTTAATGGGAAAGGGTTTTGGTTGAAGGAAATGGGAAGATGGCGGGGTTGCTTTGTTTGGGTGTGACGCAATTACGCGAAAAATTTTGGGTTTAAAAAAACCCGAGAGTTTTCCGACCTTTTCGGCGGCCCCGGGTTTTTTGTGAGCAGCTCCCCCCCCCCCACCCCCCCGCCCCCCCTTCCATTCCCCCCCCCCCCCCCCGCCCCCGTTCCCTCCACCCCCACTTCCCCTCTGTGGCTCTCTCTCTCCTCTGTGCCATCCTAACCGTCCCTTACCTCAAACGGGTGCCCCCCCCCCCCCCACCCGTTTCTCCCCTCCTCCCTCCCTCCTTCCTTAGGGCGCCATAAAAGGTCAACGTGTTTGGACGAGGACAATATGAAATCTCACTTCTTTTATTTTCTCTTGATTTCTCTCTCTCTCTCTCTCTCTCTCTCTCTCTCTCTCTCTCTCTCTCTCTCTCTCTCTCTCACTCTCTCTCTCTCTCTCTCCCTCGCTTGCTCTCTGCCTCAAGCTGTTCGTGCACGCAGTTCTTCTCTGTCTCTCTCTCCGTCTCTCTCTGTCTCTCTCTCTCTGTGTCTCTGTCTCTCTCTCTGTGTCTCTGTCTCTCTCCCCTCTGTCTGTCTGTCTCTGCTTCTCTCTCTCTCTCTCTCTGTTTGTATGTATGTGTATGTGTGTGTGTGTGTGTGTGTGTGTGTGTGTGTGTGTGTGTGTGTGTGTGGTGTGTGTGCTTAAGAGAGAGTTTCAGTTTCAGTTTAAGAGAAGGAGAGAGACAGAGAGGGAGAAGAGAGAGAGAGAGAGAGAGAGGAGGAGAGAGAGAGAGGAGAGAGAGAGAGAGAGAGAGAGAGAGAGAGAGAGAGAGAGAGAGAGAGAAATAGATAGAGAGAGGTGTCATGAATGCATGTCTTAGGGTGAGGGGGGATCGCATGTGCAGACGTTGTATGTACCTCCGTCTTTGAACGCTTTAACTTTCCCTTGTCTATGGAAAACGGACAAAAGTTGACCATCATTAGCAGGTCAGCACGAGGAAAGAGGAACTGACCCAGAGACTGTGCTGATGCCATCATCCCCCACCTGCTATGCCTCTGGCGTCCATCATCGATGGAAATTCATATCATATTTTAATGTCCGGGAGCGGGATCACAAAAAAAAAAGCATGCATACATAGGTAATGAACAGAGAATCTCAAGTTTAAATCATTGGACGCCGCTCAACAGCTTTTTTTTTTGTTCTGTTTTAAAGGGCCTATACGTTGAAGACAGGTTTGCACAAAGTGAAATGATAATTAAAAAAAAAAAAGCATGGGTATATAACGAAAGAAATTTCCAGACAGGGAGTGCAGCAAACGTCCAAATCCCTCCCAGGTGAAAATCCCTACGTTTGAAAGACAGAGGTGCGTTTAGAGGGAAGATGGCATGAGAAGTAGTAACCCTTCTGGAGTGAGCGCGCCTGAATTCTTTACAGAGACAAAACAGCTCTCGCTTGTTTGGTCTCTGCTGGCCCTGCTTTCCAGAAAACAAAAACAAAAACAAAAACGGAAAAGTCACTGGAGGAGAACTACCTTCTCATGTCCTCTTCCCCTTATGTTCTTTTTCAATGAGCGCTTTTGTTTTGTTTTGTTTTGAATTTTTTTTTTTTTCAGACGATTTTTCATGTATGCACGAGGATCACTCTATTCTGCAGTTTCCTATTTTGCTGATATGGATGTGTTTTCCAAAGCAGGTAACGAGGATCCAGTAGCAAGCCTGAACAGCTCTTCACAGAGCGAAACAACTATCACTTGCTGGTCATTATTATTATTATATATAATAGTATGTATTATAGTATGTATTATGGTATGTATTATGGTATGTATTATGGTATGTATTATATGTTATGTATTTTATGTTATGTATTATATGTTATGCATTATATGTTATGCATTATATGTTATGCATATATGTTATGCATTATATGTTATGCATTATATGTTATGCATTTTATGTTATGTATTATATGTTATGTGTTATATGTTTATGTGTTATATGTTTTTGTGTTATGTGTTTATGTGTTATATGTTATGTGTTATATGTTATGTGTTATGCGTTATGTGTTATGCGTTATATGTTTTGCGTTATATGTTATGCGTTATATGTTATGCGTTATATGTTATGCGTTATAAGTTATGCGTTATATGTTATGCGTTATATGTTATGCGTTATGTGTTATGCGTTATGTGTTATGCGTTATGTGTTATGCATTATGTGTTATATATTTATGTATTATACATCACACCACACCACCCCCACACACCACACCACACCACACCACACCACACCACACCACACACACCACACCACCCACACCACACCACACCACACCACACCACACCACATCAAAATCACATCATATTATATTATATTATATTATATTATATTATATTATATTATTTATATTATATTATTATTTGGTATTTATATAGCGCCTATCCTCGGTCACAGACAAGCTCAAAGCGCTTTACAATAAACACACTACCTCCGCACTCAACGGGCTGCCTACCCAGGTAGAGCCGGCCGAAGAGCAGCCTACTGGCGCTCTTTCCCAGTCGTTTCCCGTACCATTCAAAATCAGAAACTCATTTTCATTTATCTCATTTATTGCCCAGTTTCTCACATAGGATGCATGCGATGTTTATACGTGTCCTCCATTTCACCGGTACACAAATGGCGCATGAAAAACATAATGACAATTTTTGTGGCTTGGTAAGAAATACCAGGCGGCTATCTTCAATCTACATCAATTTTGCCAGGGCAGTGGGGGAAACCCCCCCGGTCTTTTCGATTTTCAACTGCCGTGGGTTCTTTAACGTGTGCAGGGGGGCCAGGGAAAGGGACACGGGTCTGACTCGCTTATAGTCCCATCCGAATGGACTTGACGTCCAGTTCGATTTGTCATTCAAACGGGAAAGAAAGGGCGAGAAAAGCAGGGCTCGAAACCCCCGCACTTCTCACACGTTGGATTGGCAGGCGAACGTCTTTAACCCACTCTGCCACCTTTCTTCCTTCTCATGATCCCCGCTGATCTCCACGTTGGAGAGAAAATGAAAAAGAGCGCTCACTGTCAGAGTGGTTACTTCTCATGCCCCCACCCCCACCCCTCCCCCAATACAAGTCTGTTTTCAAGTTCTCGATTTTAACTGGGACGAAATTTTGTCGCTTGATCTATTCCCTGAAGGCATCTCGGCCAAGGTTTCACTTTCTTTTTTTGCAATGTTTTTTCGTGTTTTTTTTTTTGTTTTTTTTATTTTTTATTTTTTTTAATGTCTTGTATCGATC
>CM031617.1:25349245-25360033 GCA_018398815.1 Conus ventricosus | reverse complement strand
GGGTAGGAGGGACGGCAGGGAAGGGAGGGGTGGGAGGGAAGGGAGGGGACGGGAGGGAAGGGAGGGGCGGAGGGAAGGGAGGGGACGGAGGGAAGGGGGGGTGGGGGGAAGGGAGGGCGGCGGAAGGGAGGGTGGAGTTGACATACCAGGGCAGAAGACAGCGACAGCCTGAAAATAAGGCAGCATAGAAAGTGATAGACAAAACAAGGTAAGGGAACCCCTCCCCCATCCCCACCCCAAATCCATCCCTACTCCTATACAGACAGAATGACAGACAGACAGACAAACAGACAGACGGACAAACGGACAGACAGACAGACAGACAGACGCAGACAGACAGAGAGAGAGAGAAAGAGAAGAGAGAGAGAGAGAGAGAGAGAGAGAGAGAGGAGAGAGAGAGAGAGAGAGAGAGAGAGAGAGAGAGGAGGGGGGGGGCAGACAGACAGACTGACTGAGACAGAGAGACAGGGGACAGAGACAGACCGAGACAGGAGAGAGAGAGAGGGGAGAGAGGAGAGAGAGAGAGGAGAGAGAGAGAGAGAGAGGACAGACAGACAGACAGACAGACACACACACACACACACACACACACACACACACACACACACACCCCACACACACACACACACACACACACACAACACACACACACACACACACACACACACACACACACACACACACACAACACACACACAACACACACACACACACACACACACACAAAACACACACACACACACACACACACACACACACACACACACACACACACACACACACACACACACACACACACACACACACACGCACACACGTGCTCGCGCGCGCGCGTGCTCTTTTAACACACAATCCCAACCAGACAAGTAAATGGTCAACAAAAACGTCTTTGCCCAACGTGACTAGTAACAGACATACGCTCCCCCCCCTCTGCCCCCCCCCTCCCCCTCTCCCCCTCCAAACGTTCCCTAAAATATCTTGTCAGCGAGAGAATGGAAATTCCGTCTGACAGCCATCCCAGTAGTATCGTTTTATGTACATTTTTATGTCCATGGTTTGCTGGTCCGACGAAGCGATAGTTGTCGGCATACACGTTTCTTTTCACCCTGTTTGTGTGTTCATTTTGGTTTTGGTTTTGGTGAATACCTTCCAAGGGTTTGAGGGCTTCTTCTTGCTGAGACCTACGGGACAGGACTGCGCTCAACGTTTTTTTTTTTTTTTTTTCAAACCAATAATCACGCTCGAGAAATAGACATCTTCAGAGCTGTTAAAAAGTATATGCAAAGCAGGAAAAAAAATCAAAACCACTAAACACACACACACGCACGCACGCACGCACGCGCACGCACACACAAAAACACACATACGCACGCACGCACGCACGCACGCACAAAAAGCACATAGCGCAACACACATACGCGCGTGCACACACACACACACACACACACACACACACACACACACACACACACATTCACTCACTCACAAACACACATTCTCTCTCTCTCTCTCTCTCTCTCTCTCTCTCTCTCTCTCTCTCTCTCTCTCTCTGTAACCAATATCCGCCTTCATAGCCAAAAAAAAAAAAAAAAATCAATAAATAAAAAGAAAAAACAAAAAAAAAAAAGGAAAGAAAAAGAAAGAAAGAAAGAAAAAAGAAGAAAGAAAGAAAAACAAAAACTCGGCAGGCGTGCGCCATACTGATCTGAACAGCAAAAAGCATTGAGCCGTATCCATCTCATCTAGAACGATCACCCAAAGTGTACACCACTGTCTTCTTTACACGCATCGCCGCTCATGGCTGAATTGGACGGTGTTAGAAGCAGGGGGGAGGGAGTAGAAGCCAGGGGGAGTGTGAGAGGGGGAAACGGGAAAGTATTGAGTATGGAAGTCTGCTAGCGCTAAAAGCCCATATAACCGTTTTCTTTGCGAGAACTGTCATTTTTCTACAAGAGTGAGAGCATGGATAATTATCAGTTTCACCCAGAAACAATCGTCTTGACCGGAGGCGCTGCTTCATAATTACTCGTTTAATTACTTTTTTGTTTTGTTTTAGGGGGACTTTTTATTTTGGTGCGGATTGTGGATATAAATCTGCTATGCGCAAAGGGAAAAAAATGCTAGAAATTACAACAACAACAACAACAAAAGTATAGCTGTAACAAGTAAATGGTTATGGTGCTTACAATTTACTTTGTCTTATAGTGACAATTACTCTTTTGATGGGAAAGCAGTATTTATCACTGCTTACTTGAAGATAAACACAGTTTTGACTGTAAAAATCAATAAAAGTCTTTTGATTGTGGTAGTAGTAGTAGCAGAAGCAGCAGCAGCATCAGTAGTAGTACTGGTGGTGGTGGTGGTGGTGGTAGTAGTAATAGTAGTAGTAGCAGTAGTAGTAGTTGTTGTTGTAGTAGTAGTAGCAGCAGTAATAGTAGTAGTTGTTGCGGTGGTGAAGGGTGGTGGCGTGGTGGTGGAGGTGGTTGATATCTGTGGTGGTGTATAGAAAGTCGTAGTGGTAGTACTGCAGTAGAAAAGTCGTATTTACTAGTTTATTGGTAAATTATCATCTTTATAATATTGTCTTTATTTATGTGATTGTTTTCATTATCGTTAATTATCATCAATGATCCATTATATTACTTACCAGTTATCATTTTCTTCATCATCACATCATCATCGTTCGTCTTACTTATTATCTTATATATCTGAATTATTGTTATTATTATCTTTTAAATTACATTATAATCATCTATATCATATCATCTAATATCATCATAATGATGATCTTCAACATCATTTCTTTCATCTTCGTCGTCGTCAGTCGTAGTCGTCATCTGTTGCAACTAAACAGCAGCAGCGGCTGATAGCTGCGGCGGTGGTGACAGGGCAAGTAGCATCGTTTATATTATAATCATCATCACTCATCTTCCTTAAGTTTTATTATTTTATTATTATTATTATTATTTTTTATTATTATTATTTATCATTATCATTATTATTATTATTATTATTATTTTATTATTAATTATTTTTTTTATTTTTATTGTTATTTTGATTATTATTGTTATTATTTATTATTATTATTTTAAATACCTTTTAGTATCATCTTTTTTATTGTTATTTGTCATCAGCTTTCTACTGCTTTGAACTTCTTTCGACGCGGGAATATCACTACCATACTCAGCAGAAGAGCGTGGATCGTGGTTTTAGTGTCGACAATTATGGATCGTTCCCTGACTGACTTTTTATCTTTTGCCTTGTTTGCTTGCAGATGAACATCTATGTTGTGTTTGTCACGTGCCTCGTGTGAGTTCTAAATCCGCTTCATTGTTACTTTTTGTTCTCATTATTGTCAGCTGTGTTTACTTGAACTTCTGGGCCATTGTGTGAAGTCAATCCGCTTCTGGAGTGTTCTTTTGTTCTCTTATTGTCAGTTGATCATTACCTTTGAACTTCATGGGGCCAACGTGATGTTTTGATCATGTTTTTCAAACGAATGGGTGAATTCGGTTATTCAGTACGGCGGAGTAGTGTGTTGTTTCTGTCCTCTATTCTTGGTTCGATTGTGAACCGCGCAGGGGGGTATGATTGGCGTCATGCCTCGGGCTATGTTTTATGTTTCCCTCCCTTTGTGTCTGAGTGGATTATATGAAATGAAAAAAAAAAAAATAATATTCTATACTTGATATCAGTTAACATTTTGATTATTTTGGAGGATACTGTGACGAATGTATGGCGATGGGAGTGAGGTTGGTGGGTGTTAGTGTCAGAATTTGTTTTGTTTTTCTCTCGGTGTTCATGTGCGGTGATGTGGTGATGTGAATGACAAACCTGGATGTTAGGTTTGATTTGTGTGTGTTGTGATGTTGGGGGGTGTGTGTGTGTGTGTGGGATGTGTGTGTGTGTGTGTGTGTGTGTGTGTCGTGGCGTGCGTGGTGCGTGTGGTGTGTGTCGTGTGTGTGTGTGTGTTTTGTGTGGTAGGTGTGAGTGTGGTGTGTGTGTGTGTGTGTGGGTGTGTGTGTGGCGTGTGGGTGTGTTGTTTAACACGCACAAGGCCAGAAAATCGTCGACCGCCATTTGCCTTTAATTTGTACACAACTTGTACGACAAGGTATAGTTAAATCGAGGAATGTCGCGGACAACCTCACGCTGCGAACACACACACACACACCACACACACCACTCGACAACACACACAGACACACACACACACACACACACACACACACACACACTTCACACACTCAATATACGAACATAAACGACACCACGAACACGAACAGGCGCAGATTAATACGCACACACTCGCTGTGCGCGCTCAAAAAACATAAACACACTCCACCACACACTCATCTCACACACACACACACTCTCACATTCACCAACACACACACACACGAACTCTGTTATTTCTGTTAATTCCATGCTGATATAGCCCCTGCATACTCAACTTTAGCACTATAAAAAAAAACATGCAATATAAATTCTCAAGCACTGTTACAAAAAAGGCCCCCCCCCACCCCCCCCCCCCCCCACCCCCCCCCCCCCCCCACCCCCCCCCCCCCCCCCCCCCCCCCCCCTCCCCCCCACCCCCACCCCAATATTAATGAGGTATTTAAAGAAAAGAAAAGAGAACTCCCAAAACACTGTCCACACATTTGTCTCAATTCCGCATGCGCATCAGACACACACACACACACACACCACACACCTCACACTCACACACACTCACACACACCACACACACACATGCGCGCGCACGCACTGCACACACCCACACATGCCACACACATACACGCACGCGCGCACCACTCAAAACCACAGTGCGCGCACGCCCACACATACAGAGGAGAGGAGAGAGAGAGAGAGAGTGAGAGGAGAGGAGAGAGAGAGAGAGGAGATAGAGGGAGATAGAGGAGAGTGAGAGAGGAGAGAGACGAAGAGAGATGGAGAGATTGAGAGAGAGAGAGAGAGAGAAAGCCGCTCACACTCAACTCACACACCACTAAAACTCACACACACACACACACACACACACACAAAACACATACACGCACGCACGCTTGCACGCACGCACGCACGCTTCTCCCACACCCCTCACAGAGAGTAAGAGGGAGAGAGAGTAGAGCGGGGGGGGAGGAGAGGCACACGCACTCGCTCAAACACACACACACACTACACGCGCGCGCGCGCTTGCGCGCACAGGCAGGCTTGCAGGCTGGCTGGCACGAACACACACTACACAATCACACACACACACACACACACACTCACACACACACACACACACACACACACGCACGCTACAACGCACACACATTCTCTCTGTCTTGTTCTCTGTCTATTCTCTCTCACACCAAAACACACACACACCTCAAACACAACACACAACACACACACTCACACACACACAACCACACACAAACACACACACACACACAACACGACAAATTTCCCTGTTTGTAAGTATTATTTCAAAATTCGAGAGACGCGAAGTCACGAAACGGATCCCTCTGGGGAATCTTTTGAGGGTGGTTAGGACCGTTAGTAGGACTGATCGTTTGGCTTGTTTTATTCCTTCAGACTGTCTGATAGCACCGGCTGGCAACCATGTTTGGCCGCAAGATGACGTACAATTTATTGGAAAAGTCTGGAGAGTGGAAAAAAAATAGCTCAGTCTGGTCTCATGTGGGTAGCCTGTCCTCAACTATGAGAGGTGGTTTGTTCACAAGCGTAAGCCAGCGCTGCGCTTTGTTTTGGTGACTTCCATGACGACGCCCAGTCTCGTTTCTCTTTGCGTTGAGGACGGTGGGATAGATAGGGAGATACGTGTCGCGCATCGATTTTGTTTTTCATATGGTGTCAAAACTTGTGTTGGTTATTTCGGTAAAATATCTCTGTCACAACAGATTGGTTGATATATATATATATATATGTGTGTGTGTGTGTGTGTGTGTGTGTGGTGTGTGTGTGTGTGTGTGTGTACGTGTGTGTGTGTGTGTCGCGCGTCCGAGTGTGTGTGTGTGTGTGTGTGTGTGTGTGTGTGTGGTGTGTGTGTGTGTGTGTGTGTGTTGTGTGTGTGTGTGTGTGTGTGTGTGTGCGTGCGCGCGCGCGCGCACGCATGAGTATATGTGTGTGTGTGATGCTGAGTTCGTTCCCCATGAAAGAGCAAGATTTACCAAGTACGGCGCCATTATTTTGTTTTCTTGCTTGCATATGTTTTGCTTAACCGATTTAAATGAGTTTACTGCACGATTTTACTAGGGACAATTCCTTGCGTCCGTGAGTTCTTTTACCTGAGCTAAACATACGCTGTGCATGGGACCTCGGTATATCCTCTCATCCGAAAGGCTAGGACTCGGCCACCTCGGAACGTGTGGTATAGGTTCAAAGGTTTATAGGCATCTTTATTCAAAACATTTCTCAAACTAATTCAAAATGAAAGATACAGCGGTAAAAGAAAAAAAAGGCAGACATGAAAACACACAACGTATCACTCATAATTACAACTCCAGTTTTACATTCTCAAAACACCAGGTATAAAGTATCTGGACGGCGCAAAGAGAGAGAGAGAGAGAGAGGGGAGAGAGAGAGAGAGAGAGAGAGAGAGAGAGAGAGAGAGAGAATGATTTATTCATATAATTTTTGGCCTTGGCCTATTATATGAATAATTATCTGAGGAGAGAGAGAGAGAGAGAGAGAGAGGAGAGAGAGAGAGAGAGAGAGATGATTGGCCTTGGCCTTGGCCTGTTATATGAATAGATCATCTGAGAGAGAGAGAGAGAGAGAGAGAGAGAGAGAGAGAGAGAAGAGAGAGAGAGAGGGGGGGGGGGAGAGGGGATTTATTCATATGAATAGGGGCCTTGGCCTATTATATGAATAGATCATCTGAGAGAGAGAGAGAGAGAGAGAGAGAGAGAGAGACAGACAGACAGACAGACAGACAGACACAGAGAGAGACAGAGAGAGAGACAGAGAGAGATGATTCATTCATATAATTAGGGGCTTTGGCCGCACGGGAAAAGGAGGCTAAAGTCGCAGCCAGCGATTCCCAGCTGCGGGTAAAAATAGCTTGATTACTCCCCTTTGTCGTGATCAGAGTATCAAACTTTAAACACGTGTAGGAAAAAAAAAAACTATAACAGATAAATCCATTCTGTTTGTTGCATTTTATTTGGGAGGTATCTAAATTTCATAAAATGCAACCCAAAAAAAAAAAAAACGAAAAAAAAAAAATTGTGCTCTTAAGCCTCCTTTTCCCATGCTGCGTCACATATGAATAAATCACCTGAGAGAGAGAGAGAGAGAGAGAGAGAGAGAGAGAGAGAGAGAGAGAGAGAAACCGATTGTATAATAAAAGTTGACGTACTTTGCTTTTCACAGGTTCTGAAACGTTTCCACTGGGGCTGTGTAGGTCGACATAATAACAGTTCTAGCAGACTATGATCGCATCAATATAAACATAATGTACAAGGTCAGCATGCATTCACAATTAAGTCTAGGTCTGCAAGCATCGGTTGATATGGGAACCATCTAGAAATAAAGTCTTCTTATACATTTTTTTTTTCCCGAGCAATATACTCTTAAGTATTTCTAAGTTTCAGTTTGTTGAGGAATATGTGCAGTCTAGGACATTTTTGTTCTATTTTACTCTGATATAATTATATGGGGTTTGAACCCCGGACTCCATGTTTCTTTCGATTTCTAAGCGAGTGCGTTCTTCACTGGGTCCCCTTTCCACTACGGAATGTGAAAGTATTTGCTTTGGTAGAGAGAATCTTTGAATTTACATACGAACTCCATATTTTTTTTCAACACGAAAGAGATGGTCAATACGCAGTAATAATGGTCGGTAGAAGTAACAACCTGCAAACGCTTCAACTGCATACTTCGTACATGACAGAGTGGGGTGAGGGGAGTTGTCAAATGGCTAAGACTGTTTACCGTTGATGCTGAGGTTATTAGTTGAACACGCTTGTCGAGCGGGATTTTTGTCGGCTAGGAAACCTTTCCTGTTCACACCGTGTCGTGAATAATGATCCGGTTCAGTACACGAAGGTCAAAAGTGTTAGAAAAAGAGGGTGGGCACCGCATATCCATCATGTCGTACCCCAGACTCGGCGAGGCTGTGTTGGTTCACTGCGCCTACAGCTATTAGGTTAGGTTATGGGACTTCGTGCTTTTACCGTACAGACAGACTGCTCTGACATGAGAGCGACATTACATCTCGCGATAAACACATTGGAGTTCAGAGCTTGGCGTGGAGTCAGACCAAAAAAAAACAAAAACAAAAAACAACACACACAAAAAAACGAAAAACAAAAACAAAAACATAAAAACAAAACAAAAAAACAAAAAAAAACAGTAAGTTAAACAACAAACCCCGTTCTTGTTATTCTGACATTTACTTGCCAGATCATAATCATGCACAACGCAGGCACCTGCCCAACACACACACACACACACAACACACACACTACACATAACCCCACGCGCGCGCGAGCGCGCGCACATGCACGCACACGCGCACGCGCACATGCAGATCATAATCATACACAACGCAGGCACCTGCCCAACACACACACACACACACACACACACACACAGAGCTGCTGACTACAACAGGGATAATTTCGACAGCGCCTGTGCAAATGGCAGCTGCGATGTGCAAGGGGATAATCGGCAATGTACTAGTTGAAAACGAATTTTATTATAGCAGGCTTTATCATCAGTGATGGTGGCATGGACAGAATGTCATAACAGATTTTAAGGACAAAACTTTTTAAAAAAAAGAAGAAGAAGAAATTATCAAACGTAACGAAAGTAAAAGTCGTTCAAGTCAGGGCACTTTACATTGCTACTGTTAAATTAGCAAAGAAGAAGGAAAGGAAAACAGAGAGAGCGGGAAAGAGAGGAGGTATAATGGTGGAGGAAGAGAAGAGGAGGAAAGGAGGAGAGTGGAGGGATGGAGCGGCGGGTAGGGGGTGGGGGGTGGGGTGGGGGGGGGGGGGGGGGGGGGGGGGGGTTCGAGGCAGGAACGAGCAAATAAGAAAGTGGAGTGAGATGAGAATGTGTGGACGGAGAGGGGGAGGGGTGTGTGTGTGTGTGGATTGGGAAGAGTGGGGAGGGGGAAGGGGGGGGGGGGGGCTACAGGCTGCACGCCATAATTAGGATTTTGCACGAAAACACTATATGATCCATGTAAGTGTTTTGAGGCGTACTATAGGTTTGAGTCAGAATTTAATGTTTAACTGATGATTGATCAAACAAACAACGCTTCACCAATTATTTCCCTTGGTGTTTTTTTTGTTTGTTTCTTTCTTTCTTTCTTTCTTTTTTTAAATTTTTTTTTTAGGGATTTCCATCGATATCATCACACACAATCTTCAAATACATGACTTTCCCTCAGTTGACGTCACATTGCAGGCCTTTGCACTCACCCATGATCCTATCTTTGCGCCAGCTGGAAGCCCCCCCAATGAATAGTCCCATTCCTTTGATTTTACTTTGTCTGCTTGGAACCGCCTGGTTCGCGCCTTGATGACCACATGAAAGAAAATGAGAGGAGAATCAACTTTCAGGCACAATAAAGATTCTCAGAACAATTTAATTTGCGCCAGTATATCAATACCCCACTCGTTAAAGCAAGGTCTTAGCGCATTAAAGTTTGGTGTGCCGCCACATAAGGCGGATTAAAATGATCATGGCTTACTACTGCTTGTGCTGACTGTTGCGTGCAAGTTCTGTAGAGGAGTATATCAATACGCTTCCTTCCGTGTTTGTCCTCAAGTGAAATTACCACGTAACCACTACAGTCACGAGACCACAGATGTGAACATGGCCATGGCACACTTACTCCTTTCTTCTTTCTTTTTTGTTGTAACTTCCTGTCCTTGTTCTTCTTCTTCTTCTTCTTCTTCTTCTTCTTCTTCTTCTTCTTCTTCTTCTTCTTTTCTTTTCTTTTCTTTTGCTTTGAAGATCACCCCTACAATGTGACACTGTTTCATCCGCAGTTTTAATCGTAAAACTCACCCACACCATATTACTGGGAGGAGAAAAAGGTCTCATGCCTATATTCACTCCATAGCCTGTTTCTGGACGATGCACAAGAAAAAATCACTCTCGAGAGGTGAGGGGTGGGGTGGGGGCATGAAACAGGGTCGGGATGATCTGGATCAGATTTAACCCACTCCTTACCCCCCCCCCCCCCCCCCCCACACACACACACATTGAGGTGCAGTGTCCTTTGATTAATGTTCTGTCGTTTGTGGCACTTTTATTTCTTTTATCTTTTTTTCTTTGAATTTTTTTTAAGGTCCTTTCCACCTTCTTTCAGCTCAGTTTAAAAACTGAAACCTGTTTACACATCATACTGGACGATTCAATTAGTGTCTGTTTGTTGTCCTGAGTAAATGTTTAATGCTGTCGTTATAAAGATAGAGGAAGGGTGAGGGCGAGACTTGGATAGAGAGGAGAGGGGGTGGGGAGGGGGGGGGGGGGGGGGGGGGGGGGGGGAGAGAATGAGAGTGTAGATGTTTTGGGGAGGGGGATGATAATCAAGTGACAATGATTTTAAAATTACCTCAGTTCTCATCCCGTGTAGATTGTGTGTGTGTGTGTGTGTGTGTGTGTGTGTGTGTGTGTGTGTGTGTGTGTGTGTGTGTGTGTGTGTGTGTGTGTGCCCCTTTTTTACGGTTTATTTTAGCGTACAGCTGTTTTTATTAAATTGACTGGATGTAAAATGGAGTGTATGTTGGTAGAGTTATTGATTAGTTTTTATGTGAA
>CM031617.1:25329245-25346745 GCA_018398815.1 Conus ventricosus | reverse complement strand
CCGCTGTGCCGCCGTCCCGCTGTGCCGCCGACCCGCTATGCCGCTTAGAGCGGGCTCGTGCAAATGCAAACCAAATCATAGGGTTTAGGGTTAGGGTTAGGTTAGGGATAGGTTAGGGATAGGGTTAGGGATAGGGATAGGGATAGGGTTAGGGATAGGGTTAGGGATAGGGTTAGGGTTAGGGTTAGGGTTAGACGCAATAGGGTTAGGTTAGGGTTATGGATAGGGTTAGGGTTTAGGGATAGGGTTAGGGTTAGGGATAGGGTTAGGGTTAGGGTTAGACGCGCAGTAACGAGCCGGGGAGTAACGAGCCAGGGGAGTAATGAGATGGTCCCCTGCGGCGGCACAGCGGGACGGCGGCACAGCGGGACGGCGCACAACGATACGCTCCGCCTCCTACACATGTATCTGAACACGTAGCAAGGTATCCCAGAAACAGCCCTTGACAGAAGATGGCACACGCTAGGATGTGAGTCGACTGCAACAAGCAAGTTCTTTTGTTGCTATATTAATTCATTCTGTTTTTACTTATTCTAGTCCCGGGAAACATTATGTGTTACAGAACTGCCATGACATCTTTTCCCGCAAAGTCACAGTGCCTCACAGAACAATATTGATGACTACCTGCTCCTCCTGAGGACATAAGGAATGAACTAATTACAGCAAAAATCCAAACAAGATCTTGATTAAGGCACATACACTGTTATTCACGTTTGTAGGTTTAAATTGTGCTAGTAACAGTTCACAAATGAAGGTCAGCAGCAGTCAAACAGAGTTTCGGCTGAGAAGTCGATAGTTGTGAGTTCAAGCTTCCACTCACTGGGTCTGATTTTTACACTGAGAAATACCGGTTTGTGTACCCACAAATGAGTGTGAACCTGGCTTGGTGCAGGAACGCTTAAGGGATTGGCCACGTCTTTTAACATGCTGTACATAGTCATGACGAACCTCAAGCAGTACACTGCTCTATGGCCATTAGGCTATGACTCGCTGACCGTTAACTATTTACACGAGTTTCTTTTAGGAAGAAAGAGCGACCCATCAAATATCCCAACATTCAACACGAGAGACTGGTCTACCCGCGCGCGCTCAAAAGAGCGGAGCAGTGTGGTTTGTGACGTGAAAGGCATACCAGTCTTCCTAACAGGGTCAAGGACTTTCCCTTCCATCACCGGACTGGCAGGCAGCAGGAGATGGTTTGAGACTCAGCGAACCGGGCCAGTGTGTATCATCAGCGTTAATCAATATAGCGATGGAATGATTTTGTCGGATGTTGAATTCACCACATTTGGCGATGAATTGATTTGGCTTGTGTTGAACAGCAGTGAATTGATTTTTTGCGGCTGATGAACAGCACTGGATTGGTTTCTGGGGCTGGTGAATAGCAATGGATTGGTTTTGCGGCTGTTTGATTTTTGACGTTGTCGAGTAGCTATCTGCATGGCTTTTGCAGGGGTTGAACAACCATCAGAAGAGCAATGGACTGATTTTGGCGGGTACCACCAGTTACGGAACAGCAATGGAATGACTCTAGAAGATGTCGACCAGTTTACCAGAACAGGAACGGAACGACTTTGGCGGGTGTCGAGCCAGCAAACAGAACAGCAAGGGACTGAATTTGGCGAGCATGTAGCCGCTACCAAACAAGGATGGATTGATATAGGAGTGTGGTGAACAGTACTAGATCAGCGATGGATGGATCTGGCGGAGCAGGATAGAACCTACTATTAGTATGCGCGCTGAGACGCCCTCTGGAAGGGAGAAGTGAATTCTAGAACTGTAGATAAAATTAAGGATTTTTTTCTCCCACTAGATATCTCTCTTTCTCTGGAACTGTCTTATTATTGCCCCCCCCCCCCCCCGCCCCCCCTTCATACATCTGTAATTTACGAACGTAAATCGGACCTCCCTCCCCTTCCCTTCTCCCTGTTCCTCTTCCTCCAGAAATGCTTTAAAGGTCGTTTTTTTCTCCAAATACGTCATGTACAGTATGACGTATGTATTACAATAATTTCTTTGACTTTGCAGGCCTTAGAGTTCGTCATTCTTCATCCCTTCCCCCCCCCCCCCCCCCCCCCCCCCCCCCCCCCCCCCCCCCCCCAGGATTGACGTTCCAATCTTCCATTTGATATTGTCTTTATCTTTAAGATCACGCTGTCATCTGAAAGTGTTTTAGGCCTAATGAAAGTCGAACAAGCAGGAGTATTTGTCAGTTGTCTTTCACGTCTGTATCTACAGTGAGTAAGATTATAATCTGAAAGAGCTTAGGTGAATGGAACAACGGACAAGGCCAGTGATGGTATGTTATGTGTTGACAGCCTCTTTCACGTGAACAGACCAGCTCTAAGCTGGTTGAAAATGAATCTTTTAGTTGGATTCGATCAGCTTGGAACGGGTTGTTGCCGGGAGGGCGTCGAAAAGACACCATCGTTTTGCATAAGCATCAGAGCGTAGAGCCTGATTGGTCTGTTGGAGAAAAGATTTTAACTTGATGCAAAGGCCATGGGTTCAGCTCCGGCTCCGGACAGTCAGGGCAAAGGAAATTTTCTGTTCGGAGACAACTTGTGTGCAGTCTTCAGCAGTCAGGGCAAAGGAAATTTTCTGTTCGGAGACAACTTGTGTGCAGTCTCCAGCAGTCAGGGCAAAGGAAATTTTCTGTTCGGAGACAACTTGTGTGCAGTCTCCAGCAGCCAGGCAAAGGAAATTTTCTGTTCGGAGACAACTTGTGTGCAGTCTCCAGCAGTCGGGTAAAAGGAATTTTTCTGTTCGGAGACAACTTCTGTGCAGTCTCCAGCCACCGCTAAGTACCCTGAGAGAGACTTAAACCAAGGCCTCACCGTTTACATTATCCTCCCCTGTTCCCCTCCACACACGCAGTATCCATCCTTGTAGAAGATTGGGACATTGTGTGTGATGTGGGGGGATAGTTGACATCATACCAAATAGCTACTGCTACAAAATTCAAAAAGATATCAGCAGCGCCACGAAAACCATATGAACGTTGGTGTTACATTCATATTTCGTCCCCGAACGTGGAAATCCTTAACGTGAGATAGTTAAAAAAATATATATATATATATCCGTCGCATGCTGAAGAATGAAAAAGAATTTTAGAGTTGTGCTGAGCCGTCGTCAAAATTATTGTTTTTTTCTGTGTTTTATTTTCCAAATTCTGTTTTTGACCTCTCAACCCCCAAAAATTTGTTTTTAAATAGGACAATCACTTGTGTAGCGAGACGTAATGATTCACATTAGATGGAAACATTGAGAGAAATGAGCAAGCAGAACTAATAACGTCATCAAACTGCTTGGCCAGATTTGTCTCCTGTAGAAGAAACGAACAGGAAGAGGACAGTTCAGCTACTGACAGTGTAGACAAAGGCCATAGACACTTGACATAGTGGATAGATAAATAAGGAACCAAACAAGAAAGAAATGAATAAACGCAGAATAAAATAATAAAATGTGTCCTTCAGAGAAAAAAAAAACACACACCTCTCCTTAGCTCCAGGCAGACTTCTTGTGATCCTAAGAGGTTGGCTTTTCTTCTTCTTCTTCTTCAACTTCCATCCTTCCCCACACTCCCACCCTTTGCAGTTCTTCCTTTCTCGCCAAAAGACATTAGCGCCCCCCCCCCTTCCCCCACCCCCTTCCAACAGAAGAAAATCCCATCCTCATTCCCTCACCCTTACCCCCCAAACCTCCTCCGTCCCCCCATCTGGTTTCCGTGTTCCTTCCTGCCCAGACGTCTTCACACCATCTCCATCATTCGGCTGCCTCTGGTCCATGTACAACCCCTTGTCGTTCCCTCAGCTCCTGTCATATCGACAGACTGACAGGGCTGCCCAACTTTTTCAAAGGGATCGAGTTGAAAAGCGAACAAGACACCACTACCCACTTCACACTCCCTCCTCCTCTTGCTCTTCCCTCATACCACCACCACCACACCCCCCCCCCCCAAAAAAAAAAAACAACAACAACAACAACAACACACATACACACACAAAAAAGTACGCACCCATGCACCCATGTATGCACACACGCATGCACACACGTGCACAAACATATTCCCTCTTCTTCTCTCACACACACACACACGCGCGCGCGCGCGCACGCACGCACGCACGCACACACACACACACACACACACACACACACACACACACACACACACACACACACACACACACACACACACACACACACACATGTATAATCGCTGTCACCACCATCCAAACAAAACTAGCTGTCTAAAGAAAAAAGAAGCCATACTTTGCAGGTTTAAACCCTCTCTGAAGCAATGAGAAAATAATAAGTTTCCTTCTGTCGAATATCTTTTTTCTTCTGTTTCTGGTCACTTGTTATCATCCAGGAGTGCTTTCTTCTACATTCCATCAATTGTTTTTTCATTTGCCTTTTAAAGAATAAAATCTTGAAACACTCTGTAGGTGGGGAGTCTGCTTTTCCTGTAATTTCACATCGGCATCCCGGATTTCACTAGGTGTCGCCCTGCTTAGACATTGTGGACGTGATTTATCGGAAACACAATCTGAACCACTCTGTTGAAGGAGAAAAGGGTACTTAGGAATGGAAGACGGGTGAGCGAGGACGGAGAAAGAGGCACGCGTGTCGCCGACAGAAGGAATCGGTGAGTGGTGCCCCCATTTGGCTTGTCTGCTGTGATCAGAGTTCGGTCCGTCTCCCGGCGGGCATTAACCCAGTGCTTGGGATGATGAGCAGCAAAGTTCAAGTGAAGCGCTGTTTGCCTCAGAGAGAGAGAGAGAGAGAGAGAGAGAGAGAGAGAGAGAGAGAGAGAGAGAGAACGAACGAAATTTTATTTTTCCAGGGTGAGCAAATTGTACATTTTCCACCCAGCCCTGGGCGAATGAAAAAAGAGAAGAAGAAGAGAGAAAAGAAGAAGAAAAAAAAAAGAAAACATGTAAGTCACTATATATAGCAACTACAGGGAAAAAACGTTTTGGATGATGAGGAGCAAAATTCACCTAAGTGAAGAGGATGCTTGTCTTAATGGGAGAGAGAGAGAGAGAGAGAGAGAGAGGAGAGAAGAGAGAGAGAGAGGAGAGAGAGAGAGAGAGAGAGAGAGAGAGAGAGAGAGAACAGGGAGAAACAGAAAGACAGAGAGAGAGAGAGAGAGAGAGAGAGAGAGAGAGAGAGAGAGAGAGAGAGAGAGAGAGAGAGAGAGAGAGAGAAACAGCGAGGTTGAGAGAGAGGGAGAAGTGGGAGACTGAGGTGGGGTGGGCAAGGAGTGGTGGTAAGTTTCTGTTGGAAGCCATGGCTTTTAGAAATGAATGTGTTACGATTGTCTGTCGCAGACTACAGGTAAACCATCTGTTCATCGTGTTCATTGTCTACTGGGGATCAGCGAGCGAAGACTAACAATGCCTGGCATGACCGTGGCAGTAGCACAGTGGTTAGCTTCAAGGATTCCTGGATAGAGAAAATGAGTTTGATTCTCTCATCACAGCCATTCATTTGTGGAATATTTCTACCCTGATTAGCTCCTACCCGGAGCTGAGTTTACCATGAGCTCAGCAGGAAAGACTGAAACCGAACCACACACTCGAAGTTCCATCATGCATCTCTGAAATGTTGCTCGAATTTTCTGACCAACACTGCAGGTGTCTGTACTTACTGGGGCTGGTTGATGCCAGGCTATATTATGAAACTGAGCATAGAGTACAGCCCTGTCGTGCAGTCTCAGAGGAAATGGCAATTGAAAGATGAGGGAATGGTAACTGTGATATGAAGGAATGGTTGCTGTCAGATGACGGAATGGCAACTATAGATGAAGGAATGTGTAAATTTCAGATAAGGGTTACTGTTAGATGAGGGAATGGTAACTGTCAGATGAGGGAATGGTAACTGTCAGATGGAGGAAGGATCATTGTCAGGCGAGGAAATGATGACTCTCAGATAAGGGAATATCAGTCAGATTAGGGAATGGTATCTATCAGATGAGGGAATGGTAACTGTCAGATGAGGGAATGGTATCTATCAGGTGAGGGAATGGTAACCGTCAGATGAGGGAACAATAACTCTCAAATGAGGAAATAACGCTCAGATGAGGGAATGGTAAGCTGTCCAATGATAGCATTGTAATTGTCAAGTAGGGAAAGATAACTCTCAAATGAGGGAATTGTAATCGCTAGACTGGGAATGATAACTGTCTGGCGAGGAATGGTCACTGTCAAATGAGGGAATGCTATATGTCAGAAGACAGGGAATGGGAACTGTGAGATAGCGAATGGCGTGTGTATGTGTGTGTGTGTGTGCGTGCGTGCGTGCGTGCGTGCGTGCGTGCGTGCGTGCGCGCGTGCGTGCGTGCGTATGACTTACAGGAAAGGAAGAAAGGAGGCGGGGTGGGGGTGTCCATGCCTTTCCCATCAATATGCGGAGAGACCTCAGTTAGTGCCCAGGAAGTCTGCCATAAAAAAAGGCCCCTAACTGAGTTCCTTGTACCTCCGTCCTGGGGTCCTGCCCACTTGTCTTCTTCTCCCTCATTTATTCCAGACTTTTTATGGTCGCTTCGCGTGTCTGCTGCCATTACCCATTGAAACTCTGCTTTACACCGCTTCCCTCCCCTTAGTGCCGCCTTTTGTGCAGACTACGGTATCCCAGATTTAGTTGCTGTGTGTCCCGATTCTACACCCTATACGTTTCTTTGCATTCTGTTTCCTTGGTCCTCGAAGGAAAGATGAAGACAGAAGATGAGTGTTTATTTTGTCTTCGTGGTGCACGGTGTTAAACTATAACGGATTTACACTCTGTCGTTTGAATGAAACGGATTCTGCAAAGGTGTTTCGGTTGTCCACTCCTGTTGGTTGGCAATGTGAGGGGTAAGCTGTGTTGCGCCGATGGAGCTCGCGAGTAGCGTGCTGGATTCAATCAGTCTGTGGTATCTACCATTTTTCAGTGAGACAAATGTGCGTACACACACACCAAAGTGTGGAAGTTCTGTTAGCAGTCTGAAGTCGCGATATATACAGTAAATAGATTCTAAAGAACCAGATTGCTCTGTCACTGACAGTAAGTTAGTAATTTCTTTGAAGATGTTCTGAAGATGTACAACACAAAACAACAACAACAAAACCCAAAACAAAACAGAGACTGTCGACGTTCTGGTCATAGACCTGTCTTCGAGACTGATGACATCAAATGAAAGACAAAATGAATACGTATAGATAATGACGTATAAAAGGATGTACGTGAACTGACGAATACGTGTGTGTGTGTGTGTTTGTGTGTGTGTTTGTGTGTGTGCGTGCGTGCGTGCGTGCGTGCGTGCGTACGTGCGTGTGTGCGTGCGTGCGTGCGAGCGTTCGTGCGTGCGTGCGTGCGTGCGTGCGTGTGTGTGTGTGTGTGTGTGTGTGTGTGTGTGTGTGTGTGTTAATAGGTTCGCCCTTCGGCCGCATTCTATCTCAATACCAATATCTTTTTTTTTAAGATCCGTTCAGTGTTTTTGTTGTTGATTTCTGGTCGTCTATTCATTTATTTACTTATTTCCCTATTTATTTATTTATATGTTTATTTATGCTATTGTTTATTTATGCTATTGTTTATTCGTTTATTTCCTTGAGCTTAGATAGTATTCACAAACATGGAATGTGGCTGCCTAAATGTCGAAATGAAAAGCGGTCACATAACAAACATCTCATTAGTGATAAACCAGAGTTCTAATCAAGAAATGAAGACTGTTAGTTCTGTGTCTACCCCAACAACCGCCCGCCCCTTTCTTCCACAAATATTACACTATTTTTGTGCAGTGGTACATTATTAGTCACATTATTTACAAATATTAAGATATGAACGGACAGACCTAGCTAGGTATTAATTCACACGGTTTTACGAGATTCCTTCTTTCAACAGAAGGTGGTTTTCATCCAGCATTATGACTTGGGCGAGGGGGGGGGGGGGGGGGGGGGTGATGCTACATCTTAAGTAAGTGAATGAACACACACACACACACACACACACACACACACACACACACACACACACACACACACACATACACACACACACACACACACACACACACACACACACACACACACACACACACACACACACACTACACACACACACACCAAAATATGTCCTTCACGAACAAGTGTTCTCCACAAACTTCAGACGAACTTCTTATACTTCTAATAATCCCCCCCCCCCCCCCCCCCCCTCCCCCGTTTTTCGGTTCTTTTTCGATTTCCTTTCCGCCCCACACTCGGAGTATCTGTAATTCTTCTCCTCTGTCCAAAAAGACATTACACCCCCCCCCCCCTCCCAACCCCCACTCACCTTACCCTTACCCACCATCCTCCTAATCTCCTCAGCCCCCCCCCCCCCCTCCCCCCCCATCCCCAATCTGGTTTCTGTGTTCCTTCCTGTCCAGACGTCTCTACACCCATCTCCATCACTCAGCTGCCACTGGCCCATGTAGACGTCTCTACACCATCTCCATCACTCAGCTGCCACTGGCCCATGTAGACGCTTGTACACCATCTCCATCACTCAGCTGCCACTGGCCCATGTAGACGTCTCTACACCATCTCCATCACTCAGCTGCCACTGGCCCATGTAGACGCTTGTACACCATCTCCATCACTCAGCTGCCACTGGCCCATGTAGACGCTTGTACACCATCTCCATCACTCAGCTGCCTCTGGCCCATGTAGACGCTTGTACACCATCTCCATCACTCAGCTGCCACTGGCCCATGTAGACGCTTGTCGTTCCCTCAGCTTCTTGGACATCAACAGACCGCTGCCATGGTCACTGAAAGTGTTCCAAGAGATCGAGCTGAAAAGCCAGCAGGATCCCTGCCCCCCCTCCCCCCTCCCCCTTTTTGGCCCCCATTCCACAGTCTCCACACCCCTGTCACCCTTCCCTCTTACTAAAAGAAACAGGGGGGTGGGGGTGGAAACAAACAACACACACGCACGCATGGACGGACGCATGTGCGCACGCACTCACGCGCACACACACATCAGGCATGTACACACGTACGCACGCGTGCACGCGCGAGCACACATATATTTATGCAGGCATATACACATGCACGCACACAGACACACAGACACGTGCTTGCGCGCGCTCGCGCACGCGCACACACACACACACACACACGACACGACACGCGCGCGCACATGCACACACACCACCACCAATAACAATGCACACACACACACACACACACACACACACACACACACACACACCACACACACACACCACACTCAAACGCACACGGGCCTGCGCAAGCCACAAACGCACGCAGCAACAACAGCAAACTGACAATGGAACTAACCACGCCACAAATGGCTGCAAACCCTGCAGGGTTTAAAGTCATCAGGAACACCTGAGAATGGAGTCTCTTTCCCTTGGGCGCCGTTTTCACTTACACACTAGCAATCGTTGGTTGTTGTTCTCTTTGGTTGGTTGCTTGGGTGTTTCCTTTCACATGTCGCCAGTGTTTCATGTAGAGAGGGTTAGTCAACTTAGAGTCACGATTAGATATTGACCGTCTTTTTGTGCTCCCAGTTCTTATAGAACAGGGAGCACTTTAGAATGGGAACGAAGGAATGCTGTCTGTCTGTCTGTCTGTCCGCGGTCAAAATGTGTTCCACTCGCTCCAGACAAAACTTCTGGGCCGATCTTTCTGAAAATGTGTAGGTATGTTCATTATGGGTCACGGATGATGGCCGATGTTTACCAGAATAGCAGTTACTAACGGCTATAACGGCCCAAAATGGTTTTTCTTTTTACGGAATATTTCCGAAAGTACTTCGCTGATTTCTTATCTCAGTGACGAAATACACTATGACGCATGCTTGATTGTGACGTGGGTGTTTTCTTTTATTTTTTTTATTATGACGCAAGTTTAATTTTGACTTCTTTTTTTTTACACACGTACTCAAGATAGATCTAAACTGGGAGTACGTTTACATGCTTTGCATCTTGTTTCTTTTCTTCCCCGTGTCGCCAGTTTCACACCAACCAAGTTACGTCAAGATTGAGTCACACGTAGATGTTGACGCCTTTTTGTCTTCAGTCGTGACGTTTGCAACCAATGATGTCAACATCGTGTCACTCCCAGATATTGACTTTTTTCCCCAAACAACCTCAGTGTTGCTTGTAGAGACGTCAATATTCAGTAACTCGTGACTATTGACGGTTGTCTTTTCACCTACAGGTTGTCAAGGTCGCATTTACAGACATCAGTATTAAGTCACTTGTAAATGCTGACAATGTTTTTTGTTCCATATAATTATCCTCGGTGTTGTTCTTAGAGACGTCAACACTGAGACACTTGTAGATATTGACGCTTTGGTTTCATTCTTTTTCAACATATATTGTCCGTGTCGCACTTGGCGACAGTCAACGTTGAAAGAATAGTAGCTGTGAGATTTGGTGATGAAAACAATCAAACTAGAAAATGGTAGCTGTTACATTACAGAATGTTGAATGTCGGATTAGGGAGTGGTTGCTGTGAGATTAGGGAATGGGAACTATAAAATGAGGGAATGGTAGTTGTGAGACTGGGGAACTGCCAGCTATCAATGACTGAATAACAACCGTCAGATGAGGGAATAGTAACTATCAGATGAGGGATTTAAGTATCAGATGACGGAACTGCAACTGTCAGAGGAGGAAACAGCCACTGTGGAATTAGGGAATAGTCACTGTCAAATGAGAAAATAGTTTTTATCAGATGAGGGAATAGTCACTGTCAAATGAGAAAATAGTTTTTATCAGATGAGGGAATGCAAATGTCAAATGAAGGAATGGAATCAGTCAGATGATAGAATAGTAAATGACTGGTAGTGAATGGTAACTTTTAGAAAAGAAATGATACCTGGCTAGCAAGAGAATGGTGACTGTTTTATAAGGAAATCTTAACTGTTAGAAGATGGAATAGCAGCTGAGAAATGAGGGAACGGTAACTGTAAGATGGCGGAATGGTAACTGTCAGAGAATGGAATGAAGAAGAAAGGTGGCAGAGTGGTTAAGACGTTCGCCTGCCAATCCAACGTGTCAGAAGTGCGTGGGTTCGAGCCCCGCCTTTCTCGTCCTTTCTTTCCCAGTTTGAATGACAAATCGAACTGAACGTCAAGTTCATCGGATGGGGACTATAAGCGAGTCGGACCCGTGTGCCTTCCTGGCCCCCTGCACATGTTAAAGAACCCACGGCAGTTGAAAATCGAAAAGAGCAGGGGGGGGGGGGGGGGGAGGTCCCGCTGCCCTGGCAAAATTGATGTAAACCGTAGATAGCCGCCTGGTATTTCTTACCAAGCCACAAAAATTGTCACTTACTGTTATCGTGTGCCATCGTGTACCTGTGGAAATGGAGGACACGTATAAACATCGCATGCATCCTATGTAAGAAACTGGAGGAATAAATGAGATAAATGAAAATGAGTGACTCGACTGATATTTGAATGGTACGGGAAACGACTGAATGAGCGCCAGTAGGCTGCTCTTCGGCCGGCTCTACCTGGGTAGGCAGCCCGTTGAGTGAGTGAGGTAGTGCGTTTATTGTAAAGCGCTTAGAGCTTGGTCTGTGACCGAGGATAGGAGCTATATAAATACCCAATATAATAATAATAATAATAATAATAATAATAATAATATATAATAACAATAACAATAATAATAGCTACTGTCAGTTGCGGGAATGTAACAACTTTCAGTTGAAAGAATGGTAACTGTCATGTACGGGAATAATCACTGTTAGATGAGGGAATAACTGTCACAATGGGAATGATAACTTTCACATTTGAAAGTATATCTCTCCGATGAGGAAATGCTAACTGAGGAAGGGAATGGTTACTGCCAGATGAGAAAATGGTGAATGACAGACTGTCAAATACGGAACGGTGACTCGCACATGAGGGAATCGTAGCTGTTAGACTGGGAATGGTAACCGTTCGAAGAGGAAATAGTGACGGTTATGTAGAGAACTGTAACTGTCAGATGAGGGAAGGGTACCTGTAAAAAGACGGGGAAGGGTACCTGGGAGGTATGGAATGGTACCTGGTACCTGGCAGAAGGACCTTTTATCGTGGTAACATGAGTGTTTCACTATTTTGACATCCGTACGCACATTTCGACTCTGTCGCTCACAAAGGAATTAATCCTGATATAATGCCTTCTTAAGCACGTAAAACATTCTTTCGATGGCTTGGCCTCTCACTTGGAATTATTTTTTCCACAAAAAGCTGCTAAGCAGATTTATCCGTCTAGGTTTTTTTCCTTACTTCATCTGCAGCTTATTACTTTTATTCGGCTATCATCTTATTCCAAGTCATCAAATGGACAGGACACATACGAACATTCTTGTCTGTTTGTCTTTCTTTCTGTCTGTCTGTGTCTGTCTGTTTGTGTCTGTCTGTCTATCTGTTTCTACCCCCCCCCCCCCCTCTCTCTCTCTCTCTCTCTCTCTCTCTCTCTCTCTCTCTCTCTCTCTCTCTCTCTCTCTAATCTCTCAGTAATATAAGATGCAAATGTTTATTGTGCGTTAAAGCGCGAGAGATGTAGCCATACTGTACTTAAACAGAGATGGCTATATACGATACTGCAAAATGAACAGTTCACCGCCATCTTCTCAGGTGTTTATCGTGTGTACTGGGTCAGCTCTCTCTCTCTCTCTCTCTCTCTCTCTCTCTCTCTCTCTCTCTCTCTCTCTCTCTCTCTCTCTCTCTCTCTGTGTGTTATCGTTCGTCGTTCTTCTTGTTCTTTCCTCCTCTTCCTCCACTTCTTTGCTCCTTTGCTCAGTTGGGGTATAAACATAACACTCGTCGCTTTATTCCCCTTCTCTGTCATTCTATGTATAGCTTCCTTCCCTTTCCCATCTCTTTGCGTCCTCTGTGCTCTTGAAGTTGACTAGGTTAAATTGATGGGCAAAGAAATGAATGAACGAATGAACGCACGAATGACGGAAGGAATGCAGAGGAAAGACAAACAAAGAAAGACGGGATGAAAGAATGCAAAAAAGCCGTCGCTAAGGACACCAATGAGAACAGGAAATGAGCTCTAGTGGCGGCCAGTTGCTTTACAGTGTATGTTTTGTTTTCCTGCCTTAGGCTCCACTGTGTCGGGAAAGGATCTGAAGAAAAGTGGGTCTGTTGCAACAAAGTGGACATGGGTTTTGTCCTGCTTTGGGCTGATAGGTATTTGAAGCGATAGGAACGAAAAGGTTGGCCTTCAGCATTTATGTTAGACATCTGCTGACGGAGTCAGAAACAAACAAACAAACAAAAAACCACTATCTACTGTGGTCCAGTGGTGATGACAGTTACTCAACAGTATTATCAGCTATAACACATGTTCCCAAAAGGCGCAATAGATTTTAGAACAGGATCTGTTTTGGAGCTGTTTTGTGTAGAAGTACATCACATAATTTACGTCAAAATGCCGGTTGGTGAACTCTGCATCGAGGTGGTGCATATGAAAGAAATTGTTTGTGAGATTAAAGTGTAAGAATAAGAGTTCCGGTTGCTTTTGGAGTGTCATCTGCATACCAAAAACACGAACGGCATTTAGATAGATGGATAACAAATGAAGCTTTTAACCTGTTCCCACTGAAGCGGACCTGTCCAGTATTTGATATGCCAAGACTGCGTAACACAGCCCCATGTTAACCAGCGGCACAAGAACGAAACATGTTTTGACATGCCAGAGCGTGTCCTTAATACCTTCAAAACCTGTCTCACACAAAAGCATGTCACACACGGGAAAAGTGAGAAGACTGTGTTGCGCGCTAACTTCAGTACAAAACACTGTACTTGTGACTCTGAAAAGACACTGGTCTTACTGTTTTGGGGAACCAGCGGGCCATGGGCTCGTGGATTGTTTCATATTTACGCTACAATTATGTTGAACTGTACACAGTTAGAAGCTGACAATGCCTTTTAGAGACGGCAGACGTCTTCCCAGGTCAGATGGATTCTGGATCTGCTTTTTGCACTCCCAGTTCTTACTTTAGAATGGGAACGAAGAAATGCTGTCTGTGTGTCTGTGTGTCTGTATGTCTGTCTGTGTGTCTGTATGTCCGTGGTCAAAATGTGTTCCACTCGCTCCAGACAAAACTTCTCGGCCGATCGTTCTGAAAATTAGTAGACATGTTCATTATGGGTCACGGATGATGCCCGATTTTTTTTTAAACCAGAATAGCCGTTACTAAATGCTATAACGGCCCCAAACGGTTTTTCTTTTTTATGGAATATCTCAGAATGTACTTCGCCGATTTCATATCTCAGTGACGAAACACATTATGACGCATGTTTGATTGTGCCTTTATTTTTTTTTATTTTATTTTTTTTTAATTATGACGCATGTTTGATTGTGATGTCTTTTTTTTTTTAACCCGCGTATTCAAGATGGATCTAAACCGGGAGTACGTTTATATGCTTTGCATCTTGTTTTTCTTCTTATCACACCACACGATGGATACACACCAAAATTCGATGGATTCGTTCTTGGGTTCTGACCCATTTTCCCCACTGACTTTTGCTCAGATCAATAAGATACTATTTGGCGTGATCTTGTAAACAGAGAGAGACAAACAAACTATCAGACATGGGTGAAAACGTAATCTTCTTTGAAGAGGTAAACATCATATGCTCACAGTGTTCAAAACTTGTGTATCACCAACGGTATATTTTCATGATGATGACAAGAATCACCAAAATTGTAAGAAAAAGGAAGAATGGGAACTATCATTGAGAGAATGCGTTGACAGCGCGCGCGCGCGCGTACTCGCTGTGTGTGTGTGTGTGTGTGTGTGTGTGTGTGTGTGTGTGTGTGTGTGTGTGTGTGTGTTGTTTGTTTGTTGTTGTTGTTGTTGTTGTGTGTGTGGCTCGTGTAAATCCCCGTGAGTGTACCTCTCTGTGAGTATTTGTTTATTTGTCTATGTGTGTGTATGTGTGTATAATTGTGTGTGTGTGTGCGCAAGAGTGAGCGTCAGCGCGCACACGTGTGTGTGTGTGTGTGTGTGTGTGTGTGTGTGTGTGTGTGTGTAAATGACGGAAGAGAAGGGAGGTAGATGGGCGTGCGCCTGGCAATGTCCCTGTCCAGGAATACAGCCCAGACCTCGGCTAGTGCCCAGGGAGTCTGCCATAAAAGAAAGCCGCTAACTGAGTTTCTCGTTCCTCCGTCCCGTGATTCTGCCCGCTTCTCCTGTCGCTGGTCCCTATTCATTGCAGAACTTCATGGTCGCGTCGCGTGTCGGCCGCCGCGACTCATTGAAAACCTGCTTTTACGACGCTTCCCTCCCCTTGGTCCCCTCTTTTGTGTTGAAACACATTAAGTGGTTGAATCCTGATTCTATGCTCTCTGCATTACTTTATACTTCCATTTCTTTCACCCTTGGAGAAAGATGGTTGACATTCTCTCTCTCTCTCTCTCTCTCTCTCTCTCTCTCTCTCTCTCTCTCTTCTTCAACTTCATTTTCCCTTTTCCTTTCTCCTAACACATCTGATTTCTACTCGGCCCTGCAGCCACTTGCTTGAGTTTGCTATCACCATGATTTCTCAGGTTTTAAATTGCTATGTTCTCATATACTTTACCATTGAAAAAGGGTTTTTAAGGCCCGAAACGTTTGGTCATTCGATCTTATTCTTTTCCCTGGATTTCCTTTTCCGCCCCTGTTTTTTTCATTTTCTATTTTTTCATGGTTGACATTCATTTCGTCTTTATGCTGAACAGTGCTAATCGGCATGTTTTATCATTTCGGTGAAAGAAAGTTAGGAGTGTGTTGCTCACTTTGCTATCCTCATCGAAAGATTCGCCATCAATTCTATTAGCAGTCTTTGCCTTAATCTAGATATCTATCTCCGCAATGTGTGGAACGTTTCTTCATTAAAAGCAGAGCCAGTCCCTGAAAGTTGATATTGTGAGTGTGGGAGAGTAAAGAATGCATGCGCGCGCGCGCGCGAGTGTGTGTATGTGTGTGTGTGTGTGTGTGTGTGTGTGTGTGTGTGTGTGTGTGACAATAAAGTTCACTCGGAACAACAAATAAGGAAGAGAACATTTTGATCAAAATTCCACATAAGGAAGATGCCCTTTGTTCCAAATATTAACCGTGAAATATAACTTTCGCTTCTAAGAATCGAAAAGGAAAATAACTCTCGCTTCAAATGATAAACAAGAAAAATACATTTGCTCTAGCTAATAAGTAAGGAAGGGAACTTTTGCTTGCTCCTTGTTTGTGATTAAAGCAAACGTGGTAAGCCTGCAACGTCCCCCAAGGGAACTGTTCTGAACAACCTTGATGGCACCCAAAATCTCCCATCTGCAAATACCCAGAGCCCAGAGCAGCAGTGGCACAGTACCCATAAACATTGAGAAACTTTGAGAACGCGTTCATATTTCAAACTAGGAAGCACCTAGAATGGACGTGAATTTACACACACACACACACACACACACACACACACACACACATGCACGCGCGCACACACACACACACACACACACGCACACACGCACACACACACACACACACACATGCAGCACGTTGTACCGCAAATTCATTTACCGGGTCGGTTCCAGTCAGTCATATTTTCACGCTTCTTTGTGCGCTGAGTAGCTGACAGCAAGGAGGAAGAACACAAAGAAAATGACTCTATCGCAGTGCTGCCTTTTGCACACGGATCAGCCGTACACTGAACGCGGCCTTCATGTCCACAACTTTTTAGTTGTCACAGCTACTTGATAGTGATGTGAGGAGGAATTCGGTGCGCTCGTGGCACGTTCAACCCTGTCAATTTCTATCTATGTCAACTTCGGATGCTCAGGCCAGACCTCACACAGCGTTTCTGTTGTCACTGCTGTAGGCTGGCGATGTGAGGGGTTATGTGGCGCACGTGCGGCATAGCGCATGCTAGTAGCATGTTTTTTTTTTTATGTGGCGCACGTGCGGCATGCCAGTAGCATGTTGTTGTTTTTTTCATGTGGCGCACGCGCGGCATTCCAGTAGCATGTCTCTTTCTTTCAATCCGTCTCTGTTCCCCACCATCCTGCATAGATGCAGAAAGTAGAAGATCGGTATTTCGCCTCGAGTTCCCTATAATCGCCTTTACCTTGATGCCTTGTGGCTCGCATCACTTCGAGACTTCGACTGACCGGGGTACTACCCTTTCAGGTAACCTCTTAGGCCAGCAACTCACCCGCTGTACACAGAGGTTGGTCTACTGCCCGCACATAGACCTTTCTGCGCGTGATCCACCGGCTGTTTCAAACTTGACGATTTCACACCATCAGCACCAGGCAGGCGCAGAATCAATCGAACCAACAGGAAGTGCTCGATGCTTATGAGGTGCGAAACGGAATTCTAACTTGCAAAGGGCAAAGATACTGAACACTGCATATTTGAATCCTGCAACGGGAAAAAAACTATGCGCGCACGAAAGTGCATACATTCAACTGGAAGTTTTAATCTGCGAATTATGCAGTTACAGACGTTGTTTTAAGTTCCCATCAT
>CM031617.1:25304245-25324245 GCA_018398815.1 Conus ventricosus | reverse complement strand
TGCCCAAATTCCTAAAAGGCCAAATCCCCATTTGTTAAAATTTCCCGGGGGGGGGGCTTTTTTAATTCTAAAGTTTTTTCCCTTCACAGGCGCTTTCTTTTTGGAAATTTTTGGTTGTCGGCCCCCCCTTTTTTTTAAACAACTTTATTTTTTTTTAAAAAAACCCAATAAAAAGGTTTCCCCCATTTTAATCCGAACTTTAATTTTTTTTTTTTAAAAATTAAATTTTTCTTTTTTTTTTTTATTTTTTTTTTTTTTCCCCCGCCCCCCTTTTTGGTCTGCGATTTTTATATTAAAGATCCGACCCTCCCACAAACTAATTTTTTTAAACTGAAAATTTAAGGGAATTGTAAAATTTTCATAATCGCAATAGCATTTTTCCCTGAGGGAAGAGCTTTTTAAAAACATTTTAGGGCCTTCCATCAAAATTTTTTTTCATCATTGTTTAGCTCATCCAAATGAACATAGAGAATGAATGAAAATGCAAAGATCGAGGGGTTTTTTTCCCCCTCAAAAAGTTTTGTTTGGCGCAACCCCTAAAACTAAAAAATTTGGCCCCGATCGCCATTTTGTAAAGCCAAAACTTTTTAAGCTACCCTTTTTATCAAAATAGTACCCTACTTTTTCCCTTTTTCGGGTTTAAAAGGGGTAAAACATTGTTTTCAAATTCGCATTTTTAAGTTTGAGAGAAAAGCCCAAAGTTACTCAGGCTTTTTTTATGAGCAAACCCGTAAAAAACCCATCATTTAAGGGTTTTAAACCCTTCCAACTAATTGTCCTCAAATTATTAACTTTTTTAAAATCTTTTTAAATCCCCTTGGATTCGTTTAATTTTAAACCATACAATTTTAAAAAAAAATTTCATGAAGTGAAACCCATTCTGGCTCCGCAATTGTTATCAATACTTGTTCTAAAAATGAAGGGGGTTTCTTGATTGTTATTGTTACAAACTTTTTTTTAAACGAAATAAAAATAAAAATTTTATACTAAAAAACAAATAAACAAATGAAAAATATTTTGTTGGGCCCATTTCCCAATTTTAAAAAATTTAATAAAACCATACCCCTTGACTTTTCTGTGCCCCCATCGGGAAAACCTTTCAAGTAAAGGGGAGTAGGGCCATTAAACAATATCTAAACCCCCCTATTAAAAAAACGCCACACCCCAAAAAGTGGGGTTTAGTCATCCTATGCATTTTTTATCAGAACC
Source organism: Conus ventricosus (assembly GCA_018398815.1). Taxonomy (NCBI): domain Eukaryota; kingdom Metazoa; phylum Mollusca; class Gastropoda; order Neogastropoda; family Conidae; genus Conus; species Conus ventricosus. The sequence continues at coordinate 25,323,036 of CM031617.1, read as the reverse complement.
ATTTAAACTTTCCCGGGTTTTTTGTGCACCCAATTTGGGTGGAGTGTCGTTTTGTGAAATTTTAAATAAACCTAAACCTTTGGGTGAGGAAAATGTATAGTTTTCTTTTTTAAATTAAAACCTTCAAACTTTTTTTGACGGGAACTGCAAGCCCCTTTTTGCCAAAAACAAACCGTTTAACCCTTTTTCAGCAACAGAATAGACATAAGGTTTTTTAAAAAAGGATCTTAACAAACCCCCCTTAATAAAGGCTAAGACAACTTTTAGCCCAAAAGGGAAACCGCAACCCATGGCTTAGGCCACCCTTATTTTTGGGGGCGTGAAACAAAAGTATAACTATGACTGGGATCCTCCTTACCCCACCCTTTCTCAAAAAAAGGCCCCCCAAAAAAGCTTTCACCCTGGGGTCCATAGGCAAGAGCATAAAACAGAAATGGACAACTTTTTTATTTTAAAGACACTTCAAAGGGGCCTAACTAAAGCAGGAATGAACGGATAAACGACTCTGTTCGTACTTAGGGGGGGGGGGGGGGTTTGCGGGCCGCACGAAACGAGATCGAGCAAACAGATCCTTCTACTGGCTTTGACGCACAAAAACAATACTTACAAATTTTAGAGGACCCCTTTAATTCTAAAAGGTTTTTTTGCCTTAAAGGGTATAAAAAGGAAACCAAAATTTTTAAACCAATACGCAAAAACGAAAGTAATTTTTGCTGTTGGGCACGGGTTTTATACATGCTCCCTTTTCTGCCTCAGATTTTCCAATGGGGCAACAAAAAAAAACTACAATAAAAAAAATCCTTGTGGCGGCAATGAACAGAAAGTGGGAAAAAAACGAAATAAATTCTGACCAGTAATATTGCAACAGAAAACAAAAAAAAGATGACCCCCCAAAGAATAATCATCCAATCCCCGGGGGCCCAAAGCCAAAGACCTTTAAAAAGGGTAAAAAAACAATAATGCCCCAAAAAATTTTAAAAGACAGCTTTTTTTTGTTTTAGGTTTTAACTGGCCAAAGGGATTATTTTGGTCTTTTTTTTTTTACTAAAAATTAACCCGCCCTATTAAAGAACTAATGCCCATAAGTCCCTTGGCCATAAACCCAACTATTTTGGGCTTCCCAGAACAAAAGCCAGCAAAAAAAAACCACCCCCCTAATATACCCGGTAAAGAGTCAAAAACTTTCCGGGCAAAATTTTTAAAATAAATCCGAAAGATGACAAGCTTTTTTTTTCCCCAAACATTTAAAAGGCGGTGAGGGAGGCGATGCGGTGGAGGCCCCGGGGCGTTGTCCCCCGCCGCCTGAAAATACCACACCAGTGTACTTTTTGGGAAAAACCCTAAGGCCTTTATAAGCTTACAATGTGACCCCTTTGCTCTCTAAACAGGGGTTCGTTTTCTTTCCCTGCTAGCGTCGTGTCTTCATATAAAATTTTTTTTGATGGGGCTCTTACGGCTCACTTGATTTCTTTAAGGGGGTTCTGGGGTTTAGTAAACAGCACTTCTAGTTTTTGCAAAACTTACTATTTAAAAGATCTTTTAGTCTTTGGGTTATTTTTTTTTTAACCCCCGGGGCCCTAAGTTTGCGTCATCACCCTCAGCGAGTTTTTTTTCTTTTTTTTTTAAAAAATCCTCTTCTATTTCACTCAGTTTTGCTAAATTTTTTTAAAAATTAAACCCCCTAAAAGGTTCTTAAAAAACCATCAAGGCTACAAATTTCTCTCTCGGGAAACGGTTCGCGTATTGTTTTTAAATGCTGTTTTCCTTCTGAAGAAGGGGTTTTTTTGCTTTATTTTTATTTATTATTTTGTATGTTTTGACTTAAATCTTAAATTTTCCCATGTTTTGCATTTTTTTTACTTTGGGAGTTCCTGTATTTGGTGTTTAAATTTTAAGCAACGCCTCCCCCCTTTTTTTTTGGGTTTAGAAAACCAAACCGATTTCGATCTTTTCCCCCCCAAGTCTTTGTCAAATTGTTTTAAAACCCCCACAAACTTTTAAGGGGTTCTTTTTTTCGTAAGCTAAAACAATTTTTGTTCTCGACTGGGGCCGCTTTTCCAAAAAAAAGGGCCAAATTTTTTACTTCAAAATCAGGGTCTATAAATTGGGAGGTTCTGGGACCTAAATTTTTGAAAAATTCCCAGCCTTTAATTTCTTTTAAAATTAAAACGCCCCCAATGAAGCGCTGAGCAAATTCTGTATCAAAGGAGTCTTTTCACTCATGCCCGTTTTCCCGGGGATAAAAAACACAAAATTTCTTCTTCAACTTCAATTCCTGCCATTTTTTTTAAATAATAAACTTTTTATTTTTTTTTTATAAAAATGTCGCAAGCATATGGTTCAATTCTTGACCCGCTTTTAGAAGACGGGAAAGAGCCCTTTGGGGGAAAAGGGGGAAAAAAAGGGAATATTTTTTTTCCAAAAAATTTCCATCCCCTTTATTAAAGGGCGGATAAAAATTTTTAACTGAAAAAATTTGCAAAACCTGGGAGCGGATAAATTTATTGTGCCAAGCTTTTCCGCGTCTTATTTTTCAAAAAGAACTCGTTCAAAAACAACCCCAACGGGACTTTTTTAAAAAATTTTGGGGGGGGGAATCGTTAAAAAAATTTTCCCTATAAAACTTGAGGGGCAAAAAATTTTTTTTTTTTTACAAAATTTCCCAGACATTTTTTTAAAACCTATTCAAACTAGGGCTAACCGGAATAAAAAGGGCGATCTTGCTTTTTAAAAGGAATCAAAAATGAAGAAGCACAAAAACCATAGAATAGGGTTTGAAAGCAAAGACGGCAAAAAGGTTTTTACCGTAATTATGCGTATAAAAAACCTTTTTTTATACCCCTAGATTTTGAGTTGTTAAAAGCGCATGCCCCAAACTTTCAAGGGGCATTAAAAGACAGATTGTCATATGAACTAACTTTTAATGACTAAAAATATGTTAAAAAATCACAAACCCGAAGCAAAGTACAGCATTTCCCGACATCTCGTTTGAGTTTGACATCGGGGGGGGGGGGGGGGCAGCCCTAACTTAGCGAGGCTGATCGAGCAACAATATCAGTCAAAAATTTGCCAAAATATTCGAAAGAGTGATTTTTCATTCTAAAAATCCTAAAAGCCCCGGGCAGAAAACTATATGGAATTTTATTTTTTAAAGGGCCCCAGCAAAATCCCCTTTAAAAGGGATTTTTTTTGCTGGTTTAAATGAAGAACCATTCAAAAGACAAAATGAAAAATTTTTAAACCCAAAATAACGAAAGTGCAATGTACAATTGAGGGGATTTCCCAACCCAAAACCTACGCTAGCGGGCCCTTAAAAACCCAAACAAACATTTTGATGAAATAAGAAAACGTTTGGAGGTGGGAAGGGGTAAAGAAAAACCCAAAAGTTGACCCTTTTGGGGGTAAAGATCTAAAAAACTTAACCCCGGTTTTGACTTGATCATTATTTAACAACGAAAAACGGTTTATGGATTGGGCCAAAAGGGCAACGGAGGATAAAACAAATTTCATGGGAAACGGGAGAACTGTTAGGGGACATAATAAAAAATTTTAAATTTTATAAAGAAAAAGAGGGCCATAAACCACTTAACTGTAAATTTTTTTTTTAAAAAGATGCGCAGCTAAATATTCAAGATAACAGATTAAAAGAAAAACAATACTAAAATTTTTTTAATTTTTTTAAAAAAAAAAAATTTTTGTTTTCGTTTATTCCCAAAATGCCCCCACAGGCCCCAAATCGCCAAAAGAAGAGATATAAAAAACCCCCACATAAAAAAACCCTTTTGATTAAAACCCAAAATTAAAACAAAAACAACAAAAAATAGAGCAAAACCTTTTAAAATCAGCAAAAACCCAAAAGAAGGTATTCGCTGCCTTTTAAAGCTGTTACAAAATGTTAATTTCTGGGGGCATCAACTATAAGTCACTATCACAGGAACGTGTGGGCCCCTTTCAAAAGCGTAGTGCACCCGCACTTTTCCCTGGCGGTTTTGTTTTTTAGCCCCCGGGGTGGGTTTTTTTTAGCTTAAATGCTGCTGGCAAAAAATTAAAAAATAAAACCCCAAAAACACAAAAAGCTATGGGTTTAACTAATAACCCGCTAAAAATTAGTTTTGTTTTAAACTGACAATAAAAAAAAGCACTAGTTGACTCAAACATCACGGATCAAAAAATTTTGGGCCCTTTACCCGCCCATTTTTATGACTATAAAAGAAAAAAAGTTTGACTTCAAAAAAGGGAAGGGAAGTTTTTTCTCAAAAAGCCAACACCCCAGCAAAAAAAAGGAATGTTTAAAAAAAAATAAACGAGACATAAACCCCGTTCTAAAACAGCTCCCATTAACCCAAAATCAAAGGGGGGTTTATACTTTTGTTTTTTTTAGTCCCAAGACAAAAAAAAACCCTTGAAAATTGATTTTGATTAATTTTTTTTAATTTAAATAAAAAATTTTGAGTTAGAAAAGAAAACTCAACATGTCCCAAGATATATAAGGCCAACGAAATTTTTTGAAGGAATGCATAAGGGGGAAAGGGTTTTTCAAAAGCTTTAAATGAATTTATCTAGAAGTCATTGAACCAAAAAAACTACCGGGAAGTGGGTTGGGGCATGCTATTTCTCAAGTTCCAGGGGAAACAAAAATAACCCCCCAGTTAAAGTAATTTAAAACTGTTTTAATAGAAATTTTTAACAATAAATAAGAAAAAAACTAAAAAGTCCCGGGTCTCCCACTCAAAAACAGGTTTTTTCTTTCTCATAAGACTTAACGCCTTGGGTTTTTAGACCAACTCTTACCCAGTTTTTTATGCGGCCCCGTGAAGAAGCCAAAAAGAGAGGCTTTTGGGTTTGGGCAGAGGGCGAAGTCCTTAGAGATCAGATTAAAAAAAACAAGTAGAAACCTATTTTAGGCAATTTTTACATTCCACACCCCCGCATTATTTGCAAAAAAAAGCAGTTTTTAAACATAAAGAAATTTAACAACAAATGTTTTTTTTGTGGGGTTTCTTGCAAGGCCCGCATTAAAGCCCGCAAAAACGGGAGAGAGAGGAAACTTAAATAAAAAAGCCTTATGTCAAAGATCTTAATTTAGTGGAATAACCTTTCCTGTTAGCTTTGGGCAAAATTGATCATTTGAAGAACCAAAAACAAACCAATAAAAAGTTAATGTAAACACATGGGAAGGAAAAAAATCTACTGCCTATTAGAGTTCCAAAAAAAAGTCCGGGCAATTGGCGAGCCAAACAAAAATCATGTTTTACTTACTACTGATTTTTTACCAAAAGGGCTACCCCATTACACATTGAACGAACAAATTAAAATTTAAATTTGGGGCAAACTGCAAAAAACAAATAAAACAAGAATTCTGAAGAAAATGTTTAACCAAAATTCCATTTTGTTCAAGCGGCGAGTTTAACAAAAAACAGTATCAGCCCCTTTTTAAATAAAATCAAACTAATTACGCCGAGAGAAAGGGATAAAGTTTGTTTTTAAAAAACTGGAAAAAAAATGCAAAATAGTCCTACGTAGTTTACCCCAGACTTTGATCGCTTATTTTTCCTTAGAAAGGGCCCCACACCAAAAGAAACTTTCCAAAAAAAGCCTTTGGGGGTAAACAACCCGATTTGGGTTTATTTGCCCTTTTTTATTTTCAGGGCGGGATGGCGTCCCCTTCAGAACCAGAAAATTTTTAAGGGCCTAATTTCTGCGAAAACTTCTTGAACGCATGCAGCAAGGCGTAACGCCTTTCTAAAAATCTTTAAAATTATCTGAAATCCAAAATACGCCAAAGACCAACACCCTAAAACTTTAGCCCCACATTGTTGGATTTTTGGTTTAGAAAATAATTCTCCCATTTAAGAAGCCAATCCACCCCGTAAGAGACCATGATCACAAAACGGAAAGTTTTTGAGGGGCAGCGCACAGAAAAAGCCAATTTTTCAACTAAATTTTTTATCCAAAACATGGAACGCCCATCTTTTTTCATAAAATTGCGGTTTTCGAAATCTCCAATTATAAAGAAAGCAGAACCAGTGAATTCAGGGAAGGGATGCATTTCACAATCCCTCAGAAAAATACAAGTTTTTCACTTTAAAAAACATTTCCCTTTTTTAAAACTCTATGCAACACCTGAAAGGGAAACCCTTGGGCACTGGGGGGATTCCTTAAAGTCCTGCCCCAAAAAACAGAAGAATATTTGGGCCCAACTCTTTTTAGAAAGGGGGGTTTACCCTTATGAGTATATGAACAGTTTGGGGAAAGGGTTTTATGAAGACACAAATTCCGCCTAAAAAGCGTTCTTTTCTAGCTCAAAAGGAAAGGACTTCATGATTCGAATTTCCAGCAGCTCAAGATCGTGGGAAATTAATTCTAAACAAATTTGGGGGACTATCATATTCATACTTTTAAAGGGTGATGTATTTGTTGGGGGAAAACCCTTTTAAAAAAAAGAAAAACCCATGAAACCCTTATGCCTGGATCCCGCGCATTAACTTTTTGCGGGCCCGGGGTGATTTTGGGGTGCTTTTAGTTTAAAATTTTTTCTGGAATACCGATTGATTTTTTTTTCGACCTGGCCAAAAGTTCAGATGATTTTTAAAAAGATTCGGGAGGAATTATAAGGCGTCGCATCATTTCTGAAAAACAAAAAAACAAAAACTTGGACGACTATGAAAACCAAGAAAAAGGGGTTAAAAATCACAAATTTTTTAGGAAACAAAACTGTATGGTTGGGCCCATGGGGCAAACATTCCATTACGCAACTTTAAAAAAGACACAACGGCGGTACAATAATATTTAAGGAGCATTAAAGTGGGGAGCAGTTCAACCCCCAGATCAACACGGGGGAAAAACATTCTAGAAGTTTTACTTTGAATATCCTCAGGAACTCCAGCCTACATAATGACTACCCAATTTTGCAGCAGAAAGGGCTAAAGACCGGCAAAACAGAGCCGCCTAAACTTGTGCCAAAACTTCGAGGGAAAAAAAAATTATTTTCTTTAATTTCGACCCTTTTACAATTTTAATTTTTAAGGGAAGGTTTTAAAGGGTTTACAGCAGTTTTAACGTGAAAATTTCTTTTGATCAAGAACAGTTCATGAAAACCCCCCATAATTAATAACACTGAACTCAGAACTAAATCCAAAAAGAAGCTTCCGAAAAAGACTTTTTCAAGCTGATGAACAACAGCTGTTTCGGGAAAAAAATGGAGAATCCGCACAAGCTAAAGATGTCAATTGGGCCCCAAAAGGGAAAGAGGCAATTTAAAATGACCTTTCAAAACCCAAAATTTTCAGGACTTTAGAAGATTTCATGATCAGCTTTTTGGGATAAAGATGGGAAAAAAAAAAAAGTCAAATTGGACAAAACCCCTTTTTTAATTTGGGTTTAAAATGGGTTTTAGAATTAAACAAACTTTTGATTTTAGAAATTTTTTTAAAGACTACTTTTGCCCCGTAACCCCGAGTCCAGATACTTTTTACAGATAAAGACCCGGGTTTTTTATAGATATTCGTACTGAAAACATCTATAAAACATGGAATTAGAAGTACTTTAAAAGGGTGCAGGAAGGGATGATACATCCGATTAACCCAAAGATTCACCTTTGCAACATTCCCCGGGTTTTAAAAAGAAGGTTTTAGGAAAAATGAAGGATGAATTTCTGGAGGGTGATTAAGGAGTTTATTGGGGTTTAAAGGGCAAAAAAGTACAGAAATTTTGAGCCAGGAAAAACATTTAAAAAAGCCCAAAAAAATAACTCGCAGTGTTTTGCAGTCCCAAAAATTCACCCGACAACTCAAAGAAGCAAATTTTTTCAATAACATACTTTTTATCATGACAACGTAAAACACGATCTAATCTACATAAAATCAACACAACGTTGTAACCAAAAAAGTCATTAAAAGAACAAACACAAAACGAGTATTTGTAAAACCAGAGTTTTTATAGCAAATTTGGGGACTGGAGAACAAACATAATTAAAATTTTTTCTTCACCGAGGGGTTCACCGAGGGTTTATATTTTTTCAAAACTTTTTATAACCAATATATCTTCATCCAAATCACTTGATGTACAATTTTTTTTTTTTATTTCAAGATATTCTTTTCCCCATATTGATAATAAAAATTTAGGCATTTGGGTTGTAGGTGATCGGATTTTTAGATGTATTGATTAACCTAAAAATAATGTCTAATAAAAAAATTTTTTTAAAATGATTCTTGAACATTTCCAAGGTCTCTTCCTTTATCATTCTTGTTTTTTTCTGCCTTCCATTTAGACTCAAATATATTTCGCAAATTAATTAAGCATCTTAATTATAATTTTCTTCACCGGGGGCTTCACCGAGGGGTTAATTTTTCATCAACTTTTTTTTTTAAAAGTCAATATACTTCATCCAATTCGTTAAAAATCTTTTTTCATGTTTGATTGATGTGCTCGAATTCTTTTTATTATTTAAAGATATTCTTTTCCCCCCAATTTGGGATTTTTGGGTTGTAGGAAAATCTGGATTTTTAGCACCCTTGTTTAAATCCTCGCAAATTTTTCCCCTAATAAAAACCAATAAGATTCCCTTTTTTTAAAGGGCCCCTTTCCTTATCATTCTTTTTCGTTTGTGTTTCCCTTTTTGAGCTTCCTTTTTAACCAAATAATTTACGAAATTAATTTAAGCGAACTGTGTCTGGGGGATTATCTGCAGTTTTTCCCTTCACAAAAGATCTTTGGGGGCGGGTTTTTTGTTTTTTCGTTTCCTCGAAATAATACCGGGGGGATTCTTTTTTACTTTTCTTTTTTTCAACGATCAATACTCCAAACGGGGATCTGTTGCCCATCAGTGTCCCCCTGCTTCTCCCGGTAAATAAAGGTACCTTTATTTTAAACAAACGGTAATAGTTTCGGGTTGTACTGGAGTCTTCAGCAAATTTATTGTTTTTTTTTGATTGCTTGTATGGTTTACCCCTTTAAACTTAAATTTTCATTGCGCGCAAAAGAGGGCAGTCTTCTAACCCATTCTGTTTTTGCAGAATTGCAATCATCTCTGTATACTGGTGGGAAAAAAGTCTTTTGGAAAACTTTTTGTTAAAGTTTTCAACAAACCCGTGATCTGTGAACCCCGGTTTGCCTCTTTTAATGGAAATCTATGTTTTAAAAAAAATTGATTCCTTGGCCTTTAAATTTTTTTTCCATTTCGACTTGATCATGCGGGGAAAATTTAGCGGGCCTCTTTGGGTATATCAGTTGTATGCAACACAACAGCAGAACCCCTTTTTTGTTTAATGGTTTGCATCTTTGTATCTTAAAGCTATGCCAAATTATGTAGTGCGTACTTAAATTTTTTTTGCTAATGTATCAGGGGTAAATATAGAAGACCATTTGGGTGTCTTTGGGTATTGTGTTCACAAAGTGGGTCTCTGATTTCTAGGCCCGGGGTAAATAAATTTGCCAAAGGGTTGTTTAATACCTTCCTTTGCGTTTGTTCACTGACCCCGTGTTTGGCTTAGCTTTTTTATTGCCGTGATTCCTTCCAATACCCTTTTTTGGTGAATATAAATTTTTTTTCATTTTATTTCACCCAATTTTAAAGGGAAACAAAATACAAACTCAGAAAAAGACAAAAAACACGTTTCTTGCATTTTTTTTTTTCGATGGCTGAAAAATCCTGAATTTGGTGGGGGCAATGTTCAATTGGTTTGCCGTTCAAAAAATATTTTTTTTATTGTTTGGGTAACGTCTTTAAATGTGAAAGCCGATTCCCTTTTTTTTTCAGTTTGTCTTAAATAAAATCTAACTGCCAATTCCGCTTTTCATAAAATCTTGTGCTGCAGCTAGTTGCTCCATAGTTTTTTTAGTCTTTTTCTCTCCCCTCATCCCGCGTTTACTAAACGCGAAAATTCTTCCCTAAAAGCAAGCCATTAAAACCACAGCGCCGCCTATCACATTACAATGAAGCATTTTAAAAGTATTTTTTTAATTTTACATTTTGTACTGTCAGGAATTTTTCCTTGTTTAACTAGAAAACTTTCTTTAGCAAACGAAGCTGCAATGATGAATTAGCTTTTCGAATCCCCAAAGCCTACTTGCCAAATCCTGGTTTTTTTTAACAGGTTTTACCAAGCATTGTGTATCCTACACTTTGGCCCCCAAAACAGCAAATTATACAAGGTTTGCGACAGTTTTTTTTTTCCCGGGGCTCATTTTTTAAAAAAAAAAAATAATTATAATTAATAAAAAAAAGAACACGATGATCTACTACAGCAACTGGGGGCCTAACCTTCCTGAAATTAATTACAAATGACAAGTTATGCCAAGTTTTTAAGCCCCAAAAAAGGAAAGACTGTATTCTTTGGCAGCAGTTAAAAAAAAACAGTTTCCCCGAAATGAATTCAGCATAGAACAAATTTTAACAGATGTCGCCACAAGAATTGAAGTTCATAACAGTATGAAAACGCACTGGGGTCAAAATGGTAAAGTGTAGGGCAAACGGTTTTAGTTTGTAACAAATAGTTAGTAATTTGCGCCTATTGATTCTGAACAAGATTTTACGTATGATTTAAAGCAGGGTCCAGTTTTAACAAAGTCTTAGAGTCCAGGGGTGTGTCTTATTTCGATTTTTGGGAAAATTATTGCCGCCGCAAAACAGGATTTAATTTCTTTTAAACATATAATTTTATTTCCCCTTTAAAAGACCGTGCCCAAAAAACACAGAGTCAGAAAAATTGAACCAGGTGGGGAAAAAACAGAAAAGCTTTTTGGCACGGCACAGAAAAAAAGCAGAGTGGAACAAACAAAAAAAAATTAAAATTTCAACCGAATGGGAAAAGCAGGGGGTTTTACTTTTAAACATATAATTTTTTTTCCCTTTAAAAGACCGACCAGAAAAACAGCAGAAACAGAAAAAATTAAAACAGGGGAGAAAGTAAGTAAAAACCTGGGCCGTTGCACAGAAAAAATTACAGGGAACAAACAAAAAAAATTACGTTACAATCACAAAAAAAAAAGTGCCAAGGGCCCCACCCGTGTTTCAATGCCGGCTTTAAAAAAAAGCCAGAACAAGTTTTATTTAAGGTCTACAAAAACAGGGGTGCCTAACCGCCAAAGCTTCATATTTCTTAAAGCAATTGTCATTTTTGGCAGCATTGCTGTGGGGGGATTATTAAAGGTTATAAAAAATATAAACAAAGAACGCGAAAAAAACGAAGCTCCAAACAAACCAAACCACTAAAAACAGAAGTCGAACACAAAAGTTTGCTACCCCACAAAAAACAAAAGTTCATTTTGATCCTTTCAGATGCAATAAATTTAAAACTTAAAAAATAATTAAAGTTGACTTTAAAAAGAACTTGGTTGACTTAAAGGATGACTTAAGTTAAGAAATTTAAGCGTTTAAGTTAAGAACTTGAGTAAATTGTCAAGAACTTAAGGGACTTGAGTAAGAACTTAAAAGGAACTTGAGTAAGAACTTAAAGGTGATTGAGTGGAACTTTATTAAGAACTTTATTAGAAATTGGGGAACTTAATTAAAAACTTGCGGGGATTGATTAAAAAATTAACTAAGAACTTGAGGTGACTTGATTAAAAAAAAAACTAAGAAATTAGGTGACTTAAAGGGGACTTAATCAAAAACTTATTAAGAACTGAGGGACTTGATTTAAAACTTAATTTTAAAAACACTCCCCCCAAAGCACTTAAAAAATTTTCACTTTTCCCATTTCTAGACTATTAGAAAAGTGCAGGAAAAAACATTACTTAAAAATTTTGGGCCACTTGTACATTTACTTAAACTTTGGTCCACTTGTAGGCGTCGTTGGAAAAACTTGCAGAGCTGATTGTAGATTTGATATAATTTTAACAGCTGTTGTTATTGTGATGTTCAGCTGTTGAAGGCGTGGTACAGGTTGAAAACTTTAGCCACTTTCATAATTTTATACCCCCAAGACGCGCTGATGCCACAGTTCTCATTAACAAAGTGTTGAAAATCAGTTGGTTCAAGACACATACAAAGTTTCAACATCCACAGTCCATAACAAACATAATCACTAAGTAGAGCGGATTGTTTTTGATTAATTATCTTTCCAGAATTTTTTACTATGTTTTTGATTGTCACAAGATCCTTTGTAAATCATTGAAAACCGGAAAATGTCACAACCATTAATCCTGTCTTTGATTACATGGTTTTCAAGTTCATTCAACAGTTCTTTTCCTTTCATTTGCTCAAGTTGATTTGAAGGCCGTGGTGATTTTTTTGCTTCAGAAAGAAATGAAAAATGCTGTGGTTTTTTGGGCAATCTTTTTTGTACAAGGCTTCATATCCAGCAGCACTTTGTTCTCCTTGGCGATTAAAAGCTTTTTCCACTTCTTTCCAGTATGTTAAATGTTCTGAGTGAAATTTAATAGTTTCTCAATAGATTTTACAATTTCAGAATCTTTTCTAAACAGTTCTTCTTCTTCAAGAGACATACATTCTTCATCATCAATATGTAGTACTTTTTTTAGCCGCAATAATGCTTTGTCTACATCATCATCACACTTAGCCATAGATCACAACACGTTCAGCTCAGGCTTGCACAAGACTGTCACAAACTGTGAAACAAAGGCTGGTTTTACCTCGCTAACGCGCATGCCCAATGGATTTGAGGAGAATAAGGTAATGTAGAATTGTTTAGTTGTGCTGCGGTGAAAATAGCGTGATCGTCCGAGTGCTACGCCCACCATAATTAACCAGAAACAACACTGGCTTGTGTTACTGGTTAATTATGGTGGGCGTAGCGCTGTAGGTTGCGTGACTGCCAGAAAGCGCCCTAGCAGAGCATAAATTAAGTGATCAGGTTTCAGCCCTAATGATGGGTCTCTATAACCTCATCGCTGCCCTCGTGTCTGTCTGTCTGTTATGCAAAGTTTTAAAGACTGTAGTTTATTTCACATGAAAGCCAGAGACTCATTTGAAGAATGTCTGCGCGAAAATGATGTTATTGAAAATGATTAGGAAAAACATAGGATTAAACAAAAATTAAAATCTAAAAAGTTTAGTAAATTAGTATTGAAAACAGATAACCCTACACAGTATGTTTGTTTGTAGGGTTTACTAGTCAGAGAACAGTAAAATGTCTAGTTCTGGCTCAGCAGCTCGAAACTTGTTGAGAGCTGCTGAGCCAGAACAGACATTTTACTGTTCTCTGAAGGCAACATCCCCCTCCCCCACCCTCCCACCCCCGCACGCACGCACACACGCACACACGCACACACACACACACACACACACACACACACACAACACACACACACACACACACACACACACACACACACACAACACACACACACACACACACACACACACACACACACACACACACACACACACACACACACACACTTTGTATTTTTTTTTATCGTCAGTGCTATTAGCGAATGATGTGTAGAGGGGTGGAGCAAGGGTGGAGAAGGTAGGGGATGGAGGAGGGGTGTGGTCGTGGGGAGGTGCTTTTGTGGTCTGTTCCAGTGACTTTCCCACTTCAGTTTCTGTTTCCTACAGTTCTGCGATAGAGCAGACGTAAATTTCTAAGCAAGTGGAACCATTCTTTTGGACGTCTGAAAATTGGGAAACCATGAAGAGAAAGATTTTTTTACGTCTGTAATTTACCCCGTTGTTGTTAATACTGTCGTCCTCGACAATGGCTCTATACTGTTCATTTGTTATTTTACTTATTGATCTATGACTTTGATTACAGTGACGATTGATGTACTTTATCCGCACCAAATTTTGGTAAGTGTTGTCCTCGGTCCATATTATATTACATCTTTTTGACAAGTCCGGCTGAAATCAGTCTATAAATTCTATCTATAATCGCCGTCAAACAGATGTTGATTCTGCCTTAGATTTGGCTCCACACCAATATTTAACAAGATGCAAAGCATATACACGTACTCCCAGTTTGGTGGTAAAAGTTTTGTATGTAAGAGAAAAGAAAAAAAAATAATGTTGCTCTTCCCGGCAGGGAATAGAACTTTGGTCTCCCGCGTGACAGGCGGGGATACTAAGCACTATACTACCGAGGAGCTTATAAAGTTTGGTTACACATAACATTATAAACCGTTATTTCAAAAAGGAGACAATTTCCAGTTAGTGGAAAAAAACCTCGACAGCGCGGTGGTTATTTCCCTTATCGGACTTGACGTTTTTAAAGTATCGTTTATTAGCCATTAGAAATAGCTATTCTGGTAAAATAAAACATCGGGCATCATCCGTGACCCATAATGAACATACCTACAAATTTTCAGAAAGATCGGCCCAGACGTTTTGTCTGGAGCGAGTGGAACGCATTTTGACCACGGACAGACACACAGACAGACGGACTCACAGACAGCATTTCTTCGTTCCCATTGTAAAGTACTCCCTGTTCTATAAGAACTGGGAGTACAAAAAGGGGGTTGGTCAGTTCTTAAGCCACACCACATCTTTCACTTTGGTTTTTGAAAAAAAAAATGGTTCATTGATTTTTGTTGTTGTTGTTGCATAATTCTGCTGACAAACAAGCCTACAAACGGAGGCACGGGAAAGTATAACCTCCTTGGTGAAGTGATGACTAGTATTTGATTCTGCTCTGGCACTTAGGCACTACCGTGCTTTGAACATGGCCGGATGTCCTGCAGCGTTTTCATTGTTGCTGATACTGGCTCGTCATGTAAGGCAGAACGAAGTGTCCTTACAGTGGGTGCCTGTGTGGTATGGTCTCCACCACCAGTCTTTCTCCGTTTATGGCAATCTTGAAGAGAGAAAACAAAAAAGTCTGTTCAGTCAAGCCAGACTTGCCCTCACAACGTTTCGTGCAGCGAGGTACTGAAGACAAACGTCGAGGAAGACAGTGTGATAAATGATTTGTCTTATGACTTTTGGCACTTTTGAACCAGCGTGCTTTGAAACGTGACCAGACTCTCCTCAGGGATTTTGTCGTCACTGCTGCTGGGTGGTGACGTGAGAGGGAAGGTGAGGGGCTTGTTGCCGATGCTAGCGGTATCCTGTTGTCAACCAGTCTCTTTGCTTTTACGACTTTGTGCAGACAGGCAAGAGTGCACGTGCACGTGAGTGCGGACGTTCTGCTCGGAATCTAAAGATCGTGACATTGCCAAAGTTGTTTTTTTTCTCTCAGACACCAGTTCAGCTTGTTGCTGTGAAACTAGTAGTCGTATGATCGTTTGTGTTGTCTCGGCATTATGACGTACTGTACTGTTTCTGATTAGCAACTCGTATATTTGATGACTAGAAGTGTGACTTGGTGATGTCTTAGAAGGTGGACAATTTTATTCATAATGAACTTTTTTTCAGTTGACGAGTATATTTTTGTTTGTTGACAAAAACCTGATTAAATCTATGGATAAATGCTGTCAAATCTCTCTCTCTCTCTCTCTCTCTCTCTCTCTCTCTCTCTCTCTCTCTCTCTCTCTCTCTCTCTCTCTCTCTCTCTCTCTCTCTGTGTCTCTCTCTCTGTCTCTCTGTCTCTGTCTCTCTCTCTCTCTCTCTCTCTCTCTCTCTCTCTCTCCTCTCTCTCTCTCTTAAACACATTTTGACAGGTCAGGGAAAAAAGGCACAAGTGATGTGTCAAAAGCGGAGCTGATGACAACACGATGTATGTTATTATTTAATACTTTGCAGTTTCTAAGCAGTGTGGAACAGAAAAACAAGACAACAACAAAAACAGTAATACCACCACTACCACCACCACCACCACTACTACTACTACTATTACTACTACTACTAACCACCACTACTGCTATACTACTACTGCTGCTGCTGCTGCTACTACTACTACTACTACTTCTGCTACTACCACCACTACTACTACTACTACTTCAACCGTCTTCTGAGATGATGACCATACTGGCTTCCCAGAATAGAAAGAAATCTAAAGACAGGGTGAAGGTGGACTTGGAGGGGTATGGGGATGGGGGTGGAGGTAGACTTGGGGCTGGGGTAAGAAAGGAACATGTTGCTGTCATCAGAAGGTCACGGAGAAACGACCTGCCCGCCTGCCTCAGTCCGCTGTCTCCCTGATCGGCTGGGTGATTGTCACGCATTGTACCTCAGGGGGTTGATTTCCTTTGAACGTGCTGGTCCTGAGGAGAGGACTGACTAGTCTGTCTGTCTGTCTGTCTGTCTGTCTCTCTCTCTCTCTCTCTCTCTCTCTCTCCTCTCTCTCTCTCTCTCTCTCTCTCTCTCTCTCTCTCTCTCTCTCTCTCTCTCTCCCTCTCAGACACATGTTTGCCAAGAAATACAAGATTTAAAAAAGGCGTTTGATTCAGTGCAACATGAACCTCTCTTTGGAATTAAGCCGAGGAATGGCATACATGGTAAAGTTATGAAGGTTGTCATGGCTGTTTACAACTCTGTGTTTTCTTGTGTAAGAGTTGATGACTGTCTTACAGATTTTTTTTTCGATTGTCCAGTCGGTTTGAGACAAGGATGCATTCTTAACTCTGAACTTTTTTGTCAATATTGTTATAAATGAAATTGCATCGTCTGTAGAAGAACATGCATGGCAATGACCTGTTATCTGATCTTGTTGAATTATTCCTGCGTTTACTTGCAGATGACATTGTTCTTTTGTCTGGCGCTCCCCTTTTTCTCTCCGTTCCTCAACCCCCCCGTCCCTCTCTGAAACATATCAATGTTCAAAGTACGATTGCCTATATCAAGCTTTTAAGTATCGTGTTGTGGTTCATTTGTCTAATTTTGTCTATAGAAGTTTGAATTTAGATGTGCAAGCTATGCCTATAGAAAAAAGTCCTGTTGTTAATGTAGCGACGATCGTAACTCATTCATATTAGACGCCAGAGGTCTGACCTTGACATGTTCCTTCCTGGCTTTGTATTTAATTCTCTCTGTCTGTCTGTCTGTCTGTCTGTCTGCCTGCCTGTCTGTCTGTCAGCCTGTCTGTCTGTCTGTCTGTCGGTCTCTCTCCCCCCCCCCCCCCATCTCTCTCTCTCTCTCTCTCTGTTTTATTGTGCTTTCGCCATCATATGTACCATATTTGCTGTTCTCTTTCTGAGTATGGTTGTAATTGAACTTCTGTGCGTCATAAGGGCAAGAGATGATGACATTAATGTCATATTTTGCTCTCTGGCCAACAGGGGAAAAAGTTTCTTCCTTCGGTATTCGTATCACACCTGCCAGTCTCTATATTTAGAATTGCTATTTTTGCCAAACGTATGTTCATGTAATCAGAAATTTTACAGCTTATCTATATAGATCGTTTTCAAATAATCATTTTTTTTCTCCATGTAAAAAATAGCTTATTTGTGTGTTTGACATGACTGCAATGTGTAGATCATAACAATTTCGACTCTTACTTTGTTGATTTTATTTTGTGAATTTGACTCCTTCAGAAGGATGCATGGCCCTGCTAAATAAACCATCATTATCATTTTCACTCTCCCCCTCTCCCCCCGTCTCTCTCCCCCCGTCTCTCTCTCTCTCTCTCTCTCTCTCTCTCCTCTCTCTCTCTCTCTCTCTCTCTCTCTCTCTCTTTGTGTGTGTCTCTCTCTGTATCTCTCTATGTCTCTGTCTGTCTGTCTGTTTCTCTTAATCTCGGTCTTTCCTTCCCCACCTCCCTCTCTCGGTCTGTTTGTCTGTCTGTTTCCTTTCCCGGAAGATGGAGTATGGCTGCCTTAATGGCGGTATAAAAAAAAACGGTCATACACACAAAACTCCACTCCCTTTGTTGGGTAGATGGGATTAATACTTGCCTGTCCACATAGGGAGTGTCCGCAGGATGAAGAAGAAGAAGAAGAAGAAGAAGAAGAAGTCTGTCTGTCTGTCTGTCTGTCTCTCTCTCTTTCTCTCTCTCTCTCTCTCTCTCTCTCTCCTCTCTCTCTCTCTCTCTCTCTCTCTCTCTCTCTCTCTCTCTCACTGTTTTGCAGATCACGGAAAAATAAGTGACGTAGCAAATGCAACATGTATGACAATTGAACTCGTCTTTATTAGTATACTGTGTAAAATAGAGGAACGCAATAATTTCACCGAGTTGATATCCCTCCTCTGATGTTTGTTTGGACTCTGTGGAAAGATACGGAAACTTTCCACTCAAGATTGTGTAAGAACAGAATGTCACGGTCCAAACTTTGCAGTCAAAGTCAAGGGATTACAAATAACTTGTATTGTGACTTCTTTTTCGATTGTTTAAAAGAAAATATGAATCATACCTAAACGAAAACAAGACTCGTGTATCTTTTTCTACTTATTCTTGTTCGTCTTGTTGTTCTTCTTCTTCTTTTACAGTGCATTTAATTTTTTTGCAGTTTCTACTAAGTGTAGGAGAAAAACAAACGCACAAGGCATTCAAACTATGAAGTAATACCTACACAAAGCAAGACTTGTGTTTCTCCTCCTCCTCCTGCTTCTTCTTCTTCCTCCTCTTCTTCTTCTTCTTCTTCTTCTTCTTCTTCTTCTTCTACACAGTATTTAATTCTGTGCAGTTTCGACTCAGCGTAGAACAGAAAGAAAACAAACAAACAATACTTCTTCTTCTTCTTCTTCTTCTGCTGCTGCTGCTGCTGCTGCTACTGCTGCTGCTGCTGCTGCTGCTGACAATGTATTTAAATCTGCACAGTCTCTACTAAGTGTAGGTGAGAAACAACCAGCCAACCAACCAACCAACCAACCAACCAACCGACCAACCAGTCACCATCCTACATGATGGGAACCATTGTTGGCTTCCCAAAATAAATCGAGTCCCAAACACAGAGCGGAAGTGGAGCCGGGGGCTGGGGGAAGGAAGGACCATGTTGCTGTCATCTGGAGGTGACGG
>CM031617.1:25294245-25296745 GCA_018398815.1 Conus ventricosus | reverse complement strand
CAACGAGTTCGTCTGAACTTTTTTTTTTCTTTTTTCTTCTGTTGAATACCTTTGGTGGAGGAGGAAGTTAGTTATCTGATTATGATATGTCTTTTTGAGTGAGTTGACTGATTATTTGTCCTTTTCAGTATTTCTTTTCTTTCTTTATTTCTTTTCTTCCTTTTTCTTCTTTGCCATTATTTTTTCTTTTTATTGAAAATGATACGAGAAATGTTGCCTTGATTTCTTGTTGTTCCCCTGAACTTTTTTTTAGCTTGTATTTTGTTGTTGTTGTTGTTGAAATTTTAAAGATGGCACGGACGTAATGTCTCGGAGGTTTGTGTGTCTGTTCAAAGCTGGCCCGGAAAAGGGCATCCGGGAGTTTTTTCTTTGTTGATTATTGTGGAACGCAAAGTGATGTCTTCATTTTTTGTTTTCCAGAAGGCGGTACGGAAATTGATGTCTGGTAGTTAGGCGGATGGGCGGGTAGAGAGAGCGTGTAGGTTGCGGAAGGAGTGTTGGGAGGAGGGGGGGGGGGGGGGGGGGGCGAGGGTTGTCTGTAAATGTGGTCCTGAAATGGTGCATCGATATGGTGGTCATTGAAAGTGATGTGAAAATGGACGTCTGGGATTTTTTTTCCCCTTGTGTTTAAGTTTATGGTGGAACGGTAAGTAAACGGTGGTAAAATTCTGGTACCGAAAAATCAGAAAACGGCATCACGGGTTTGCTCCCTTTCCCTACCTACCCGCCCTTTTCCCGACCCATCCCCCCGGCTTTTCGTATCCCTCCACCCCCCCCCCCCTCCTTTTTTGGAACGGGGGCGGGCGGGGGGAGGGCAGTAAGCAAAGTGAAGGCACTGTCATGAGTAATCAAATGGTAATGAACGAAAGAGAGCTGTTAGGGAAAGTGGCATCGGCAACGTCCATTTCTTTTTCCCGTAAGAAAAGACAGAAAGATGGAAAGAAGATTTTTTAAAAAAATTGATCGTTGAGCTTCTTTCCGTCAATAGATTGTTTTCTCTTTCCTGGAAAATGTGACAATGGTCATAAATCAGTTTAATATTCTAAATTCAAAATCGGAAGTGAAATGAGGTAGGGAACAGTAAACGATAAACAGTAAACAAGTGGAGTATGTTTTGCTCCCATAAGGAAACCTAACACACAGAGTAACTTTTATTCAAGACTGGCACAGCCTTTTAAACTTGAATAAAGTCAGACAAATACATAGACGAACAATATAATAGTGGGGGGAAAAACAAGCGCAGGCCAACAACTGAACTGTCTTCATAGTAACGACTTGGCAAAGATTTGGACTTAAGGAGGGGAGGGGGTGGGGGGAGTTTGAAGATGGAGAAACTGGGAACATGAAATTAATTATTTAAAAAAATTACAGATATGGAAACTCCTCACTAGCTGCATAAGGGAACCATCACAATTCCTTTTGAAGGCATATATATTTGTATTGCCTGCTCCGAGGCCTTTCGTCCGCTGGGTCGGACTCATCAGGTAGACACGGCTAGTTGTGTCTGCGCTCCCGGCGTCAAATAGAGACACACCACAGTCCATAATACTGTGGTGTTCTCACCACCAAGGGTGCAAAAAAAGAATCCAATAGCACCTCCAAAGCAGCCAGCGAAGAGTAATAAATCCAACCAAACGAAAGTGTGGGGAGGAAAAAAGTTGCTGTAAAACTAAAGACATTATACAAATAATATAAAATGTAGGGGACAGTCTTTGAGCCTACGCCTGAGGATCCACCCAAAGATGCAAGGGAGATCAAAAGACAAACACACAGACGGAACAGAACAAATACAAATAACCTCAATTTAATCAAGCAAAATTGGAAATGAAATGAGTAGGGAACAGTAACGATAAACAGTAAACAAGTGGAGTATGCCTCTATTGACGCCGGGAGCGCAGACACAACTAGCCGTGTCTCCCTGATGAGTCCGACACAGCGGACGAAAGGCCTCGGAGCAGGCAATACAAATATATCTGCCTTCAAAAGGGATTGTGATGGTTCCCTTATGCAGCTTTTTTTTTTAATAATTAATTTCATGTTCCCAGTTTCTCCATCTTCAACACCCCCCCCCCCCCCCCCCACTCCCCTCCTTAAGTCCAAATCTTTGCCAAGTCATTACTATGAAGACAGTTCAGTTGGCCTGCGCTTGTTTTTCCCCCACTATTAGATTGTTCGTCTATGTATTTGTCTGACTTTATTCAAGTTTAAAAGGCTGTGCCAGTCTTGAATAAAAGTTACTCTGTGTTAGGTTTCCTTATGGGAGCAAAACATACTCCGCTTGTTTACTGTTTATCGTTTACTGTTCCCTACCTCATTTCATTTCCGATTTTGCTTTGATTAAATTGAGGTTATTTGTATTTGTTTCTGTCCATCTGTGTGTTTGTCTTTTGATCTCCCTTGCATCTTTGGGTGGATCCTCAGGCGTAGGCTCAAAGACTGTCCCCTACATTTTATATTATTTGTATAATGTCTTTAGTTTTACAGCAACTTTTTTCCTCCC
>CM031617.1:25274245-25276745 GCA_018398815.1 Conus ventricosus | reverse complement strand
ATGGGTGAGAAGGGCAGTGTAGAGATAATAAAGTAATTTCTGTTAAAAGGTCACGATGAACGAATTTCATCAGGAAAATTGTAATTATCATGTAGATGTCGTAACAAGTGTTTTTCATGTGGCTGTGCGAAAATAACACGCATTACGTAGTCAGATTAACGATCACGGGGAAAAAGTAATGAGTCGAAAGAAAGAGAACACCTTTCTGACTCCTGGTGATTATAAGCAGATACGAGTTAATCCTGGGAGTTAGGTCCGCAATCTGCGCTTAAACCCATCTTTGAAAGGCCTACAATCCGTAGTAAACCAGTGATAACAGCGCGAGTCATAGTTACCTTTTGTCATGAGCCGTCACTAATGTAGTCATGGTGATCCCATTGGAGCGCCGTATTAGACCCCCAAGCAAGAAAACGAGTAATTTTGGAGCAGCAACAGCAATGATGATGACTGTTATCCCGTTAAAAAGTGTTTATCATTGTGTTCTTGATGAAGATGACGAAGAAAACGGTTGTCAGTTCTTCTGAAGTGACAAAGCTTTTGTGCAACTCCATTTACTGTCCTTTTGGGGCTTTGAGTCATTTTCAAGTTGTATAGTTTTAATTTCAATGAAGCTCCGTTTTTTTGCCACGTCTTCATTCATTTCCTTTTTTTTCTCCAGAAATTATGATTCGTAATTTGAAACACTTAAGACCTTGCTTTTTTTTCTATTTCAAATGTGTATGGAACTGAAACGTGAAAACTGTATATGTTAAGTGTGTCAACCGATTCACGAACAATGAAAATGAAGTTTGTAAACAAGTGAATGCAGGAAACACGAACATATTCCCTTTTTCGTTTGAAAAAGATCAAATGCCATCTTTTGATCTGTATGTTGGCCCAGCTATGTGTCTTTGTAGCAAAAGTGATCTGCGTTATAATCGTAATTTGTCCTACTATTCATTTACATTTCTTCTCTTTTAACGTACTTTGACAGGGTCTTTCTTTTTTCCCTCTTTCTTTTTCTTATTTCTTTTTCTTTCCTTTTTTTGTGCTATACATGTTTCACGCTGTGTTTTGAATGTACTTCGACATTCCATTGGCTTCTTCAGAATGTCCAGAAGATTGCCCATGATTGTTTTCTTTGCATTCATCCCATAATAATCATATTTATTTTGTACCCATTTTGTTTATCTTGGCTCAGAACGGAGACGACCCGACACATTTAACCGTCTTTTCTACTAAACAGAGGATGTCCAGTGCTTCTGCATGATTATCACGGTCCTAAACAGAGGGAGGTTTGGCACTGCTGTGTAATTATCTCGTTCCTAAACAGGGAAATGCCTGGAGCATCTACGTAATTATCTTCGCGTCGATCGAGGAGTGCTTGGCGCTTCTACGTTATCATCTATGGACTGAATGAAGAAGGATGTTGCTTCTACGCAACAATCACAGCCTTAGACAAAGTGCGTTTGGTGCCTTTACCTAAAGGCGTTGAGCATTCTTTATCTGCCTGCAGCCGTAAGGCGCGAACTTTTCGTGTGTTTTTTATTCCTTTTTTTTTAAAAAAAATCCGAATACCGCTTGGGTTTGTTTTTTTTCGAATAGCATTGAATGCAAGACAGTATCTTAAAAACGCACTCTAACACAGGGACAAAAGAAAAGAAAAGAAAAGAAAAAGAAGCAGAATTCTTTTGCTCCTAAAGCACTGAACCTAGACGGTGCAATGATAACAAGCATTTTACCATAGACCGTATATTGTTCATATGTGTTCCATGTGTCTATGCCTATATACTAGAATATCGTTGTTATCCTTGCATGCTGTGTTTCCAGATTTTCTAGTATAATAAGTAAATGTCATGTCAAAATTACATACACAGACACACGACGTTCAAGCATTTAGGTGACTTTGATTAGGAGACTGCCATTTCATAATATGAGGAAAAAAAAACTATATGTTCAAAGCAATCTCTCTCTCTCTCTCTCTCTCTCTCTCTCTCTCTCTCTCTTCGATCAATGCTCATAAGCAAGTTCACAACTTGAAGTGGGAGCGACAAACGTCCGGCAGTAGTCCGTGGCCAAGACAACACGGAATATTCACTCACTTACCCAGCTCACCTTTGGAAAGTACATGGTCAGGTTTTGGTCTCTCCCAGCCGCGCGTTTGGACTATTCCCTCGCCTCCCCCCTCCCCTTGTTCGCTTTAGGCTGAAGTAATTATGTAGCCACATCAGCATTGTCTAATCAAGTCCAAGAATGCTTGGCGCTTCTGTAGAATTCTCTTACCTTGAACATGGATGGAATGCTTGGCACTCGGCCTTATAACAAACTGTATGGTGCTCCAATGGATTCCTCTCCATCGTAAGTTCTGTGTACATCAGTTCGACCTGTAACGGAAAATGCTGACCGCTCCTACTCAATTATCCCGGCCTTAAGCGAAGAGTGCTCTTGGCTTCCATGCAATTGCCTCGGACTTAAACGGAGAATGCTTGGAGCTCCTAGATCCTGCGTAATTATATTGGAA
>CM031617.1:25246745-25261745 GCA_018398815.1 Conus ventricosus | reverse complement strand
TTGTTCCATACGGTGGTTATTTCAATTCGTTCCGGCTATTGTTACGTCTGGACATAAGGACTTACATGTAAAGGTCCAGAGTTGAATGCTTTTGAAATCTTTTTTGACGGCTAAAAAATGTTAAATGGGCTTATGAATTCAAATTTATGTCCCATATCTTATTTATGGTTCTAAGTGCCATTTGAGGTCTGGTTTTCGAACTATTTTATATTAATTTCTGGCCTAACATTATTTGCTCTAGATTGCGCAGTTGTTCTAGTTTAGGGAAACTTTTTGCTGAGCAACCTCTTTGCGTTTATAATCACATCTTTAGTTGTACTCAAAACCTACAAAGCGCCGCAATTCACCTTTTTGTTCAAAGTCGCAACGTCCTGCAAGTCTTTTAATTCTAAAGTTATAAACCTCACAGGCGCCTTATGTAAACTCTGATTCTTCTGGCCCACGCGTCATTATTTTTTAGTTCTGTTATGATTTTATTTCCAAACAATGTGAGGTTATCACATTTCACTACTTTCCCCGCTTTGTCTTTGATTTTTATATTAAATGATCCGACGACCACTCCCGCACAACTAATCTTTTAAATGTATTAGGGGGAATTGTATAATTCATAATCGCATTAGGCAGCTTTCCCTGACGGAATAGCTCTTAAAAGGTTGAGGGACCTTCCTCATATAAGTTTTCTTCAGGGCTCAGCTCATCCAAATGGAACATAGAGTATTGAAAAGTATGCAAGATCGAGCGGATTTTCTCCCTCATAAGTAGTTTTGTTGACGTTACTCCTAAAATTGAACGGACCGATCGGGCAGTTGTAAAGACTAACATTTTTGATAGCTCTTTTTCAAAATAGTACCCTACTTCTTCTTCTTCAGGTTTGAAGGTCAACATTTGTTTTCAGATTCGCATTGTTAGTTTCGAGAGGCAATGTCCAAAGTTACTCATTGCTTTCTTTTAGCGAGAAAACCCGTTTATAACCATCTGGTATGGGTTAAACTGGCTATCTAATTTGCCTTCTATTATTAACTTTTTTATATCGTATTATTAGACTTTGTAGAATATTTCATGGGGTGCGACCGTTGTGGTTCCGCAAATCGTTCTTAACTGATGCTCTAAAAACGAAGGACGGTCTTGAGTTGTTATTGTTACAAACATTTTTTTGAACGAAATAAAAAATGAGCGCGTTCAAATATACTAAGATGCAATATATTCTGTTGGGCCGCACTACAATCTTAAAAATATAGCAGCGTGACACCCTCGACATTTCTGTGACTTCAGTCTGTTGCCTTTCAATGGAAAGGGGAGTATCCTTTAAGGCAGATATCTTAACCCCATATTCAAAAAGACTACATCGCAAAGTGTGGTTGGTTTAGTCATCCGATGCAGTTTTATCAGAAAAAGTTTAAACTTTGCTGATGGTTGGGTTTGTGACAACAACTGGGGTGTGGAGTGTCGTATGGGATCATATTAAATCATCCTAGATCTTTGGGGAGGTCAGTGTACAGATTTCATTTCTATTACACCTTCAGACGTATTGACTGAACTGCAAGCGCATTACAAATGACAAACCGTTTACTCAATTCAGCAAAGACTAGACATGAAGGCTTTGAAAGGATCTGTAAGAATTTTAAATATTAATGTTAAGACAGACTATTTCGACAAAAGTTGATCTTAATCATGGCTTAGGCACCCTTTATTATTGGGGCGTTGCACAGTATGTATAACTATGACTGGATCCTCCTTACACATCTTTCTCTTCAGGCACAGGCGTTCACCTCGTGGTCCATCAGAGCAGAGCATAAAACAGCGTGGACAACATTTTATTTTAGACACTTCTAAGGGCCGAACTAAAAACGGGAATAGAACCGAATAAAAACGATCTATTCGTACTTAGTTTGGTGTTTGCTAGGTTTCGAAAGCACAAACGAGATCGAGCATAATGATCCTTTATGGTTTTGACGAACCAAAAACTATACTTTGCAAATTTAGAGGTAGCCATGAATTCTACAGTTGATTTGACTCATGTATTAAAAGGTACAGAATTTTTACAATACGCAGATCGAAGTAGACTTTGCTGTTGCCAATGGTTTATACATGCTGCTTCTGACCTCAGACTCCAGATAGGCACATTAATAAACTACAATAATGAAATACTTGTGGCAGGCAAGGAACAGAAAGTCAGGAAATAAAAAAACGGAAATAAATCTCTGAGCCAGTAATATTGCATGCTGTAAAAAAGCAAGATGACCCCCAAGACTAAGTATCAATCCAGGTCCAAAGCACAGAGACGTTGGTGACAGTAAAAAAAAATATATGACCATGAATATGAAAAGACAGCACGTGTTTATGGATTAATGGCCTAGGATTACTCTTCTTTTTTTTACTAAAAATTAACCCAATATTAAGAGAACGAATGCCATAAGTGTCGGCCAAAAAGCCAACTACTTTGCTTGCAGTAGACAAAAGCCAGCTAACAATACCCCATAATATACAGGTAAAAGAGTCTTATAGCTTTACAGGCTAATTTTTTTATTAAACTCGCAGATGATTAAGCTGTTTTATTACCCATGATTTATCACGGCGGTGATGGAGGCGATGGGGTGGGTGGTACTGGACTTTGACCAACGCCCGCCTGTAATAGCCAACACCAGCTGTAACTTATTGCAAATCCTTAGGCTGTTATAACGCTTGCTAATGTGACTCCTTGCTCTCTAAAACAGTGTTTTATTCTTCTGCTAGCATTAAGTGTCTGCATATAAATTTCTTTGGATAGTTTCTCTTTATTCTGCTCACTTGAGTTCGTAAATTGTTCTCGGTTAGTAGACAACGCTTCTAGCTCTTTGCTGATCTCTTATGTTCTAGATCTTTTTGTCTTTGGGTTTTATTCTTTCTTTAATATAAGGCCATAAGTTGGCGTCATCTGCCTCAACGAGTTTCGTTTTCTTTTTTTTATGCTCATCTATTTCACCCAGTTTTGCTAAATTGTTTGTTAATTCGCCTCTAATGGTTCTTAAAGCAAGATCAAGGGCGCTTATTTCTCGCATGGGTAGCGGTGAGTCGTGTATGTCTTTAATGCTGTTTCTTTACTGAAAATGGTTTTCTGCTTCTATTGCATTTTGTAATTCGTTGCCATTGATTTTAAATTCTTTAAGTTTCCAAGTTTTGCATTTGGTTATCTGTTGGAGTTCTTGTAGTGTGTTTTGTAGTTAGCAACTGCACTCTATCTAATTTGTTTAGTAATGCCAAGGCGATTTTGATCGCTCAGTCACTGAGCCTTTTGTCTAATAGGTACTCTTTTTTAAAAACTTTGATGTGTCTGGTTTAGATGTAAGACTGAACAAGTTGTCCTTGGTTCGCCTCCTCACAAACAATGGTCATCTTTTTTACTTCAAAATATTATGGGGCTATACAATTCGTGGAGGTTCTTGGCCTAAATTTGGTATAATGATCTTACCTTACTTTCTGTGAATTCACGCGCAAAGAGAGCCGCGAGCGATGTTGTACAAAGGAGTTCATTTCACTCATGTTGTCTCCAGGATCAGGAACATCATAATCTTCATCTTCTCTCGCCTGCCATATTTTTAATAATTAACTTTTATTTTGTTTTATAAAAAACATGTCACAATCATATGGCTCGGATTCTTGACCCTCATAGAAGGCTGAAAGAACCTTTGGCGTTGAAGGGAAATAAACGGTTATTACTGTTCAAATTTTCCATCTACTCTGATGCAGATCAAAATTCTTACTGTCAAATTTCCAGAACTAGGAGCGGGATGAAATGTGTTGTGCAGGCTCTGCGCGTCTTACTTTCAAAATAGAACTCGCCTTCAACTCCAGATACCAAAACAGGACAGTTACAGAATCTGGGGCGGGCATCGTTTTAAGAAAAATTTCTATAAAACTTGAGGGGCAAGCAAATTTTCTTTACACAATGCAGAACATATTTTAAACTATTCTGATCTATGGCTAATACGCGCGAATGAAAGGGGCAGACTTCTTTGCGTTTCAAGGAATCGAAAATGAAGAGCACTAAATACATAAGAATAGGCGCTGGAGATACTAAAAGACGGTAAAAAAGAATGTAGCTGTAAAATTTTTGCGTATGGAAATCGCTTTTCAATCCCTTAGATTTTGTTGAGTTGTTAAAATGCGCAGGCACCGTACTTCAAGGAGCATTAAAGACAGATTGTCATATGAACTAACTTTTAATGAATACAAACGCGTTATCAAAAATCATCAGACAACGAAGCAAAGTACAGAATTTCTGACATCTCGTTCAGGTTTGACGTTGTTTGCAACCCTAATTTAGCAGGCTGATTGAGCATCAATATTCAGTCAAAATAGCAATATATTACGAAAGAGTGATTCTTCATCCAAACATATCCAGAAGCATGGGCAGACACTTATGGGAAATTTTGTTTTAGTGCCGCAGCAAGATCGTTAAAGGTATTTTAATGCTGTGTGAAGATGATGATCCGTCAAAAGAGGAAGTGAAAGTTTATTAAGCCTAAATTACGAAAAAGTACAATGTTCGATTGAGGGTAGTCCCTAACCAAATTTCTCCGCTAGCGGGCTTTAACCTTATCTGCATTTGATGAAATAGGAAAAACTGGTTGGAGGAGGGAGGTGTAGAAATCCAACAGTTGACCTTGTGTCTAAGATTTACATCTTCACAATGTTTAGGATTGATGATTATTTAACAAACGAATTACGTTTTTGGATTGACCTATAGGTCAAAGAGGTTAATCAGTTGCAAGGAAGCGGGAGGAGAACTGTGAGATGACGTAATAAAAATTATTCAAATTGATAAAGAAGGAGATGAAGCGATAACCGATTAATGTACAATTTGTTATTTAATATATGATGCGCAGCTGAATATTCAAGATACAGATTAAAAGATATACAATATAACTAAATTATTTTTATTTTATTAAAAAGCATGTCTGTTAAGTTTTTCCAAATGTGCCTACTGGCCAGAGGATGCCAAAAGAAGGGATAGTAGAAAGCCCTTACATAAAAACCTTCTCGATTACACCAACATGTACACTAAATGCAACAAAAACTAGAGAAGGGACCTTTCAAAAATACAGCAAACCAAACGAAGTATTCTGCTGCCTTTAATGCTGTTAAATGTGTTTTAATATGGCGCATCGACTATAAGTGCTTATCAGCAGGAACGAGTGTGTTGGTCTCTTAGCAACGGGCATAGGCGCACCGAGGCTTTACCTCTAGGCGGTTTGTCTTTAGCTCTTGGCCTGTGTTCATTAGCTGTAGGTGCTGCTAGCAAAAAAATAAAACTAAAACTCAAAAGCACACAGGCTATGGTTCAACTAATAACGGGCTCGAAAATTAGTTCGTTCAAACTGACAATAAATAAGATAGTTGACTCAAACATCACGGCATGATGAATTTAATCGTTTACTGGCCGATTTTGATGACTACAAAAGACAAACGTTTGATCTTCAAAGAAAGGCGGGACTTGTTTTTCTCAACAGCCAGGACACCGAGCCGATAAAAAGGATGCTTAAAAAAAAGAAACGAAAACATTAAACTCTGTTCTAAACAGCTCAATTAACAACACCAAAAGTTGTTTATACTTTAGTTTATGAGTCCAAGCACAAATAGACGTTGATATTGTTTATGATTAAGTCGTTGTATTTTTTTTAATTTAAATAAATATGTTGCTTAGAAAGAAAGAAGCTGGCTAAGATATTGTAGGCCAGATGAATTGTTGAAGGAATGCCGTGAAGGAGCGTTTGTCAAGAGCACTGAATGATATGATTTAGAAGTTATTATCCTGAAAAAGTGCGGGCAAGCGTTGGACATGCAATTTCTTCAAGTTCCAGAAAACTAACTCATTAGACGCCAGTTAAAGTTATGTTAGCTGTTTTAATCGACTATATAAACTAAATGAAGAAAATCTAGAAGGTTGGGTTCTCAACTAACAGCAACTATTCTTTCTCATAATGACCTTACACCCGGGTGGGCAGACGAAACTGCTTTCACAGTTTGATGCGGCCGTGAAGTAGCATAAAATGTGAGGCTCTGGTTGGTCAGAGGGCGAAGTCTTAGAGATTAGATTAAAACAGGCTAAGTATGCCGATTGTAGGCCCAAGGCTTACATTCCGCTACTCGAGAGTTGGTTTCAAAGAGAGGCAGTAGTTTTAACATAAAGAATTCAGACGACAATGTTTCATGTGGTTGTGTTCTTGCAAGCGCTGCATCATGTCCGCGAACACGCAGAGAGAGGTGAATAAAACTATCGGCATACACCTAAGTTCATTAACTTCATTGGATTCCTTTTCCTGTTTAGTGTAGATCAAATTGATCAGTTTGAAGAACAAAACAAACCAATAAAACTGTTTATAATTACACGTGGGATGAGGAAACAAATTGCAGCCATTTAAAAAGTGATCTAAGAACAGCCATCGATTGGTGATCAGACAAAAATCATGTTGACTTACTGCTGTGTTTCACCAGCGCGGCTACCGCATTACAGACTTTGTTACGAAACAAATGACGTACAATTAATGCAGGCATACTTCAAAGTGGGATAATGGACATAATCACAGAATTCTTGTAGAAATTGTTTAACAAGAATTCCATCAGTTCAAGCGCGAAGCGAAATAAGATACACTGTATCGGCACAGTTGACTGTATTACAGAACACTAATTAGCCCTCCTGGATCTAAAGTTAGTTTTAAGAAATGGAACAAACGGATGCATAATTCTCCATATGTTGTTTTCGCAGGTTCGAATCTTCATTGTTCCACTTATGAAGGGCGGCGCCACAAAACTTCGAAAAACGCAGTTTTAATGAGTTAATCATCAGATTTGTTCTTTTGCCTTCATTGTTGTCAGTCGGATGGCGACCCGTTCAGCACCGGAATTGTTTTAGAGGCCAGATGCTGCAGAATACTTCTTAGAAACGCATGCAGTAAGGGGTAATGAACTGTTCTAATAATCTAAAACTTATCTGAAATCAAATGACGCCGAAGAACAAGAACAGTATAAATTAGCCACACATTGTTGGATTTGCGGTTTAGGAACTCAGTGAGGAGCCAATCCACAAGTAAGAGAGACCATGATCACATTAGAGGGAAGTTCAGAGGTGCTGCACACAGTAAATGCAATCTTCAACTAAAGTTTTGAACAAAGACATGGAAGCTGCCTGTATTCTTTCACAACTTGCGAGGTTTTGACTCTCACTTATAATGCAAGCAGTAAACGACGCCGTCAGGGTGTCATTGCATTGCACAATCATCAGGAAAAAGTACATGTGCTTTAATTCTGAAATACATGTCTTTTTATGAATCTTGCAACACATGATGGGTTCATTAGTGTCATGGCTATGTCCTTAAAAGTCCGCCCAAAAACGGAAGAATATTTTGACCCAACCACTTGTTAGAACGGGTGTTTACCTTATGAATACATGAACAGTTGGGAAAAGGTTTGACGAAGATACTCTTCCTCTAAGGCGCGTTCTTTTATAGTCTGAAAGGAAAGGACTCAGTGATTCTGATTACAGCATGCTCAAGAAGCGTGGCAGAAGTTAGGGTGTAAACGATGGGAGACTATCATGATTCATACTTGATGGCTGATACATGTTGGTTGGCGGACGTCTTTGAAAATTATAGTAAAGACCTACATGAAACATTATAGTGATCTGCAGCATTACATTTTGTCGACCGGGATGAGTTGGGTCGCTTTCTTAATGTTTTCTGAGAGTCAGATTGATTATTGTCGACTACAATGATTAAGGATGATTGAAAACGGATTGCGTGAGAGGAATTAGTATGGCGTCGCACCAGTACTGTAAAGCAAACAACAAATTCTTGGACGACTATGATTTTTTCCGAGGTAAAAGGTCTAACTATTTATGTATTTAGACCGCAAACAATCTGTATGATGGGCATATATGGCGCATTCACTTCCATTACGTAACTTTTAAATGTACCAGGCGGCGCGATCCGAATAATATTCAAAAGGCATTAAGTGGTTGGGCTCGTTTAACGCCTGATCAACAGCGTCGGTTTTCATTCTAGAAGTGATTTAGGATTATCCTCATGAACTCCTTGACTGCATAATGACTATCCTTTAGCAGCAGAAAGCCTAAAGATGAATCCACTGAACACTTAAAAATTGTGCTAACCTTCGGGGCAAAAAAATATGTCTGTCATTACAGGACTTCTTCAAATTTATTTAAGACATGGTTTGAAGTTGACAGCAGTTATCGTAAACTTGCTTTTGATCAAGCACAGTTCATTGAAACCATACATCTGAGAACACTGATCTCAGAAACTAAATCCGAAGATGCTTCAGAAAAAGACCTTTTTCTAGTTGATGAAACAACAGCTGTTTTGGAAAGATATGGAGAATTCCCCACAAACGTTAAGATGTCTGATTTAGTCCCAAATAGAACGAAGCAATTAAGCTGACTCAAAACCCTATTTTATCAGGACTTCAGAGATTTCATGATCTGCTTTTTGGCATAATGATGAAAAAAGAAAGTCAAATTGGACAAGCCCGTTTTTATTCGGGTTTACGTTTTAGATTTATCAAAGGCTTTTGATGTTAGAATTTTTATGACTACTTTAAGCCCCTGTATCCTGAGTCCAGAAGTGCTTTGCCACAGATACAGATAGTTTTGTGATAGATATCCTTACTGATGGACATTCTATAAAGACATGGAATTAGAATAGATAAAGGGCATGCAGGATGGTATGACACGTCCGATTATCCTAAGATTCGCCTTGCATCTCATTTACTAATAAGAAGGTTTTAGGAAAGATGAAGTGTTGAATTATTGGAAGGTGATCTAAGGAGTTTGTTGGTTTAAGGTCGAAAATGTACAGTATTCTCTAGCAGGAGAAAAACCATTCAAAAATGCAAAGGGATATCTCGCAGTGTTGTGCAGTCGTGCATAATCGCATGAAAACTACAAAGAGCATTGTTCAATAAACATACTTTTATCATGACACGTAAATACGATTCTAGTCTACATGAGATCAACACAACCGTTGTAACAAAGAAGTGTTAGATAGAAACAAACACCCCAAAACGAGTATTTGTTATCCAGAGTGTTCTTGTGCAATTGGGAACGGAGGACCGCATTAAACGGGGGGTTTTATTTTTTTCATCAACTTTTTTATAACGATCAATCATAGCTTATCACTTCATTTTAAATATCTTTCCCATGTTTTGCTTGAAGGCGTTCGAATTTTTTTTTATTATTTCAAGATATTCTTTTTTCCAATTTGGGGTTTGAGTTGTAGGTGATCTGAATGATGTAGCTGCATGATTAATCCCCGAAAATGTTTCCTTAATAGCATTACACGATGAAATGCTTCCCGTATCATTTTCAAGGTCTCTTCCTTTACATTCTTGTTTCGTTCTGCACTTCCTTTTGGCCTTCCATTTTAAACAAAATTTATTTACGTTAAATTAATTAAAGCGGAACTGTGTCTGGCGGAATTATCTGCAGTTCTCCTTCACAAAAGATCTTTGAGGAGCTGGTTGTTTTGTTGTGTGTCAGTTTCTCGTTATAATACACGGAGGAGGGATTATCTTTCAATTCTTTTTATTTCATAAGGGTCATACACTCTAACTGGATCGGTTGCCCTGATGCGATGTCGTCCCTTCTGCTTCTCCGGTAAATAAAGGTACCTATTTCAAAACCAATCGGTATAGTTTGCTGGATTTGTTGAAAAAAAAAAAAAAAAAAAAACAAATAAAAAAAAAAATATAAAAAAACTGGAGTCTTCAGCCTCATTTATTGTTTTTCTTTGATTGCTTGTACTGGTTTTAGTCCTTTAAATTCTGCATTATTCATTGGCGCAAACACTGAGGGCAGTCTTCTAACCCATTCTGTGTTGCGAGGGAATTGTCAATCAGCCTCTCTTGTACTGGTAGGAAAAAAAAGCCTTTCAGATAACTGTTTGTTAAGTTTTTCAACTATAGCCTGTGATCTGTGAAAATCCGGAATGCATCTTTTAATGGTAACTCTATGTTTTAACAATAATTGATTTCACTTGCCCTTTAAATTCTTTTCCATTATCGACTTGAATCTTGCGAGGATAAGTTTTAAGGACCCTCGTTGATATATCAGTTGTATGCAACAGCAACAGCAGAAGAACTTCTTTTGTGTTAATGGTTTCAGATCTTTGTATCTTGAGCTATGGTCATTGACTTGAGTGCGTACTTAAATTTTTTCGTCTAATGTATACAGAGGGTAATATAGAAGGTACATTGATGGGCGTCGTTTTGGAGTTGTATTGACAAACTTGTTGGTCTCTGTTATTCGTCTAGGCGCAGGTAAATAAATTTGCAAATGATTGTTTAGATAACAGTCTTATGCTGTTTGTCACTAACCCCCGCTGCTTGCTTAGCTTTTAATTGCCGTGATTCCCTTCCATTATCATTTGGCGAATAATTATTTTGTTCATTTTTTATTAGCCCAAAATTATGCGGCAACAAAATACACAACAGTCATACCAACGACAAATAAAATACCGATTCTTGCATCTTTTGTTTTTCTGAGGCTGATAAAAGTCACTGCAATTTTGGTTGGGGGAATGTCTCGATTGGTTTGAATGATTACAAGGATAATATTCTTTTATTTGCCTGGTCTACATTTTTAAATGTGTAAGCTGCATGCCTGTTGTTTCAGTTTGTCGTTATAAAATCTAATGCTCAATTCTCTGGCTTTTCATAGTTATATGTGCTGCCGTAGTTGCTCCCACAGCTTTGTTATGTTCTTTTTCTCTCACCGTCATCGTTAGTTTACTAAATGCGTAATTTACTTCGCTAAAAGCAGCGCATTCACCACAGCGCCTACTATCATCATTACGATGTGAAAGCCATTTTTAGAATTGTATTTTTTTCCTTACATATTTATATTGTTTGGAAATCATTCCTTGCTTAACTAGAAAATCTTTCGTAGCAAACGAAAGTGCAATGATAGCAATTAGCTTTGCTGAATCCTCAAAGTCTAGTTACCAAGATCTGCTGGCTTTATTTTTAACAAGCTTTTACCAAGCATTGTGTATCCTATACTTAGACATCATATAACAGCAGATGGTATTCAAGGTTTGGCAACTGTTTTTCGGCCGCTCATTTTAAAAATAAATTTAATTATAATTAACCCTAAAAAACATGACAGCGATGATCTGCTAGAGCTACAGGAGCGGCCTAAACTTCCTGAACTGACAAAAGAAGAAGTTGATGATCAAGGCTATAATGACCCAAAAGGAAAGGTTGTATTCTGTGGAGCATGTGGGAAAAACAAAACAGTTCTCGGAACTGAATTAGCATTGTACAGATTCATCAGATGTCGCCACAAGACATTATAAAGTATCATAAAACAGGTATGAAGCGCAGTGGGTCTAGAATAGATTGGAAAAAGGGTGGGCGCAAACGGTTCTTAGTTTGTACACTAAAACTTAGTTAGTTAAATTTGCTCCCATGGATCTGAACACAGATCTTACGGATTGATTTGACGCAAGCATCCAGTTTTAAACAAAGTTCATTAGACGTCTCTAGGATGTGATCTATATACAGATTTGGAACATTGTTACGCATTATCTTGGGATTAAGAACTTTTATCTTATAGATTTTATTTCCCCTTCAAAAATGACCGATGCCAGAAATCAGGCAGGAATCAGAACTACTCTGAATCAGTGGAGAAAAAAACAAAAAAAAAAATACTATAGTAACCAATGCAGAAAATCAGTGAGAATTCACTGAATCAGGTGGAGACCATTGAAAAGCATCTCATCCTGGGCGTGTTAAAGCAGGTAGAAAATTAGCAGAGTGGAACAGACAAAAAAAATTAATGTTACAGAATATAACTCATCATGAAACATAACACGACCAACGTCAGCACAAGTTTATTCAATGCCAGTATTACATAACTCGATGGATTCAAGGCCCCAAGTCTTCATGGGAATATTGAACTTAAAAACTGTTGCCATTTTGGCGCCTTGCTGCTGCTGGGGCGGTTATTACGGTTATAAAATATATAACCAATGGCAACAAAAAACAAAAGAAGTTAAAAACCTGAACCACTAAATACAGAAAAGACAACAGCACGCCAAAACCAGCAATAAAAACATCATTTGATCCTTTTTAAATGCAATAATATTTTAAAATTTTTTTTGATAAAAAATAGATCATGGCGGATTAATTATTTGTTAAAAGATGAAGTCAATAAATAAAGACATGGAGTCTATAAAAGACTTTTCCATAGACCAGAATTGTAATCAGTGCGGTTGCTCTAGGATGTAAGAACTTCATTATGATCTTTGCTGACACGATCTTGCGCAGAGAACGCTGAGCAAGATATTCTCAGTGGATGAGCGTTTTTTGAGGCTGTGTGTGTACATATTAGACATATACTATTTAAGCAAAAACATAGAATGTATTGTTTTTGACAAGATAAATTGATAAGAAACTTGGTTGTATCTTTGAGGATGACTTAGTTATTGTCTTAGGTTAACTTGGGGATGACATTGAGGATGAATTGAGGCCGCTTCAGTTAAGAACTTAAAAGTGACATGGGGTGACTTTGGGGGATGACTTCATGGTTGGACTTGAGGACAACTTGAGATGACTTGAGTAAGAACTGAGGATGATTAGAAGTGACTTGGGTAACTTCAGTTGAGAACTTGTTGGTTGACTTGAGTGTGCGTGCGTTGGGGTGAGGGGGACGTGCGTGCGTGGGGTGGGGGTGGGGGGACGTGCGTGCGGTGGGGTGGGGGGTGCGGGGGGGCGTGCGTGCGTAGGGTAGGACAAACCTCACCACACACAACAAACACAACACAAACAAACAACAAACAAACAACAAACAAACTCACAATAGACAGGACCAGGCTTGTGGGAAAAAGTGAAGGGGGCTTTTTTGTTGTTCACACTTGAACGTCGTAAATTCAAGACAGCCACGAACGCACCTATCAGAATCCTGAATCAATAATTAACAGGTTCTGTTTCTGTTCTATCGGCCGGCCGCCGAAGGAAGCCCTGAAAAGGAGGTGTCAAGACGTGAAGCAAGGGTTTTCAGGAAAAAATGTTTGCCGGCGGTTAGACGTATCCCGTTACTATTTTTAGAAGCCCGTCATACTGTAGTCTGTTTGTCCAAACCCACCAGCAGGCCTTGCACGCTGTCTAGGTTGTCCCTGTGGCCTCAACAGCCTAGCTTCGCTGTAGCCAGTCGGTTGCGTAAACGTGACTATTTTTAGAAGCATCACAGTAGGTTCAGAAAACTTGACAGACAGGTGGTTATATATAGCTGTTTCTGTCTAGAACCGCGTCACAGTTGTTCATGAAATTGTCAGCATTAACCGTTACTTTATTGGGAAGCTTGGAGCTGATCTGTTTTTGGTTGTGAAAGAGGGCGCCCCGTGACAATACTCTTAATTCAGGGACTTGCATTGGAATTAATCTGTTTTACTTGCAAATATATACCATGGAAGACGACAGTGAAAAATGTGGATATCCATAAAGGATCTTTGCAATAGCACGCAATTTGCGCGCATGATCTCAGAATAATCACATTTCTCTTTGAGCCATTGTGCCCAGTTTTGAGCAATCCTACCTTCTTTCCTTTTGCCTCATCAAACCATTTTTTTTGCACAGGATTAAAAGTCCCAAAACTGGATGTAAAGCATCATGTTTGGATTCCTGTTTCTTTACATTTTTAACTCCTTTTTGCAACCTTGCACAATTTCGTTTTATCAAATGTAATGCCAAGTTTTTCAGAAACGTTTCTCTTGAAATCGTTGAGTTAATTCTGCTAGATTTGATGCAAGATAGTTATGCAGCTCATGATTGGTCATATCTTTCCTGCTTTCTTTTTCTTCCTTTTCTTTAAACAATTGTAATAGAGATTTTTGGGCTGTTTATGGCTGTTTTTGTGGGCCTTCTTCTCTGCTTTATCGAGCGCTTCAATCATTTTTTCAAAGTATCTTATATTTTTCATGTAAAGCCATTCTTTTCTTCCTCTGTCCAAAATTCCGTTGGTGTTGGCGGCGGTAATGGGAGATTTTGAGCTTGTTGGAAAAGTTGTAGCTGATTTCGCTGTCTTTCCACACCCAAATAATTTAATCTATAAAGTTGTGAAAAGGTATTTTGTGATTCAAGTAACTTTTTCTAACTTAGAATTCCACACGTCTTCTGAAACTGCAGCTTTAGTTTGTGCCATATGCAAAATTCTCTCGCAGAAAAGGCACGTCTTCATCACCACCACAGCCTCTGGAGAAGATGAACAACACAAAGTGGCTGGCGGAAAATGTCGTCACTTACTAATAAAGCTGATTTCTATCTAGGTCTTGTGATTGCGCCGGCCGTGATCTGCCATCGCGTGATCCAAAATATTGTTCATGTCGGCCACGTAGTAGTAATTGGATAGTGCAGGGAGCTTAGGTACGGCCGGCAAACTAGCAATTAAAGCTTACCTGCCCCCTCCGTTTGTATATCGAGGCGCCGTTCAGCCACGGCTGCTTTTCCCCTACGTTACTCTATGGGGCGTGTTCAGCCGCGGCTGCTTTTCCCCTACGTTACTACGCTAAGTTTTTTGTTATTGGAGTCTTACTTGTCAGAGAACAGGAAACACAGAATTAAAGGCAAAAATATAATCTGAACAGTTTAGTAAATTAGTATTAAAAACGGATACCCTACAGAGTATGTTGTTTGTCAGGGTCGTATTTTTTGTTATTAAAGTCAACGGTCGAAACTGGCTTTTTGAACTGTGTAATGAAGGTTGGTTTTACTCGTTAATGCGCAATGCCCGTGCGCAATCAAGTCCGTGGTAATGAGCGTGAATGATAAATGCAATCCTGGGGTTCAGTGCTCCGAAACTGGTTGTAGGAGCAGCTGGGCTAGGATTGGCCATTTATCAGTTTCTCTCTTCTACAGTATAGTGGTCAACTGAAGAAAGAACAAAAATGGCTGCTTCTTTGTTCTCTGTACATGCTTGCGTGGTGCTCATTTTTGCTGATCTCGGCTCTGTTG
>CM031617.1:25209245-25226745 GCA_018398815.1 Conus ventricosus | reverse complement strand
TGTGAACGCATCTCCTAATTTCATTTGTGGAATGAATTGTAATTTGTAGAAGCATCTTTTAAAACCGTTTCTCTTCTGTGGAGGATGTACTGTTTATTCCCATCGGCTTTATTTCAATCTCTTTCCAACTATTGTCATCTGGCATAAGACTTACATGTAAAGGGCCAGAGTTGAATGCTTTTCTGAAACTTTTTTGGCGGCTAAAAAATGTAAATGGGCTTATGAATTCAAATTTTATTTCCCATTCTAAATATGGTTCTAAATGCCATTTGAGGTCAGGTTTTCGAACTATTTTATATTCATACTGGCCAACATTATTTGCTTCTAGATTGCGCAGTTGCTCTAGTTTAG
Source organism: Conus ventricosus (assembly GCA_018398815.1). Classification (NCBI taxonomy): domain Eukaryota; kingdom Metazoa; phylum Mollusca; class Gastropoda; order Neogastropoda; family Conidae; genus Conus; species Conus ventricosus. The sequence goes on along the minus strand of CM031617.1, from coordinate 25,226,394 downwards.
GAAACCTTTTGTTGTCGCCAACCTCTTTGCGTTTATATCACCATCTTTAGTGTACTCAAAACCATACAAAGCGCCTATCTCACCATTTTGTTCAAAGTCCGCAACGTCTGCAAGGTCTTTTAATTCTAAAGTTATACACCTCACAGGCGCTAATGTAACTCCGGATTCTTCTGGCCCACGCGACATTTTTTAGTACAACTTATTATTTTATTTCTAAAACAATGTGCAGGTTATCACATTTTACAACTTTCCCTGTTTTGTCTGCAATTTTTATATTAAATGATCCGACCCTCCCACAAACTAATCTTTTAAACTGTAAATTAGGGAATTGTATAATTTCATAATCGCAATATGCAGCTTTCCTGACGGAAGAGCTCTTAAAACAGTTGAGGGCCTTCATCATATAAGTTTTCATCAGTGCTCAGCTCATCCAAATGAACATAGAGTAATGAATGTACTGCAAGATCGAGCGGACTTTCCCCCTCATAAGTAGTTTTGTCTGGTGTAACAATAAATCTTTGAGCGTCTTGTCTGCCAGTTGCAAAAGCCTAACATTTTAGCTAGCTCTTTATCAAAAAAGTAACTTGCTTCTTCAGGTTTGAATGTTAATATTGTTTTTAGATTTGCAGTGTTAAGTTTGAGAGCGATGCCAAAGTTACTTAATGCTTCTTTTAGTGAGCCAAAACCCGTAATAACCATCAGGTATTGCTACCTGGTCAATTAAGCTTCTTTCTGTGTCATATTTCTAATCTTATTATTCTTCTTGGTTTTCGCTATATTAAACCATACGACTTTGTAAAAAATTTCATGGAGTGCGACCATTTTGTTCCGCAATTGTTATCAATAGCATGTTCTAAAAACGAAGGACGGTCTTGAGTTGTTATTGTTACAAACATTTTTTTTAAACGAAAATAAAAATGAGCGCGTTTAATATACTAAAGATGCAAAATATTCTGTTGGGCCGCACTCAATCCTAAAAATATAGCAACTGATACTCTTGTCATTGCTGTGACCCAGACTGACACTTTTCATAAAAAGGTGAGTACTCCATTAAGCAGATATCTTAACCCCCCTATTAAAAAAGACTACATCGCGAAAGTATGGTTCAGTCATCCGATGCAGTTTTATCAGAACCAGTTAAACTTTGCCGTGTTTTGTGCATCAACTGGGTGTGGAGTGTCGTATGCTAATCATTTAATCATCCTGATCCTTTGGTGAGGTCAGTGTATAGATTTCATTTTTATTACACCTTCAGACGTATTTTGACTGAACTGCAAGCGCCATTACCGATGACAAAACGTTTAATCCATTCAGCAACCGAATAGACATGAAGGCTTTTGAAAGGATTTGTAACGAATTCAATATTAATGTTAAGACCAAACTTTAGACAAAAGTCGGATCTTAATCATGGCTTAGGCACCCCTTATTTTTGGGGCGTGCACAGAAAGTATAACTATGACTGGAATCCTCCTTACACATCTTTCTCTCAGGCACAACTGTTCACCTTGGGTCCATAGAGCAAGAGCATAAAACAGCATGGACAACATTTATCTTAGACATATCTGAGGGCCTAACTCAAGCGGGAATAGTACGATAAACGACTCTGTTCGTACTTACGTTTGGTGTTTGCTAGGTTCGCAAGCACAGACAAGGTCGAGCATAACTAATTCTTCTACTGGCTTTGATGCACAAAAACAATACTTAGCAAATTTAGAGGACGCCATTAATTCTACAGTTGATTTAGATTCAAGTATAAAAAGGTACCAAAATGTTTTACAATACGCAAGATCGAAAGTAGACTTTGCTGTTGGCACTGGTTTATACATGCTACCTTCTGACCTTAGACTCCAGGTAGGAACAATAATAAACTACAACAATGAAATCATTGTGGCCGGCAATGAACAGAAGGTTGGAAAAACGACATAAATTCTGGGCCAGTAATAGTACAAAACAATAAAAAAAAACACCCAAGATTAAGTTATCCAATCCCCAAGGTCCAAAGCACAAAGACTGTTGAAGACGTGGACTTTGTTCGCGATGACCATGAATATGAAAAGACAGCGCTAGTTGTTGGATTAACTGTCCTAGGATTACTTGGTCTTTATCTTACTGATAGTAATCCAACTATTAAGAGAACTAATGCCCATAAGTGCTCGGCCATAAAGCCAACTACTTTGCTTGCAGTAGACAAAAGCCAGCTAACGATACTCCCTAATATACCTGGTAAAGAGTCTATAGCTTTCACCAGCTAATTTTTTTAATAAACTCGCAAGATGATCAAGCTGTTTTTTTAACCCATGATTTATCAGGTGGAGGCGATGGCGGCGGAGGCACTGAACTTTGCCCTCCACCGCCGCCTGTAATAGCCAACACCAGTGTACTTATTGCAAAACTAAGGCCGTTATAACGCTTGCTAATGTGACTCCTTGCTCTCTAAACAATGTTCTTATTCGTTCTGCTAGCGTCGTGTCTTCATATAAATTTTTTCGATCGTTTCTCTTATTCTATTCACTTGAGTTCGTAATTGGTCTCGGTTAGTAGTCATCGCTTCTAGTCTTGCTGATCTTTCTTGCTCAAGATTTTTTAGTCTTTGGGCTATTCTTTCTTTAATCTCACGCCCTACGATGCGGTCGTCAGCCTCAGCGAGTTTTTCTTTTTCTCTTTTTATATGCCCATCTAGTTCACCTAGTTTTGCTACATTGTTTGTTAATTCGCCTTTGATGGTTCTTAAAGTACGATCAAGGCCTAATCTTTCTCTCTCAGTAAATACTGTTTCTTCAGGGAGTTCTGCTACTGTATTTCTTACTACGTCCACTGTTTGAATTAAATCTTCATGTGGCGTGGTTTGTATTTGGTTATCTGTTGGGAGTTTTTGTTGTGTGTTTTGAACTTTAGCAACTTCATCCGGACCTAATTTTGGTTCAGTAAAGCCAAGGCGATTCTGCTCGCTTGCACTGAGCCTTTGATTAATTGTACCCATGCTTACAAACTTTGATGAGTTTAGTTTATACGTAAGCGGAACACGTTCTCCTTTGTCGTTTCTAAAATACAAATGGTTATCTTTTAGTTCAAAATCATCAGGGTATATAGTTTCGGGTTGTTCTAGTTCTAAACTTTGGTATAATGATCTGACCTTATCTTCTGTTAATTCACGCCTTTGCTGCCCTTCTTCTAATTCATCCCGCAATGAGAGCGCTGAGCGGTGCTGTGTCAAAGGAGTCCTTTCATCCATGTCGGCGTCTCCAAGATCACTAATATCATAATCTTCTTCACCTCCAATTCCCGCCATGTTTTTAAATAATTAACTTTTTATTTTGTTTTATAAAAATGTCACAAGTATATGGCTCGATTCTTGACCCGAATAGAAAGCTGAAAGAACCCATGGCGTGAAGGGAAATAACGGAATATTACTGTTCCAAATAATCCATCTACTATTGATGCAGATCAAATTCTTACTGTCAGATTTCCAGACCTAGGAGCGGATGATTTGATTGTGCCAGGCTCTGCGCGACTTACTTTCAAAATAGAACTCGCTTCAACAACAGACCCAAACAGAACAGTTGTCCAGAATCTGGGGCGGGCAATCGTTAAGAAATTTCTGTAAAACTTGAGGGGAAAGAAGTATTTTCTTTACACAATGCAGACATATTTTAACCTATTCTGATCTATGGCTAACCACGAATGAAAGGGAAGATCTTGCGTTTCAAGGAATAGAAAATGAAGAAGCACTAAAACACAGAATAGGCGCCGCAGATGCTAAAGACGGCAAAAAGTATGTAGCTGTAAAGTTTGCGTTTGGAAATCGCTTTTCCATTCCTTTAGATTTTGAGTTGTTAAAAGCGCATGCACCATACTTTCAAGGAGCATTAGAAGACAGATTGTCATACGAACTAACTTTTAATGAATACAAACGTGTTATCAGATCAACAGACACCGAAGCAAAGTACAGCATTTCTGACATCTCGTTAGAGTTTGATGTTGTTAGCAAGTCTAATTTAGCAAGGCAGATTTGAGCAACAATATGTGTCACAATTAGTAATATACTCAGAGGCATAAAAAACGCGAAAACAAACTGTATTAGAAATTTTGATGTAATTTGGCTACCGATTCCTTTGAACTGGTAATAGAAAGTGAGAAAAAGCAATCGAAACACCGCAAAAGTGTCCTTTCAAAGTTCATTCTGGTAGAAAATAAGGTCACATGAACTTGACCTTGACCCTGTGTTAACAGCAGAATGTCAGTATCTGGTGTGACCACCTCGAGCATTGATCACAGCTGTGCACCTGCGGTACATCGAGCGCACCAGAGTGTTGGTCTGCCTCTGGGGGACTTGCCACCACACCTGGCCCACAGCGACAGCAAGCTGAGCTGCTGTCTGGGGTCTGGGGTTGAGCTGGTTCAACTGCCTCTGAAGGGCATCCCAGAAATGCTCTATTGGGTTAAGGTCGGGAGACGGGCTGGGTGAGGCAGCAGATTGATGCTGTTCTGCCTCAGGAAGTTCTGCGTAGCACGGGCGTGTCGGCCTTGCTTGCCCCTCTGAAACATTCTGTGGTTTCCGCGGGAAAATGCGGAGGATGTGGGGCCTCAGAAATTTGGGTCGAAAAAAAATGAACGCAGTGCCCCCTTTCCCCAACGTCCTGGCCCCCACTTTTGGGAAATAAACGGCCCCAATAGGGGCGATTTTTTGCCATAGCCCCCCCGGGATCATGGGGGCTTTCACCACCCCCCAGGGGGCCCCCTTTTCGGTATTTTTGGCATCCTAAGCTTTCCCCCCTCCCCCCCCCCAGACCCGGGATGGGGCCCATCGCCGGGTCGACGCAAAAACCCGGTTTTAAAATCACTGAAGAGGACCCCGGGGGGGCCCCAAGCCCGATGGCCCCAATGAAACGGGGAACTGTGCCCCCTGCAGAGGGTTTTCTGGCGATGCGGGATTGTCGGGATAGGTCGCCGGGCGGGGACCCCTTTGCTTTGGGAAAACCAACTGTGTTCGGGTCGGCGACGCAGGGTCCTTTTTGCTAAAGGGCCCTTTCCCATGGTTGCCTACGGGGGTTCCTGGCTTTGTTGGCAGGGGTTTGGTAAGGTTTCCCCGCCCGATGCTGAGGGAAGAAGATGGCGGTTTTGGGGCTGCTGTGGTGACCCTCGGCCCTGGCCCTTTCCCTTGGGCCTTCATCAGTGGGTTTCTTGCTTGAAAGGGGTTCCAAAGGGCATAACGGTGGAAATGTGGCCCCTTTCCGAATGCGATACACCTGCCTTTTTTGGGAAACCCCCCGGCCCTGCAGTTCCCCCATTGCTAGGGAAAACGTCTTGACAAAAGCCCGGGGCCTTATGTTGGCCCCTTTCGGGAAAAGGGGTTTATTTAAACCCTTTTTTGGGGTTAAAAATTTAAACCCCACAATGGGGGCCACTTTGGGAGTTGCAGGTTCACATTGATGCCCGGGGCGTAGGTATCCACATGGCAAATGCCCCCTTTCTTTGCCAAAACCCGCTGCCCCGGGCCCAAACATTCACCCACTGTTACGAGGTTCCAACCGCCAAGAAAAACCACCACTCCCAAGGGTTGCACGGCCAACGACTTATTTAACGTCCTTTTTCACAATTTTAACAATCGTGCCGTCTAAATTTTTTCCCCGTTTTTTTTTTATGCCCCCTGAGTAAAATATTAAAAAAAAAAAAACGTGCGCCATCATTCAACATATCCAAAACAGGGAAACCCGCTATAGGGAAATTTTTTAATCTTAGTGCCCCGCAGTAAAATCGCTTAAAGGTTTTTTATTTGCTGTGTGAAGTTTAAGAACCATTCCAAAAGCAAGTGAAAATTTTTTTTTAATCCAAAAATAACAAAAAAGGGGCAATGTCCCTTTGGGAAGGTAGTCCAAACCCCAAAAATTTTACGCTAGGGGGTTTTAGACCTTATCATCATTTTGAACGAAAAAAAAAAATTTGGGTTTGGGGTGGGGGGGGTAAAGTCCAAACAGCAGACCTTGCGCTAAAGATCTACACCTTCACGTGTTAGGCTCAAATGTTAAAATTTAACACAAAATAGGGTTTTTAGGGTTTGGGACCAAAGGGGTCAACGAGGAAATCAGTTGAATGGAAGTGGGAAAAACGGTTTAAAGACGTAAACTTTCAAATTGAGAAAGAAAAAAAAGGGCCATAAACTGCTTAATGAATTTTTTTTTTATTAATTGATCCCACAGCTGAATTTTGAAAAAAAAAAAATAAAAAATCAGAAAACTAATTTAAAATTTTTTTCTTTTTTTTAAAAAAGCATGCCTGTTCAAGTTTTTCCCAAAAAGTGCCTACACCCCGGGATCGCCAAGAAAAAGAGATAGTAAACCCCCCCCCGGCAAAAAAAAACCTTCAGATTAACCAACATTAAAACAAAGGGCAAAAAAAACCCAAGGGCGGGCCCTTTTCCCAAAAAAACAGAAAAAAGCCAAACGAAGGTATTCTGCTGCCTTTAATGTTTTTTACATATGTTAAACTGAGAAACGCCATAAGGGGCCGCATCAGCAGGAACGAGTTTTGGGTCTCTTAGCAACAGGTTTTGGGTGCGCCCGCAGTTTTAAAACCCTAGGTGGTTTGTCCTTTGGGCCCCTTGGCCTATGTTCTTTTAAGCCTAGGTGCTGCTAGCAAAAAAATAAAAAACTAAACCCAAAAGCACACAGCTTGGTTCAACTAAAAACCAGCAAAAACTTATTTCTTTTAAAACTGAAAAAAAAATTTAAAGCACTAGCTGACCCAAACTTAAAGGGAAATGAAAAAATTTAACCCTTTTTTACAGGCCGTTTTAAAGGGTAAAAAAACCCAAAAATTTGATCTTCAAAAAAAAGGCGAGGACAAGTTTTTCTCAACACCCAACCCCGAGCAGAAAAAAAAGGAAAGTTTAAAAAAAAAGTAAACGAAACAAAAACCCCTTTTTCAAAACCCTCACATTAACAACCCCAAAAAGGGTGTTTATATTTTAGTTTATGATCTAAACAAAAAAAGACGTCGATATTATTTAAATTTTTTTTTTGATTTAAATAAATTTTTGATTAGAAAAGAAAACTCAGCATGGGTAAGATATTGAAGGTCCAACGGGAAATTTTTTGAAAACAATGCAAGAAAAATTTAACAAAACACTGAATGATATTGATTTAGAATCATTTATTTCCTTTAAACGTTTCAGGGAATGTTGCTCATGCTTTTCTCAAGTTTCCCGGGAAAAATAAAAAATAGACCCCCAGTTTAAAAGTTTAAAGTTAGGGTGTTTTAAACCCACTAAAGTAACAATAAAAAGGAAAAAATCAAAAGTCTTTTGGGGTTTCCAAAAAAAACAACAGACTAAATTCCTTTTTCATAATGACTTTAAAACCCCCGGGGGGCAGACCCCGCGCTTACACAGTTTGAGGGGCTGCAAAAAACCAAAAAAGGGGGCTCTGGGTTGGGGCAGAAAGGGGAAAATCCTGAACAGATTAAAACATTTTAAGTTGGCCCCCATTTTTGCAAAGGCTTACATTCCCCTGCCCCCCACATTAGTTTTCGAAGAAAAGCCCTTCAAAAAAAAAGGAATACAGACAACAAATGTTTTAGTGGTGTTTTCCGCCCCGGGTTTCATCACGGGCCCCAAAAACGCAGAGAGGGGTGTCCCAACTATTGGGATTACAAAACAATGAAACTTAACTTTAAATTGGGAAAAAACCTTTTTCCCGTTGGGGATAGACAAAATTGTCAGTTTGAAAAACAAAACCAAAACCCAAAAAACGTTTAAAAGTATACACATGGGATGAAAAACAAAATTTTGGGGCCCCTTTTTAGAGTGTCCAAGAACATTTCCCAAAAAATAGCGAACCAGACAAAAGCCAGTTGAATTACTACTAATGTTTTTAAACCCTCGGGGGTACCACATTACACATTTATACGCAAAAATGAAAGATTATTTTCGGCATACTTTAAAGCAAGGACTTAAGCAAGAATCTGTAGAAAAGTTTTTAAAAAGATTCCATCTGTTTTAAGGCCGCGAACGAAAAAATAAAAACATTGTATCGGCCCATTGACCGAAAAACAAAAACTAATTTAAAAGCCCCCCCGAAGGCATAAAGTTAGTTTTTTAAAAAAGGAAAAGGGTGCAAAATTCCCCATACATTGTTTACGGGAGACTCGAAACCTCATTGTTCCTTTTGAAGGGCCAGCGCCCCCAAAAACTTTTGAAAAACAAATCCCCTTTAAGATAAACAACAGATTTGTTTTTTTTCGCTTTCCCTTAACGTCAATCGGATGGCCCCCTTTATTCAAAAGCCAAGGAATTTTACAGAGGACCAAAAGCGGGTAAAATTTTTACAACGCATGCAGCAAGGCGTAACGAAATTTTTCTAAAAATCCCGAAAATTTTTCGAAAATTTATGAACGCCCGAAACCCAAAAACAGTATGCCTCACCACTCCCTGTTGGATTTTCGGTTTAGGGCCCCTCAACAGGCGCAAAAATCCCACATAAAGACCAAGATCACATTAGGGGGAAAGTTTTAAAGGGGCAGCGCACAAAACGGCAATCTTCAACTAAAGTTTGATCCTAAGACATGGAACGCCTGTATTCTTCATAACTTTCGAGGTTACGACTCTCAACTTATAAGGGAAAACAGTAACAAAGCCTTTTAAAGGGGGTTTATTCATTGCCCAGTCATCAGAAAAGTAAAATGTTTTCACGAAAAAAACTGTCTTTTTATGACTCTTTTGCAACAATGATGGGTTTCCCTTAAGGCCTGGCTAAAGTCCTTAAAGTTTTTTGCCAATAACGGAAGAATAATTTTTAAACCCAAAATCTTGTTAGAAAGGGCCCTTTAACCCCCTTATGAGTACATGAAAAGTTGGGAAAAGGTTTTTTGAAGACAAAAACTTTTCCCCCTAAAGGCGGGGTTTTTTTTCTAGCCTTAGAGGGAAAAGGGCCCTAGTGATTCTGATTACCAACATGCTTGAAAATGCGTGGCAGAAATTAATTCCCAAAAAAGAAGGGGGACTAACAGAAGGGGTTTCTTGATGGCCCCAAACATGTTTTTTGGCGGGGAAGCTTTGAAAAAATTTTTGAAAGGGCCCAAAAGAAACAATTTTAAAACCCCGGGTCCCCCCCCATTACATTTCTGCGCCCGGGATGATTGGGACGCTTTCCCTTTAAAATTTAAATGGGGTCCCGATTGATTTATTTTTTACCTACCAATGATACAGAAAATTGAAAACGGGTTGCGTGGAGGAAAATTTGAAAGGGGTCGCATCAAATTTCTGAAAGCAAACAACAAAAAACTTAGACGACATGATCCAAGTAAAAAGGGCTAACCCACTCATGTATTTAAAAAATTCAAAAAAATCTGTTTTGGATGGGAAAAAGGCGCAATTCCCCTTCCATTACGTAACCTTTTAAAAAGTACACAGACGACGGTCCGAAAAATATTCAAAAAGGGATTAAAGTGGTTGAGCCTTTGACGTCAATCAACAGCGTGGAAACATTCTGAAGTTATTTAAAAATATCCCAGGAACTCCATGACCTGCATAATGACAAAACCCTTAGCAGCAGAAACCCAAAAAAATGAATCCCCAAAAAGCCCGCCAAAAAAATTTTTGCCTAATCTTTGAAGCAAAAAAAAAATTTTGTCTGTCATTACAGACTTTTAAAAATTTTATTTAAGACATGGTTTGAAGTTTTAAAAACAGTTTTATCGTATAATTGCTTTTTATCAAGAACCCGTTTTATGAAACCATTTCATCCCTAAGAACCTGTCTCAAACTAAATTTCCCCCGATGCTTCAGAAAAAACTTTTTTTAAAACTGATAACAACAGCTGTTTTGGAAAAACTAAAAATCCCCCCCAAGCGCAAAGATTTCAAAATTTGTCACAAAAAAGAACGAAACAATTTAAAACTTTCTTTTTTTTAAAACCTAAAAAAAAAAAACTTCAAAGATTTCAGAAAACACTTTTTGGGATAAGAAGAAAAAAAAGAAAGTCCCCAAAATTTACAAAAACCCGTATTTAAATTTGGGGTTTTCTGTTTTAAATTATCAAAGCTTTTAAAAGTTTTTAAAAATTTTTTATGACTACTTCAAAACCCCTTTTATCCAGAGTCCAAAGTCCCTTTTCACCCGATACAGAAAAGTTTTTTTTTAAATCCCTAAATGAAGACATCTATAAAGAAATGGAAATCGAAGTAGCTAAAAGGGCGAGTGGGTGGGAATTTACACCCGATTATCCTAAAGATTTGCCTTTACATTCAATTACTAACAAGAAGGTTTTAGGAAAGATGAAGGATGAATTATCTGGAAAGGTGATTAAGGAGTTTATTGTTTAAGATCGAAAATGTACAGTATTTCGAGCAGAGAAAACCATTAAGAAAGCAAAGGAATATCCGCAGTGTTGTGCAGTCGAGCATATCACATGACAACTACAAAGAGGCATTGTTTGACAATAAGACTTTTCATCATGACAACGTAAAACTGCGATCTAATCTACATGAGATCAACACAACGGTTGTAACAAAGAAGTCATTAGATAGAACAAACACAAAACGTGTGTTTGTTAATCCAGAGTTTTCATATGCATATGGACATTGGAGAACCGTCAATTAATTAAAGCGGACTGTGTCTGGTGGGATTATCTGCAGTTCTTCCTTTACAAAAGATCTTTGAGGAGCCGGTTGTTTTGTTGTGTCAGTTTCTCGTAAATAATACACGGGCGGATTCATCTTTACAATTCTTTTATTTCATATGGATCAACACTCCAAACTGGATCGGTTGCCCTGATGCGAGTGTCCCCTTCTGCTTCCCCCGGTAAATAAAGGTACCTTACTTTCAATCCAAATGGTAATAGTTTGCTGGATAAAGACTCTCCTTCAGCAACATTTATTGTTTTTTCTTTTGATTGCTTGTACTGGTTTTAACCCTTTAAATTCTTCATTATTCATTGCGCGTAGAACTGAGGGCAGTCTTCTAACCCATTCTGTGTTGCGAGAATTGTCAATCAGCTCTCTGTGATACTGGTAAGAAAAAAGTCTTTCAGCTAACTGTTTGTTAAAGTTTTCGACTAAAGCCTGTGATCTGTGAACTCCTGGAATGCCTCTTTTAATGGTAACTCTATGTTTTAACAATAATTGATTCACTTGACCTTTAAATTCTTTTCCATCATCGACTTGAATCATGCGAGGATAAGTTAAGGGGCCTCGCTGGTATATCAGTTGTATGGCAACAGCAACAGCAGAAGGACTCTTTTGTGTTAATGGTTCTGCATCTTTGTATCTTGAAGCTATGTCAATGACTGTGAGTGCGTACTAAATCTTTTTCGTCTAATCGTATCAGAGGGTAAATATAGAAGGTCCATTTGATGGTGTCGTTTGGAGTTGTATTAACAAGTGTGGTCTCTGTATTCGCCTAGGCGCAGGTAAATAAATTTGCCAGATCGCTTGTTTAGATAACCATTCCTTTCGCTGTTTGTTCACTGACTCCAGCTGCTTGGCTTAGCTTTTTGATTGCCGTGATTCCCTTCCAATATCCTTTTGGCGAATAATATATTTTGTTCATTTTTTATTAGCCAATATTATGCGCAACAAAATACACAACAGTCATACCAACGACAATAAACGCGATTTCTTGCATCTTTTGTTTTTTCTGATGGTTGATAAAAGTTGCTGAATTTTGGTGGGGGCAATGTCTCGATTGGTTTGCCTGTTACAAGATAATATCTTTTATTGCTTGATCAACATCTTTAAATGTGTAAGCTGCATGTCCCTGTTTTTTCAGTGTGTTATTAATAAAATCTAACTGCTCAATTCTCTGCTTTTCATAACGATCTTGTGCTGCAGCTAGTTGCTCCACAGCTTTGTTATGTCTTTTTCTCTCGCCGTCGTCCCGTAGTTTACTAAATGCGTAATTACTTCCGCTAAAAGCGAGCGCATTCACTACTGCGCCACCTATCATCATTACGAGTGAAGCCATTTTTTATAAATGTATTTTTTTACATATTTATATTCTCTGGAATTATTCCTTGCTTAACTAGAAAATCTTTCGTAGCAAATGAAGCTGTAATAACAGCAATTAGTTTTGCTGATCTTCAAAGTCTAGTTTGCCAAGATCTGCCGGTTTTATTTTTAACAGGCTTTTACCAAGCATTGAGTATCCTACACTTAGACCTCCAATAACAGCAGAATGGTATACAAGGTTGGCAATAGTTTTTTTCGGTGCTCATTTTAAAAAATAAAATAATTATAATTAATAAAAAACATGAACAGCGATGATCTGCTAGAGCTACAGAGCGGCCTACACAGTCTCTGCTTACAAATGAAGAAGTTGATGATCAAGCTATTATGCCCAAAAAGGAAAGGTTGTATTCTTTGGCGGCATGTGGGAAGACAAAACAGTTCCTTGGAACTGAATTCAGCATAGAACAGGTTCAACAGATGTCGCCACAAGACATTATAAAGTATCATAACAGGTATGAAGCGCAGCTGGGATCGAGAATGGTAAAAAGTGTGGGGCAAACGGTTCTTAGTTTGTACACTAAACTAGTTAGTAAATTTGCTCCCATTGATTCTGAACAAGATCTTACGTATGATTTAACGCAGGAATCCAGTTTTAAACAAAATCTTTAGAGTCTCTAAGCTGCGATCTGTATTACAGATTTGGAACATTGTTATCACCATTAATCATGGGATTAATAACTTTTAATCATATAGATTTTTATTTCCTTTTAAAAATAACAGTCGAAAACACAAACAGAAAACCTGAATAAAGGTAAGATATGACGAGTGAAAAGCAAAGCATCCGGGGCGTGTTGGCAGCGGGAAAAAAGATCGATTTAAAACAACAAAAAAAAATTAAAGTTACAATCACAGAAATAACTCATGATAAAAACTAACACCCCCCAACGCCAACATTGTTTCAACCCACCCCAGAACAAGAACAAGTTAATTCAAGGCACCAAAGTCTTCAGGGAAAATTTTTAACTTAAAACTGTTGCCATTTTTGGCGCCCTTGCGCTGCTGGGGCAGTTTTTAGGGTTATAAAATAAAAAGAAGGAAACAAAAACAAAAGCACCCAAAAAAAAATCTAAACCACTAAATACAGAAAAAACAACAGCAGCCAGCAAAACCCCCCAAAACACAAAAATAATTTTTCATCCTTTCAGATGGAAAAAATTTTTAATAAAAAGACGGGCGGATTTTTATTTTTTTAAAAGATAAAGCAAAAATAAAGACATAGAGTCTAAAAAAAAAACTTTTCTATAGACCAGAATTGTAACATGGGGTTGCTTAGGATTTAAAACTTCATTAAGATCTATGCAACCGATCTCACCCCAAAAAAGGGGGCGTTAAGCGCATTCCTCACGAAAAACGTTTTTTTTTTTTTTTTTTTTAGGGGGGGTTTTTTTTTTGTTTTGTTTTTTTTTTTTGATAATTAAAGATAACTTAAAAAGAATTTGGGGTTGATTTAGGGGATATTTAAATTAAAATTTTGGGGTAACTTAATTAAAAACTTAATTAAGAACTTTTTAAAGAACTTAATTAAAAACTTGAAGTAATTAAATTTAAAAACTTAATTAAGAACTTAATTAAGAACTTAGAAGTGACTTAAGTGTGTGCATGCATGGGGGGGGGGGTGGGGGGGAGGGCGTCGGGGGGTGGGGGGACGTGCGTGCGTGGGGTGGGGGTGGGGGACGCAAGGATACAGTAGGTTTTTTGGCCTAGTTTTGCTTTGCAGCCAAGTGATCACAGGGGTCTTTTGGCCTATTTGCTGCGGCTCCTTTTTCTAAACCCGGGGCTGCAACTGGCTTTGAAAGTTACAGCAGTTCTGCTGACCCGGGGTTTTTATGGTGCTCTAATCGCCAGTATATACATCCGCGTTGATATTTGGGCATTTAATAAGAAGTGCGGCCCAAAAACTCCCACCCATACGGTAATGACAAGGGCCGGGCCTACCCAAATTATTTTTTGCCGAACCCCGAAAACCCCCATTCTTTGCATAAGTCAATATAGTTTGACGCTTGCTACACATTCATTTATACTGATACCTACGTAAAAATTTAGGATAGTTAAAAAAAAACACACAGAAAGTTAATAAGTTTTCTTCATACGAATCAGACATTTTTTACCTCCCCTTAAGAAATCCCATTTTGGGACGTTTTTGTTCTTTTAAACAGGGCCCTTTAGCTGTCTCAAGCCAGCCCCAACAACAAAGAGATGGGTTGTTTTTCCTTGCCAACTTTCAACAATGCAGCGCCATTTTTTTAAAAAAAGGGAAACCACTCATCGATAGTCAAACACGTATTTAAATTGGGTGTTATTGGGCAACAAAATTGCCCTTCAACGTTTTCATTTCCTTGAACAACAAACCTTTAAGATACGCCCATTTCCCAAAACACAGTTCGCTTTTTTTTTGTTTTCAGAAAAGCAATGCTTCTTTCCCGGGTTTCCTGGTAGAAACATGCTTCCCTAATTCTTTTCGACAAATACTCTAACTACAGTTAAAAAAACTTGTGGTCTTAATAGCAAAACCTTTCTTCAATAAAGTTTTAGCCATTTTGAATAACGCAACCAAGCCAACACAGCACAGTAAACCTCCTGCTCGTCCGGCAGTCAGCGGAAAGATGAAACCACCGGTTTAAACCAGTCAGTGAGCGCCGAAGCCACGCTTAAATTTTAACCCCCTCGCTGATTGCCGGGGTGTGCATCACCCCCTCGCGTGTCACGTGGCGCCTCAATGTGGATTTACAACGGGCAGCCTAGAAAAATACCCGTGCAAATGTTGCAATGGGCCCGCAAGCCAGCTCGGAGGCGTTTTATTGATTTTTTGGGCACATGGGGGGACACACAGTTTTTTAAACGGGATCGCTCACCTGCTGACTTTCGCTCGTTATAATTTTTGTTGTCCTTGGGCTTGCCAAAAAGGTGACGACAACCAACGGAGTACAACTGTTTAGGAAACCCGACACTATTTATTATGATGACTGTTCAGCAGAAAGAGACATATTAAAAAGAGAAAAACTTTGCGAAAATACTTTCATGGGAAACAGCTGGGGATAAGTTTGGATTTTATGCCAAAATATAACCGTTTTTAAAAAACTTTAGGGAAAAAGTTAAAAACGTAGTTTTATTTCACATGAAAGACAGAGAGCATTTATGAAAGTTTTGCGTAAAAAAGAGTTATTTAGAATGAACAGGAAAACATAGGGTTAACCCCAAAAATAAAATCTTAAAATTTAGTAAATTAGATTAAAAACGGATAACCCAAACAGTAAAATTTTTTTGTAGATAATCGTTATTTTTTTGGGTTTCTTGTCAAGAACAGGAAAATCAGCTTCTTCACTTTTTCCCCCCGAAAACTGGTTAGGGGGAAGTGAGTTAGAAGCGCATTTTTCCCGTTTTCCCCTGCCCACGCACGCACGCACGCACGCACGCACCACGCACGACCACACACACACACCACAACCACCACACACACACACACACACACCACACACACCACACACCACACACACACACACACACACCACGTTCTTAGGTTTTTGTCCTCCCCCTTAGCTCCCCTCCAGGTTCTGTCTCCCCCTTATCTCTCTCCTCTCTCCTCTCTCTCAGGGGTTTTGCTCCCCCATGTCTCTCTCTCTTTTTGCCTTTCTTCCTCTCCCCCCCTTTTCCTTCTCCTCCCCCCTCTCTCCCCCCTCCCCCCCCTCTCCCCTCTCTCTCTCTCTCTCTCCCCTCATTTCCCCTTTTTTGTCCCCTGCGTACGCCTCGTTTACTATGAATGGAAGGAAGGCAAAAGGGACGCCCCAAATGTTCGGTCCCTGGGCGGGTTCGCCTGCTTTGTGGTGAAAAGGAGGGGGGGAGGGAGGGGGGGGGGGGGGGGGTAGGGGTGGCGCACCCCAAAGAGGGAAATTGAATCTTTCTGCGAAAGGAAAACTGGAAAATTCCCCCCCCTTTTTCTTGCAGGAGGGGTACAGAGAGAGAGAGAGAGAGAGAGAGAGAGAGAGAGAGAGAGAGAGAGAGAGAGAGAGAGAGATAATGGGGGAGAGACAGAACCTGAAAGAGAGAGACAATGGGGAGAGACAGAACCTGAGAGGGAGAGAGATAATGGGGAGAGACAGAACCTGAGAGAGAGCTAAAGGGGAGAGACAGAACCTGAGAGAGAGAAAATGGGGGAGAGACAAAACCTGAGAGAGAGATAATGGGGGAGAGACAGAACCTGAGAGAGAGAGAGAGAGTGATAACGGGGAGAGACAGAACCTGAGAGAGAGATAATGGGGGGTAGACAGAACCTGAGAGAGAGAGCTAATGAGGAGAACAGAACCTGAGAGAGAGCGATAATGGGGAGAGACAGAACCTGAGAGAGAGATAATGGGGAGAGACAGAACCTGAGAGAGATAATGGGGAGAGACAGAACCTGAGAGAGAGATAATGGGGAGAGACAGAACCTGAGAGAGAGCTAATGGGAGAAACAGAACCTGAGAGAGATAATGGGGAGAGACAGAACCTGGGAGAGAGATAATGGGGAGAGACAGAACCTGGGAGAGAGATAATGGGGAGAGACAGAACCTGAGAGAGAGAGAGCTAATGGGGTGAGACAGAACCTGAGAGAGAACGATAATGGGTAGAGACAGAACCTGAGAGAGAGATAATGGGGGAGAGGCAGAACCTGAGAGAGAGAGAGATAATGGAGAGACAGAACCTGACAGAGAGCCTGAGAGAGAGAGATAATGGGGAGAGACAGAACCCCAAAGAGAAATAATGGGGGAGAGACAGAACCTGAGAGAGATAATGGGGGAGAGACAGAAGCTGAGAGAGAGATAATGGGGAGATACAGAACCTGAGAGAGAGAGAGATAATGGGGAGATACAGAACCTGAGAGAGAGAGAGATAATGGGGAGAGACAGAACCTGAGAGAGAAAGAGAGAGAGAGAGAGAGAGAGAGAGAGAGAGAGAGAGAGAGAGCTAATGGGGAGGTACAGAATCTGAGAGAGAGATAATGGAGGAGAGACAGAACCTGAGAGTTAGCTAATGGGGAGAGACAGAACCTGAGAGGGAGAGATAATGGGGGAGATACAGAACCTGAGAGAGATGATGGGGAGATACAGAACGCGAGAGAGAGATAATGGGGAGAGACAGAACCTGAGAGAGAGAGCCTGAGAGAGCGATAATG
>CM031617.1:25196745-25201745 GCA_018398815.1 Conus ventricosus | reverse complement strand
AGAGAGAGAGAGGAGAGAGAGAGGAGGGGGGCAGAGACAGAGACAGAGAACGCATGGGTTTTGGGGTTGGGGTAGGTTATGATCTCGCCTGATTTTTTAGCCCTTTTTTAATATCGGAAAGCCACAGTTCTTACAGTATTTCTACTGCGTGTATTGTCCGTCGTATTTCCCCCTACAATTAATTCGCTGGTTGTGAGTTGTAGGGAATTTCAGACTTTCACCATGTTTCTCCATCTTTATACCGAGAGTATACCTTGTGTATATAATAAATATGTGTCTTATTTCACTGAAAACAGTTTGAAGGTGAACAGCTGGCGGGAAAGATATAGAACAACGCACATATGGGCTGAACACACTTTTCCCGACTTCTCCACTAGAGCTGAAAGCCTTTAGACTGCAAGTCGTGGAGCGGCTTACCCCGGAGGGGTTCCACATAACTCTGGTGCCGAGGTTGACAGACGTCAGACCCTGGGTGTCTGAGAGCGAAGCCGTGTGAGTGAGTCGCCTGATTAACCGCGTAAATTGGAGCACCAGTCCAGGCTTCTCCATCCCTGCAGTCCTAAAGGTCTTGTCACACTGAGCGATTCTCTCGCTCCACACGTGTTCCGCGTCTCGCGTTCCCTTTTCAAACACTCGACAGGTGAGGCTGCTTGAGGGTCCTGTTTTTGTGGCACTCTCTGGACCCTGGTGCGGACTGTACGGGAAGAAATCAACATGATAGCTACCCCTGGACAGTCTTGACCCAATAACTCACTTCAATGAAGTCGTTGGTACCATGCGCGTTGTAAACGATGCTCAGGAACACGAACACAAGGTTGAAGCTTTGCCATGAGTTTCGTGCGCAAGAGATGGAAACTGATAAGCCGCTTGAAAATAATAGGGATGTCTTTTTTTCAGAGTGCAAGAGAGAGAGGGGGGGGAGAGGGTTGGAGAGAAGAGAGAGAGGAGAGAGAGAGAGAGAGAGAGAGAGAGAGAGAGAGAAGAGAGAGAGAGCGAGAGAGAGAGAGAGGAGGGGGAAGAGAGGAGAGAGAGAGAGAGAGGAGGAGAGAGGAGAGAGAGAGGAGAGAAGAGAGAGAGAGAGAGAGAGAGAGAGAGAGAGAGAGAGAGAGAGAGAGAGAGAATGCTTTTTGTCCAGCAGAGAGCTAACGGTCACATCAAAGCTGTCACCCCGTGTGTGCGCTCGATTAACATTTTCAATGAAAAACTTTGGTCATTTTCTTCTTTTCGTTATAATAAACACACAAAAAACAACAACAACAACAACACCATATAATACATAAACGCAGGTTCTAATAACTTTTAAAATGCTTCGAGAGGGCCGGAAAGCCCAGTGGTAGAGCGCCGGACTCGTAATCTTGGGGTTTCGGGTTCGAATCTCCGCCGGGCCGTTTCGGTACAGGAGGATTTTTCCCTCGGGTTAAATTGGTTCTGACTCCATTTCCCATACAGTCCTTCGAATGAGACTATAAACCGAGGTTCTGTGTGTCAACGCACGCTAACATCTTGCACACACGTAAAAATCCCATTACCAACGTTCGGAAGAGAAGGCCATTTTGGGCCGTTGGTATGGATGACACGTTACACATAGCATGCACCTTCCCCGAAGATGGAGTATGGCTGCCTTAATGGCGGATTAAAAAAGATCATACACACAAAACTCCACTCCCTTTGTTGGATAGAATGGATTAATCCTTGCCTGACTATACAGGGAGTGTCCACAGGAGTATCAGCCTGCGTACGCAAAAAAAAAAAAAAAAAAAAAAATGCTTTGAAAGCTTCAATATCAATTTCAGTGTCGGATTCCATTCAGCGATGGCTGGATCAGTTAGTCCGCCACAGAGAGAGTGCTCACTCAGTTTAGGGTAGTCGAACCTCCCTAGTTCTTCAGGAGGACATTGTCACGGTGAAGGTCACAGAGGAAGGCAGTGTGTTTCCACACCCACCGCTAGCTCCTTACCACAGTTTCTGTCAGTTACTCTTTATTTGTCTGTAAACTGTTTGGTTTTCGTTGTCCTTCCTCCAACAAAGTTGCAGCCAAAAATTAAGAAGTCTCCCTCGCTTTCAGACTCTGAGTCAAACATGACACTACGTTAAATTTAGTATTCGTTGCTACCGTAACGACGCCAGAACGCCTTAGCATGCACTATATTATCAACGTGGAGAGGAGTGGACAGTCTTGATAAGGAATGAGGTCTGGGTCCACGTCACGTGACCGATCGCTCCGAATAATAAATGCTTTTCGGCGCACTGGCCACGGTGCTGCCACAAAATTGGCCAGGAGATCGAGTAAAAGCCCGCAAGAGCAAAGTCGTGTTCTCTGGCACTTCAGCGAGAGACATCCCCAAGTGTGATAAGGGCTTTAGAGGACGAGAGAAGGAATAGGAGGAGGAGAAGGAAGAGGAGGAGGAGCAGCAGGAGGAGGAGGAGGAGGAGAAGGAGGAGCAGGAGGAGGAGGAGGGAGGACCAGGACAGGAGATGAGGAAGGAGAGAAAACGAAGTTTGTCCTGACGGCTAAGGATAGACAGTGACTGTTGCAGGTATAAAGAGATTGTCTTCGATAACGGTCTGGGGTTGAAGTCTTTTTCTCTGTCTGTCTGTCTGTCTGTCTGTCTGTCTGTCTGTTCCTGTTCTGATCTGCCTCTCCTTGTTGTCTATCTGTCTGCCTGTAAGTCTGTCTGTCTGTCCTCTCTTCTCTCTCCTTCTATGTTCTGTCTGTCTGTATGTCTGTCTGTATATTCTCTCTCCCTCCCCACTCTGCTCCCCATCCTAACCCTCCCATTCTCTCTCTCTCTCTCTCTCTCCTCTCTCCTCTCTCTCTCCTCCTCTCTCTCTCTCTGTATTCTGTCTGTCTGTATGTCTGTCTGTATATTCGTCTCTCTCCCTCCTCACTCTGCTCCCCCATCCTAACCCTCTCCCATCTCTCTCTCTCTCTCTCTCCTCTCTCTCTCTCTCTTCCTGTATGTCGTCTGTCTGTCTGTCGATATTCTCTCTCTCTCTACCTGCTCCCCTCCTACCTCTCTCCCTGTCTCTCTCTCTCGTACTCTCTCCCTTTCCTCGCTGTTCCCATTGTATCTTCTCATTCTGTCTTCGTTCGTTCGCTCGTTCTCTCTTGTCGCGTCTCCCTTCTGTCTGCTTCCGTCGTCTGACTGTCGCTCTCTCTTCCCACCCCACCCCCACCCACCCTCCTCTCTCCTCTCTATCTCTATCTCCCCTCTGTCTCTCTCTGTCTGTCTCTCTCTGTCTGCACCCCTTTCTCCCTGTCTCTCTCTCGCTAACTCTTTTGCTTTCTCTATCTTTCCACTCTCTCTCTCTCTCTCTCCTCTCTCTCTCTCTCTCTCTCTCTCTCTCTCTCCCTCTCTCCTCTCTCTCTCTCTCTCTCTCTCTCTCTCTCTCTCTCTCTCTCTCTCTCTCCCGTGTTCTCCCCCCCTCCCCCCATCTCTGCCTCTCTAAATCTGTTCTTGAAGAAAGTAACGTGTTTTCCGGCATGGAAATTGTTTCAGTTCTCGGCCATCAGTTGATGAAAAGGAACACGAAAAATTATTTCAGTATGATGCTTTTTCTTTCTTCATAAAGCCTAAACACAGGCGCAGACATAAAAACAGAACAGGCACAGACACAGACACACACAGACACAGACAGAGACACAGACACACACAGAACACACAGACAACACACAGACACAGACACACACAGACACACACAGACACAGACACACACAGAGACGCACAGACACAGACACACCAGACACACACAGACACAGGACACACACAGACACAGACACAGACACACACACACACACACACACACACACACACACACACAACACACACACACACACACACACATACACACACACACCACACACTCGCGCGCGCGCACACAACACACAACACACACACACACACACACACACACACACCACACACACACACACACACACACACACACACACCAAACGCGCTACAATTTGTGTGTATCTCTTGCTCTCTCCATTTCTCTCCATCGTCTTTGGCTGTGTAAACATGTTACGTAAAACCATTCCCCGTGTCTGCCTGTGTGTCTGCCGTCTTCTTGGTTCTTAAACTTCTTTTTTGTTCACAGTTTTTAATCTGATCGTCTCGAAACTTGGCACGACGACACGTTAGAATAGCGGGCACATCAAAAAGCGACTCACGTCCATGCTGGACAGACGCCTTTGTCGCATTTTCAATAATTGCGACTGTATGGGGAAGCTAAGTGATATGCGGATTCGAAGCGGGTCTAAGGAGAGGAGGGGAGAGGCGAAGTAAGCCGGGGGGGGGGGGGGGGGTGGGGGCGATGTTAACAGGACTGAACTAGTAAGTGAAGGAAAACAGCGCTGGCTAACAATTCTTCCGTCCATCAGAATAATGACTTGATCTAGACTGAATTTATAAAACGTGTGGTGGGGGAGTAGCGGGCTGGGGGGCGAGAGAATGAGAGAGAGAGAGAGAGAGAGAGAGAGAGAGAGAGGAGAGAGAGAGAGAGAGAGAGACAGACAGACAGACAGACAGACAGACAGACAGACAGACAGACAGACAGACAGACCTGGTATACAGACCTGATAGACATTACAAACAGGCAGGCAGGCAGGCAGACGGAGTGATTCTTACAATCCTGGCAAAAAGACCCCCCCCCCCCCCCCACAGAAAGATTCCCATGCCGCTCTGTGCGCTAACAGCGTGATGATAACGTTGACGGAGCGTTGATATAGGCAGACCCATAACGCCATCACCATCATCTTTAGGAATGGCCGCGTCATCCCCACCATAAACATGGGCGTGGCTTCCGGTCAGCACTGACGCAAACGGGTTCTCTCGACAGACAGGTCATCTGGAGGACGAGGAGGACACAGAAAGGGTCGTGCATGTTGTGGAACTGTTCTGTACTGTATTGTACAGTTCTACATTTATGTTGTATGATTTTGAATTGTGTTGAAATGTAAGAACATCGTCACAACATATTCCTCTGTGACAAATTCA
>CM031617.1:25166745-25189245 GCA_018398815.1 Conus ventricosus | reverse complement strand
AGAAGAGAAAAACATACAGTGCACAGTCAAATGACTAGAAGAGAAAAACAACAACATGAATAACAAAACTGAAGATCACAGGTCAATCAGAACAAAACTACAGACAAGAAAGAAAGAAAGAAAAATGAATGGGAAACCAAATTTCAAATCAAACGTGAGTGGAACAGGTGGGCTGATATGAAAGAAGCGGGTGAGTCTGGGGCACCATTGAAGCGAGTACTGCTTATGAACTGCAGCGCTAACATCATCAATTTCGTAGTGTTTCTGGGGTGAAACCGCTACCGCTATAGCAAGTGGCAAATCGACAAAGGTAGCTAGTGCTTTTTTTTGCGTCGCAGCGGACACCAGGATCTCGTCAGCCTCCTCCTCTTCTCTCTTCTTGTCCTTCCCTCTTCATCCACGCACACTCTCTCGCCTCCCATCCAACCTCTGCCTCTTTTCTTCTCTGCACTGCCTCAACATCTCTTCTTTTCCGTCACGTCGCCACCTCATCGAAATCCCCATCTCTGCAACAAGGTTTTGCGTCTCGGTTCTCCGGCCTTATTCTTCAACTTTTCAACTTGTCAGCTGCATAGAGGTTGAACCTTTTCTTGTGTGGCCATTGTTGGCACGTTTTGACAAGGAATGACTGTCTCACCAAAAAAAACCCCCTTTTTTGATTGTTTTTTTTTGGGGAGAGTGAAGAGTCCTAGCCTGTGAACACTTGTCTCACCCTCCCGCGGCGTTGCTGCACTCACTGTGGCGGGTTGATTTAGTTGTCAAAGTTGCAAACTTGATCTCAGCTGACCCGCCACAAAACGTGCTTGCCGCCATCAACCCGACATAGAGCTCCCCGAGTTTTTTAGTCGATACAAGAAGGACGGATTCTCAAGGGTCACCCGACATATAACGACCCGACATATATGCATGCCACATAGGATTGGACTCCACTGTAATTCCCATATTAAGCGTGAAGACAAGGAATTACAACTTGCAATATAATAGAAACGAGGTAACATTTTTTAGACTCTTTGTAAACGTTACGATAAAATTCAGAATACGTTTAAAAAAGCGTATCATAAACAAAAAGGATATATACGACGCTACCTATTGAAAATAATACTTTTGATGTCTAAAGAATGACCTTCAGGTTGAAAATTAGCGAAGTATGTATATGAACTGCTTTACCATGATACTTTTTTATGTAAAAAGAAGACAAATCTTATTCTTTGGACGATGAGTTATTTAACCATCGCCATCTTGTGTCCATAAATCCTTTTAATGGTGTTTAGTGCAATAAAAAATTGTCAAGTTTCACACACTCACTCACACACACACACACACACACACACACACACATAACACACACACACACACACACACAATTAACATTGCCCAAAGCAGTATTAAAACAAAAGAGTACATGATATCTGTATAACCACAATGTTAATGCGCATATCTGTAGGGGGGGGGAGAACACTTGTTACAAAAAAAAATGTAATTGTAAAGAATTTTAGTAGAAGTATACTACTTGTTCGTAACAATATCCTTATCGCTCCATCAACGCCACACACACGCACACACACACACACACCACCATACGCACACAAACGCGACACGCAACGCACGCACGCAATGCATACCCACAGTATTTCCCTAACCTGTTCTAAAATCACTTTATGTGAATTGACGTTAAATAAGACGAAACGAACACACACACAAACACACCACGGCGCATCCCGTCGCGATCCACGCACGTACGCGAATCCATAAAAAGCTGCAAACTCTGCAATAAACATTACACCGTGCTGATATCAGCGCGCGCGCGCGGCGGGGTGTGTTGCGCGTTGCCGTAAGTGCGTCGTACGTGTGTGCCGTGCATGCCGAAAAATAACCGTGTGTTGTGTGGTGTGTGTGTGTGTGTGTTTGTTGTGGGTGTGTGTTGTTGGGTGTTGTGGGCGGCGTGCGTGCGTGGTGTGCGTCATGCGTGCTGCGTGCATTGTGTATTGTACACGTGTTTCACTGAATTGTGTTATCTTTCCGTTCGTCTGGTAGGAGGCCAGGGGAATTCGCTTGTGGACCGCCAGTCTCTCTCCTCTCTGTTTGCGACCGTCCAGACCTACACCCCCCCTTCACATCCCAGTCGAACCCAGGCACGTGCTTTAACATGGAATGGAGAGTTTAGCGGGTCCATCTCAAAGCATACGGAAGATGAACGCGGTTTTGAGGGAGCAGAGGGTAAAGAGCGTTTGCAGTTTCCTTTCCTGTTGTTTTGATGTTGTTGATTTTCCTTTTTTTTTTCCCATTTGTTTTTTCCTTTCTCTTTAGTGTTGGTGTTTGTGTTGGTGTAGTATGGATATTGATTTCTTTCTCCTCGTGTTTTCCTGTTGTTTTTCTTTTCTTTTCGAAATGTACTTCTGATTCTTTACATGCACGCACGCATGTGTGTCGCGCACTACACAAAACGCACACTCAGAAACACGCACCACAACTTACGCCCGTCCCCTCACGCGACGCACACATCACACATACACATCCCGAGCGCGCCGTTCAAATACACACACTCTAACAAACACAGGCGCGCGCACCGCCACCCACACACGCGCCGCGCACACACACACACTCACACACACACAACACACACACACACACAAACACACACACACACACACACACACACAACACAAACACACACACCCACACACACACACACACCACCCACACACACACACACACACCACTCTCACACGCACCACACACACACACACACACACACACACACAGCACCCACACACAAACACACACACCCCACTCCTCACACACACACACCACACACACACACACACCCACACACACACGCACCACTAACGCACGCACGCACACACACGCACCACGCACGCACGCACGCACGCACGCAAGCATGCATCATGCATGCATGCACGCACGCACGCGCGCGCGCCTTAACATATTTATAAAACTGCAAAACTCCTTAGTACGATCCTTGCCTCCATGCGCCATGAAGGTTGCCCCCTCGCCTCAGCTTTATACAGTAATCACTGGTAGCTAATTGAAGGCTGCCCGCCTCGCCTCACCTTTATAAACAGTAATCACAGTATCTCTTTGAAGGCTGCCCGACTCGCTCAGCTTTATAACAGCAATCACTGGTATCTATTGTAGGCCTCCCGCCTCGCCGCAGCTTTAGAACAGTAACACTGGTATCTATTGAAGCGCCCGCCCCCGCCTCACTTTATAACAGTAAACAATGGTGTCTATTGAAGGCTCCCGCCTCTGCCTCAACGTTATAACAGAATCAATGTGTCTATTGAAGGCTGCCCGCCTCGCTCACTAATGACAGTAATCACTGTAATCAAATTAAGTCTGCACGCCTCGCCTCAGCTTATGACAGTACACACTGGTAATCTATTGAAGGCTGCCGCCCTCGCCTCAGCTTTATGACAGTAATCACGGTATCTTTGAGGCTCCCGCCCGCCTCAGCTATATGACTTAATCACTGGTATCGGTTTAAGGCTGCCCCCTCGCTCTCAGCTTTATGACAGTAATCACTGGGTATCTATTGAAGGCTTCCCGCCTCGCCTCACCTTTATACAGTAAGCACTGGTAATCTGTTGAAGAGCTGCCCGCCTCGCCTCAGCTTATAGACAGTAATCACTGGTATCATGTTTGAAGCTGCCGCCTCCCTCAGCTGATGACAGAATCACTGGATCTATGAACTGCCTCCCTCGCCTCACTTTATACAGTAACCACTTGGTATCCTATTGAAGCTGCCCGCCTCGCCTCAGCTTTATAACAGTAATCACCTGGTATCTATTGAAGGCTGGCCGCCTCGCCTCACGTTATTAACATAATCACTGTATCTGTTGAGGGCTGTAGGCGTAGCGAATGTCGTCCCATTTGGTGTTGGTGTGTTACGGCTAGCGCCTGATTCACTCCCATTCTTATATCCCTCAGCTTAATACCGAACACTCCGTGCAACCGAATAGGGGACCACCTCGATAATGCGCCATGGAAAAACCTGATGATCATGACTGGCGAAGGATTGCTTGGTGAACCTGTGGCGTCCCCTCCTTAGAGACAGTTGTTATTTCTTGTTTGGGATCCCAGACTTCGAGATCATGAACGAACAAAAGCGGAAATCGAGGATTATGTTGCCTCTTTTATTATTATTATTATTATTATTATTAAATTCACTGTATCTACATCTGTTGAAATATCTATCGAGGTACCTAAGTCTTGTAAAAAATCTTGCGAATTGCTCTACTAACGTACGTTCACTACGACGTCCCCATTCTCCCCGATCTGCAGGTTTTCTCTTTGAGCTGCTGTGTCGCGCCGTTCTCACCCACAGGCACACCGCGCACATCGCGCGCGCGCACACACACACCCACACACACACACGACACCACACCACACACACCACACATCTCACAAACACACACACAGGTCCACACACCCACACTCACCACACACACACACACACACAACGCACACCCACACACACACACACAACACACACACAACACTACACACACACACACACACACACACACTCACACACACGAATGCTTTTACATAACAACTTTTTTTTTTCTCTTACCCTGCTGAACCCTACTAACCGACCGTAACCAAATCTGCCTTCGCTCTAACTCTAACCCTGAATCTTACCCAGGCGGGTCTTGAGACATACCAGGATCTGAACCTTTCCTGTTGGCACTGGGGAAACAGTTGGCACCACGTACCAGTTGGCAGCAGCAGCACAGCAGGCAGCAGCAGCACAGCAGCAGCAGCAGCTTGGGAACTGCTTGGGCGACTTCCAGAGTGAGGTGCCAGGCTCAGGCGGAAAGTGAAACAAAGCAGAAAGAAAAATTGTTGTTAATATTCCGCCGGATAAAGGGACAACTAATTGCAAAAACAACGGTGATTTGTTTTGTCTTCTGCCGGCGGACTAATGGTATTTTTCTGTCACATTTGGCAACATCAGTTATGTCCCTATACAGGGGATAACTGTGCGTGAAGTTTTTCAGCGTCCAGGCAGTCTGTATATAACTCTTCCTCACTAAACCATTACAGCGCAAAGTTTTTTGTTTTTTTTACCCCAACAGTATGATGGTCTTGCAAAACTCGCTCGTCCCTCCGTACGTAATCGGACTGGACCGCAGCAGCACGCCAGAAGTCGATTTGAGCGCCCGGTGTGACTGGCTACTCCTTGTTTATCCCAGTGACCAGGAACCGTTTTCTTGGCCAAATCCGTAGGAAGAAACCACAACCTTCCCCCCCCACTTCCGCCTCCTCTTCTCTTCCTCCCAGCCCCCCCCCCCCCCCCCCCCTCCACTATTCCTCGCCCGAACGCACTGCCCTCTTTTCTGTCCCTGCCCCCGCCCCTCTCCTCTCCGTCTCCCATTCCTCTGAGGTTTCTCTCCTGCCTCCCTCTCTCGCCTTAACCCCTCTTTATATGGCGCGGGCGCGCGCTGCGAACACCACACACCCACACACACACACACACAACACACACAACTACACACACACACACACACACACACACACACACACACACACACACACACTGTCTGTCTGTCAGTCTGTCGGGCGTCTCTATCTCACTCGCTCTCTCTCGCCCCTCTCTCTCTCTTTCTCTCTCTCTTTCTCGATCTCTGTTGTGTAGTCTCTCTCTCTCTCTCGCTTTCCCCCTCTATCTCTTGCGCGGTATGTATAAGCTAGGCATACACTCGCAATTTTTCCGTGCTGTGTTTATCTTGCAGATAACCGTACTCGGATGATTCACATCAACCATTCAAAGTGGCTAGAGTCTAATATCACCATCCTAAACACGTGTTTATCAGTGAGGCGCGAGACTGACGTGTAGGATACCTCCTCCCCCATCCTCCCCTTCTGCCACACCCCCATATCACCAAAGGGAAGAGAAAATAAGAAGGAGGAAATAATTCATTAATATGAAGAACCAAAATTTATCGCCTTTGATCCCATTTGGGATCCGGAGTGGGTATGTTTTCAATAGGCCAAACACAAAAAGAAATAAGCAAATAAAAGACGGCCAATCGATGGTTAAGAAAGAATTGATGATCTAGGCACACTTTCCTTTGCCGGGTGAAAAGAATTACAAGACTTAAAAACAGATACAGTTTTGTTATTGCGCAGGTGGAAGACTTTTGTGTTTACCCCCGTAATGTATCGTTTTGGGATATCCTCAAGAAAGGATAATCATCTTCGGTCACCAATTTGATGTTTACGAATCAGTCAGACACTAGTCTTGGGGGTAGGTGATCAATGAATCATTTTCTTCTGCCATGTCCATGAATAAGAAGAAGATGACGTAAACAGTGGACCCACGTAGCTGCAGACTATTGTGGAATGAAGGGAAGAGCCCACGACTGACAACCACAGTTGAAGCTGCGACCACTCCTCCCCCCCCCCTCCTACCCTTTTCCTCACACCCCCACCCGTCCCTGCCTTTCTCTCCCCTAGGCCCTCCCACCGCGGTCGAGTGCCGATTTTTTCCCCCATTCAAATGGTAGATGTATCCCGTGCCTTCTGAGCCGGACTCCTTGTGGTTTGGCTCTCTGTGGCCTGATTGAAAACTTTCTTTAGATCATCGCACTTTTCCATTTACCTCTTCCCCGACCCACTCCCCCTCATCACGTGATCCTCTCTCTTCCTCTCTCTCTCGCTCTCCTCTCTCTCTCTCCTCTCTCTTCTCTCTCTCTCTCTCATCTTCTCTCTCTCTCAGCAGTCAGTCTGTCTGCTGTCTCTGTCTATCTTCTGTCTCTCTGTCTGGTCTGTCTTCTGCTCTCTCTCGCTCCTCCTCTGTTCTGTACCCTGTCCTGTCTGTCTAGGTTGTCTGTTTTTCTCTCTCTCCAGTCTCTGTGAATCTAGACCCGCACTTTTTTTTTTGGGGGCGGGGGGGGGGGGGCGTCTCATTTTCTTCCTTTCCGCATCGCATGGATCCTTGGCACTCACCCACCCCCTAGGCCCCCTACTCGTGCTGATACACAGCCAAACCCTTGTCCATCCTGTCGCAGCCCCCAGCACACCGGCAGTTCACTATGAGCAGGATATCAGGGTCGAGAGGCACCCACTAGAGGAGACACTGCATTTCTCTCATCATTTCATTGCATGAGTAGCGGTGCCTGTGCTGGTGCGTCAGACGTATGCGAGACACCGCCTCAATAACTCGCCCGCCTCGCTTCCCCCCCCCCTCCTCCCCCCCCCCCTGTCCTGCCCACCCCGAAACGACGAAAATGGTTCTCAAGTCAAGAAGCCAGCGCTGCCAAAGCAGCTGTAAATCATCTGTTGACCCTGTCCACACCGGCGTAGAGTCACGTCCTCCTGAATAGATTTAGCTGAAATGAATATGATTCAAACTTTTGTTTTCAACAATAAATCTGGAACAGTCACAAAACAGGTGTATTTTTTGACAATGAACAGTTGTGGTTGTAGTTTCCATGTGGTGTGTTATAACTCGTACGCATTCTCTGTTTGAAATGTTTGAAAACTGTCAGAAGCGGTCTTGAAGAAATTGTTGTTCTAAGACATAATGTTCCATATCGTCGTTGAAGAAGGGAGGAGAAAGATAAAATTCTAGAGAATAACCATATTATAGCAGCATTTGCCTACTTTTTCTTTGTTCTATATGTTAGTGTTTGTTTGTTTTTTGTTTTTTTTTTTTTAATTTACTTTTTATTTCGTTTGATGACAAAAAAAGTAGAATTAAAAAAAAACAACCCTGAAGAATGTTAAGGGGGATGGGGGGGGGGTGGGGGGGGCGAGTTTGGTCAGTCCTTTTAGGTTTCCCAATGACGCAGGAAGATCGTGGAACTTCAGGCCGCAACTGCTGGTTTGTGAGAGTGCAGACCCACAGCTGAGGAGGATCGGTAAGGCTAACCCCACTCCCCTTCCACCCACTCAAATAAGCTTTTTTCCGCTGTGAAGGGCCGAGAGTTCTTCTGTTCAATAACAAATCGGGTCTCGCCTCTGCTGCGATGTTTCTCCTGTGGCTTTTGCTCTCTCGTCCTCTCTTCTCACGCTGCTCTCTGTCTCCTCTCCCTATCTCTCTCGCTCTCTCTCTCTCTCTCTCTCTCTCTCTCTCTCTCTCTCTCTCTCTCTCTCTCTCTCTCTCTCTCTGCTCTTTCTCTCTCTCGCGGCTTTGATTCAAAGCTCATCTTAGGATCCTGTCCTCTTGTTTACGTCTTACGTCGTCCTTCAACTATCCTTTCTCCGTCTTTTCCTTCTTTCTCTGTCCCCCCCCCCCCCCCCCCCCCTGTCTTAAGCATTCTGTAACTCTCTGACTGCCTTGACGTCTATGAGACCGCTTATTCTGACCTCCCCACTTTCAAAGAAGAAACGGTTCTAATCCGGCTGCACACCGCCATTCATATGTTTAAACTCATTCGTACCTTTTCAAAGATGAAGAAGTCCGTGTGCATTCCATCATGTGCCACTCACACTGAAACATATTCATGATATAGGGAACTTGCTTGATGTGAGACGCAAACATTTTACAGCAGACTCCTTGAAAACCTTGTTCAGAGATTTCCACCTGATGCGGTCTTTGAATTCCTGAAAGAGAGCAACATTTCTCATCGGTCTGAAAATGTTGAATAGTGGGAAAGATTTTTTTAACAAAATTTCGTGGGTTTTTAGGAAGATTGCTTTTTTAAAGAGTTTGTGTGTGAATGAATGACTTGTGAGTTGATTTTACGTGTGACAGCCCCTGAGATGGCCCTTTGCGGTCGGCTGGGGCTATAAGCAAATACGACCTTTCCTTACACCTCTTTCCCGCAGCGCCCCCTTGCGTGCGCCTACAACGTCCTATCACAATCCCAGCGCTTGAGGGCCCAGGATTATCGATATCTCCCTCCGTTTTGGGCCACCCGCCACCACCCGCCAGAAGGAACTCATTTCTGTTCATTTCTTTCCGTAGATGGTCAGTTGCTGTCTGTTTCTGTCTAGCGTTGTCCAACAAAGCGCTGGACACACCTGCCAACTCTCGCCCTTCACTCTTTGGTTGCTCCCATTCCCGTTCATTGTACGGACGCGAAATATTTCTTAAGTCCAAGAATCCATGAAGCCAGAGCCATCTGCCTCAGTCTTTAGTGGAAAGACCGCTGGCCTGAAAAGGCGAGAACGTGTTTGGATTGGGCGCGGACAGAGTAAAGCGTCCTCACTGAGGATAGCGCAATGTGTAAACAATTCAAGAGCGTCCCCTCCCCTTTTGGGACTGGAAACCCGGACCATACTATGACAAGATCCCCAATCAACCCTCACACTGTGTGTGGTCGGCTAGGCTTCCAAGCACAAACTTCTCTCTCTCTCACTCTCTCTCTCTCTCTCTTCTCCCTCCTCTCTCCCACTACCCTTCTTTTTTGACTAATTGTATTTTCATCTCCTTTTATTGTCATGAGCTGCAGTTTACGAGATAGATAAAGTGGGGTAACACGAAAAGAAAAAAAGAAAAAAAAAAAGGGGGGGGAGGGAGGGGGGTGGAGATAGGCAGAAGTCGGTTGGGCGTAATCTTAAACTGTTCTATTTGGAATACGTGATCGTCATTTTTTTCCCCTGCCTTTCCTCGGCAGACTGCGGTCGACAGAGGTCTTTGGAGGGAGAGGGAGGGCTGGGTGCCACCACAGAGATACAATGATGCATGGCGGTTTATGGTAGTTTAAAGCGGTCTCGTTGAGACCTCACAGTGCCCCGAGTCTGTCCACTAGCCGATACCAGTGATGCATGGGCGGGATACCAGTGATGCATTGGCGGGATACCAGTGATGCATGGCGGATACCAGTGATGCTGGCGGTATGGTGTTAAAAGCGTACTCGTTGAGTCTCACAGTGCCCGTTCTGTCCTCACCTCGCTATCTTAACTTATGTCGTGATGAAAATTGAAACTACAGTCGTTCTTCCTTCTCATCTATGACTCCTGAGTCTCTTTCTCTCCTGTCCTTCGGTCTATTTCTCTGTCTCTCACCTGTCTCTCTATCCCCACTCTGCTCTCTGTCCCACTATCTTCTGTCTGTCTCTCTTTCTGTCCTGTTCTATTCGACGCACTGTCTATTTCTGTCTCTCTCCTCTCTCGCTCCTCTCTCGCCTCTCTCATCTCTCTCTCTCACTCTCCTCTCTCTCTCTTCTCCTCTCTCTCTCTCTCTCTTTCTTTCTCTCTTCCTCCTCTCCCCTCTCTCTCTCTCTCTCTTTCTGCCTCTCTCTTTCCGGCTCTCAATCTGTCCGATTTAATAGATTGACAAATGTATAGGGCTAACCGAATTCATCACTGAAATATCTTATATATCCTCCCAATATTTCAAAGGGAGTTCACACCGTCTGGCAGCAGCTGCAGCTGTGAACCCTGTCATAAATCCGTATTGGGGCCATAACGAACAGAACAGAACGGAATAGAAGGAAGAGAGAGAGAGAGAGAGAGAGAGAGAGAGAGAGAGAGAGAGAGAGAGAGAGAGAGAGAGAGAGAGAGAGAGAGAGAGAAGAGAGAGAGTGGATCACTGTAGCAACGACAGGACAGTGCCTGTTAATTATTCTCTTCTAAACCTCTGAGTCTTCCATTTTGGAATATCTCTCTCGATCACACCATGACAAAACGTTTCTCTCTAAACTATCAGGCTGCACACCAAAAATTAATTCCCAAGACGTTGCTTTACGGAGTCAAGTATTTATAACAGGCACAGTTAGATTTGTTTTGAGAATTGTCATTGTGAAAGGAACCAATGGCTTCTGCTACATACTCATCTAGATCCACGTCCTTTAGGGTAAACTTTAACACCAACAAATGTTCATTGCTGGGGGGTGAGTCTGGTGACATAGGATCTAGTCCCAAGCCCCGGTCGAATGGCGAGGGTAAATCTGATGGGAAATGAACTCTTCAAGAACAAGAGCATGATGTATTTACCTTTAATACCTTATTGAGCCATCGATTGCGAACTCGTTTCAACAGAACGAAAACACATACAAAGTAACATTTCAAATTAACAGAGACCCCAGGTAGAGGGAAGCCATGATCTTAGGTACACTGCCTTGCTAAAAAAAGAAGAAGTAAAATTAGGCAATATTTAACATATCTTTTAGATCAAAGCTTGTACAAAAAAAAAACAGTGTGTGTGTGTGTGTGTGCTCGTGCGAGCGTGCGTGCGTGCGTGCGTGCGTGCGTGCGTGCGTGCGGGCGTGGCGTGCGTGCCGTGCGTGCGTGGTGAGTGTGGTGTGTGCGTGCGTACGCGTGCGAGCCATGCTGCGTGCGTGCTTGCATGTGTGTGTGTAACATGGTGGGTGGTGTGTGTGTGTGTTGGTGTGTGTGTGTGTGTGTTGTGTGTGTGTGTGTCGGCATTTGAAATTTATATTTCTTTTGCACTGGAATTTTATTCAAAAGAATCCTTGATTAAAGAAAATTACATCTGTGACATTCGTATTACAAACCTGCAAAGAGAGGCTATCATCTCTTCAACATTTTCCTTTTCAAAGTAGGTATTGTTTCTGTACCGTGTCGTCAAAGCAAAAAGAGAGGAGAAAGATAATCTTCCCATGAATATAAAGAGTTTTTGTTTTCAACCAATCCTCTTTGGTTCCCCATGACGCATGAGATGGTCAACCGCACAGTTTGCAGAATACTGGAATGAAGGTGCAGACACAAGCAAGAAAGGAGCTTCAACTCTCGTCCCCCCCCCCCCCCCCCCCCCCTCAACATTCCCCTGACTGCTCCGGTCTTCCTTCCATGGGAGTGCCGATAAATTTTTTGTGTTGTGTTTCCTGCATGAATGGTGTCTCCTCCTCCTGTGCTTTGGATTTTTTCCCCTAGGCATGTGTATTGCTGTCCTTGCGTCTGTGCTGTTATGGACCACTAACTTACCATCATCACCTTTCCGGTCTACAAACATGCCCTTTCGTATGCCTTACACTGTCTCGTTGTTTCTGTCCGTCCGTCCTCTTCTGGACTGCTTGCCTGTCTGTCTATCTGTTCCTCTGTCCCTCTGCCTTCTGTCTGTCCGTCCGTCCGCCGCAGTCTGTCTGTCTCTATTTTGTATTTTTGTTTCGTACCTGTCTCTCTCTCTCTCTCTGTGTGTGTGTGTGTGTGTAGTGTGTGTGTGTTGTGTGTGTGTGTGTGTGTATGTGTGTGTGTGTGTGTGTGTGTGTGTGTTGTGTGTGTGTTGTTTGTGTTTGTGTGTGTGGGTGTGTGGAGTCTCTCTGTGTTCTACACTCCAACCCGCTCTTTCGTTTCATTTTCTTTCGTGCTGATTCATCTTCTATACCTTCCTCATTGGCTTGGTGGCCTCAAACCCTAACTCCATCGCCCCCTTCGTCCCCTGCACTCTCATTACCAGACAACGAACACTCCTTGGACAGCAGCCCGCCCGCGTCGTTTGTCCACGGAGCAACTGGTATCAGAATGTTGTAAGCAACTCACTCAGACGAGATGTTGCATTTTGGCAGAGTGATTTCGGTGATGGTCAGTGCTGCTGGTCTGATCTATCCACATAAGCAGACACCGGCCTAATAAGCTCAACCACACCCTTTTTCCTCCACCAAACACCTCCACCGACTGACGAAGACCCTCGCTTAGCTAAGTCGAAGGACCTCCACGCGAACACATCTGTTTGTGTCCTTACTTGAACCACCTGGCCGAACACCGGGGGGAAAACGTTTTGATTGATGAGAAAGAGAGAGGAGAGAGAGAGAGAGAGAGAGAGAGAGAGAGAGAGAGGGAGAGGAGAGAGAGACAGACTGACCAGACCAGACAGAGAGATACGTCCACCAAACCGAGGATAGCACACAACGGTCCTGTTCGCTTCACAACATAAACACCCTCATTTGGGACTGACGGTACCCCGATAACACTCAGAGACGTGCGTCGCCATAGTCTGCGCTCAACCATTCTTTCTGGCTACGTAATACTTATCTCATTCATGTATTGAAACCGTCCTGTCTGGAGACTTGAGAAAGTGAACTTATCCATGAAAAAAGGGAGAGGGAGGCTGAGGGATATGTAGTGGGGGATGAGGAGGACACGTTATTTCAGTCGGGTGTATACACGGATTCGTTGCCGTCTTGTCCTCAGCCCGTGTGTCTCAGCCTCCATCAGAGAGGAGGAGGCCTGGGCGTCCCGAGCAGACTGAAGAATGATCATGCCACGTCTGGTTTCAAGTGGTCGTGTCGGAGTCCTCGTCTGCACGTGCTGTTACGGTGTGTGCCTTGATCTGTCAAGGATAAGAAGTTACACAAACTGCTATAACGTCTCACACTCTTCTCTCTGTGGCTCTCTCGTCCTGTCTGTCTGCTGTCTTCTGTCCTATCTGTCTAGCTGTCTGTCTGTCAGTCTGTCCTGTCTCTCTCCTCCTCTCTCTCTCCTCCCTCTCACTCCTCTCTCTGTGGCCTGTCTACTATTTGGTTTGCCTGTCTTCTGTCTTCTGTTTGTCTGTCTCCTCTCTCTCTCTCTCTCTCTCTTTCCGCTCCTGCCTTCTCTCTTTCTCTCTCTCTCCCTCTCTCTCTCTCGCTTCCTCTCACTCTCTCGTGTCCGTGTCTGTCTATTTGTTTGCCTGTCTGTCTGTCTGTCGGTTTCTCTCTCTCTCTCTCTCACTCTCTCTCTCTCTTTCCTCTCTCATTCTTTCTATCCTCCTCCTCTCTCATCTCATCTCTCTCTCGTCTCTCTCTCTCTATCATCTCCCTATCTCCCTCGCTCTCAACATTTTCGTTTGGATCTCTCCCTCTTTCTCTCCCTCTTCGCTCTCTTTCCTCTGTCTCTCTCTCCCCCCTCCCCTCCCCCTCCTTCGCTCTCTCCTCTCTCTCTCCTCTCTGCATCTCCTCTCTTTCTCCTCTTCTCCATCTCTCTCTCCTCTCTCCTCTCTCTCCCTCTGTTTCACTCTTCCAGTGTGTATCAAGTAACCTGATTTGCTAAATCTGCAAAAACAATCTTCGAAACTGGCATACTAAGCGGCAGGGCTTGCCTACCTTTTTGACAACAGAACAGCTTGGGAACATCTGCTATATATTTCGAGTACGCAGCCTGATGGGACGAACAGCAACGTTTCTCTTTAAGGCGTAAAATAACAGAGAAGCACCACTTTTATACGTCATTGTACTGGAGACGCGCCATCTGGTCGACGCTGCTTCTCACACTTTTACCCATTTAACCCCCCCCCCCCTTCCTCCCCGCCCTCCCCCCCCCCCCCCCCCCCCCCCCCCGCTCCCCTTTGGTATTGCCTCCTCCTCCGATACAAGCCTCAAACCTTACGTTTCACCTTGATGCCACCAACCTTCCCTCCGCATCACAGAGCGTCTTCAATCTCCCTGGAGCAAAGTGGTGTCTGAATGACGGTTGGACACGCAGCAGCGGTGCTGAAAAGTGGTGCAGGACCAGCGGCAAGAGGGCAAACGTCATCGTCATCCGTTATCCCGGAGGCCGATTGTTGGCTGACAGACACTAGGAGTAAATCACGCATCTGTTAGTCCCTCTTTAACCACCCCCTATCACTCTCCCCTCTCCTCCTGCTCCCCCCCATATGTCCTTTCCTCTCCCCTCTCTGATTCACTGTTCGCCCTGCCCTCTTGGCACAATGTTCCTATACTGCGCTTTCTCACGCACCATCACGCACGCACCCACGTACCACACACGCAATACAACAATTACAGACACACACACACAGAGACCACATACACACAGACGCGACAGACACACACCACCAAACACACACAAACACACACTCCACACACCAACACGCAACACACGCACGCACGCGCACACACACACACACACACACACACGCATGCTCGCACACCCACACTCACACAATCCAACACACACACACACACACACCACACACACACAAACACAAACACACACACCACACACACACACACAACACACACACACACACACACACCAACACACACCACACACACACCACCCCGCACACACACACACACACACACAAGCACCCACACACACACACACACACACACACACACACACACACACACACACACACACACTCACACACACACACACACACTCACACACACAAGGCACAAATCTGTTCGCAGTTTTGTTTCCCCCCTCGGTCTTTTGCTGGTTGATAAACATTCATCAGATTCTTTTAACAGTAGCATTCACATCAAGAATAGTCTTAGTATATCGCCTTGGATAACCGACTGAACAAAGGGGACTAGGTGTCATGGCAGATTTTAAAATAATAAAAGATATTATTTACTAGGCACTGGACTGGAACCGAGTTTGTCACAGCCCGTCATCAGAGAATAGAGAGAACAAGGATGGTGTCAGCAACCCTCGAACACAAGACAAGATAGTAAAACTGTATTTGAATCATATAGGTATAGATGTGTTTTGTTTCACACACCGACTGAAAAGAGGAAATAGACATAACAAAAAAAAAAAGAGCTGGAAAGACAGAATGAACTCACGAAACTTTTCCTTCTGATGAATATAGCCAACTTAAGCACTTTCAAAATGATTTTTTTCCATAAACTGTTACAAACAATTAAAAACGGATACCAGGAGCAGTCAAAACATCGTTTTTTTTTTCTGCCAACAATAGAGATGGTTTCCGTTTGCAGCGTGTCATATGTAGGACATCCCTTGGGGGGAAAAATCAAAGGAAATTCATTCATGTAACATGCATTTACCAATCACGAAGCTTTTTCAATCATAGAGACAGTGTTGAGCTAGAATAAAACACAAAATATCTCATGCTTCTGTACCAGGTCGTCCGAAGAAGATAGGAGGAGGAGCACAGCTCCGCTGAAGAATGTCATGGGTTATCTGGCAGTCCTAGTGGTCTGATGACGTAAGCATATGGTGGGACCTCTGCTGCAGACTGCTGGTATGAGGGCGCAGACACACGGTTAGGAAAGGAATAATGCTATCATATTCCTGTCTCCCTCCCCCGCCCCCCAGCCCAGCACCTCCTTCTTCTCATCATCACTCTCTTCCATTGTAGTGCCCCAGAGTCACTTGTTCAAATAACCATGGTATCCCCCGTATTTCCATGTCAGGATTTTCCCTGTGTGGTGTTGTCACCGTATGCCACCTGTTTTTGACTGGAAAGCTAGTATGTGTTTTTAAAAAAAAAAATCTGGCGCATTCCTGCGTATCTCTTGCCTCATCTTTCTTCTCTGTCGCTGTCTATCTGCTTCTCTCTCTCTCTCTCTCTCTCGCTCACTCTCTCTCTCTCTCTCTCATCACTCCTCCTCCTTCGTCTCTCTCTCTCTCCCCTTCTTCTCTCTCTCTCGCTCCTCTCTCTCTCTCTCTGAGAGAAGGTTTTTTTTTTCGGTCCCGTTTTCCTGTACCTTCACACTGCAATTTCATCTGTGAACCTCCATGCTGACCACCCCCCCCCCACACACACACACACACCACCATCCCATATCAACCACCGACCAACACCACCACCCCACCCGTCGCTGTCCTCTCTCCCAAACCCATCATTCTCCTTCATTTCACCACAACAAATCCACACCTGCATTTGTGTATCACCAATCCCACCGACAGGCCCGCAAAGACAGCAGTTCATAGCCTGGCCCCTTGAGGCCCAACCGTCCAGGATCACCGCCCTTCTGCTGAGTCCTTTGGATGGGGGGGTCATGGGTGTCTACTCTGTCCACTTAACATATGCAGGACACTCCGCTGAATAAGCTCACCCTTCGGCCTTTACCTCCCACACAATTCTCTTCTTTTCCGATTCATGGAAATGTCCTTATTGCCGCAAAAAGCGCTGCAACGAGCATCTGTTGCGTTCTTCTTGGAGATTCATTTGCCTGGATGCCTAGAACACGTTTCTGATTGAAAGAGATTGAGATGTGGTGTGGAGTCCCGCCACTGATCCAGACATCTGCGTCAGGCTGCCTCCCCTGAAAAGTCCGCACTCTAGTCTGCTTCGACTGAAAGCTTATCTTTCGATCTGGCTCCACCACATCTCTTCTCTCTCTCTCTCTCTCGTCGCTCTCTCGAGAGAGAGAGAGAGAGAGGAGTTCTTCGTCAGCCGATTCACACACTCGCTGTCATCCACATTGCAAATCCCTGCATGCTCACTTTCATTCTG
The DNA here is from genome assembly GCA_018398815.1 of Conus ventricosus. Taxonomy (NCBI): domain Eukaryota; kingdom Metazoa; phylum Mollusca; class Gastropoda; order Neogastropoda; family Conidae; genus Conus; species Conus ventricosus. Next base: position 25,172,183 of record CM031617.1, on the reverse strand, counting down.
GGTCACACTGGGCGATGACACCGGGGGGGGGGGGGTTCTCTTGTAGGATAGTTCCCTCCAAACAAAAAACTTCAACATAAACTGGGCTGGCCGATTTCCCTATTTGAAGTCCTACATCTGGTCACGAAGCGTCAACAGAAAACTTTTTGCCGTCAATTAATAAATAGTTAAACACAATCGTGCTCGTTTCCCCCCGATTGCCCTTTTAAATGCGGAGTCAGCCTTTCGTCGGATCTCCCTGACCCCCTTTTGAAAGTCCACCCCGATGTAAGACCTCCGAGCCTTTAAGTTTACCTTTACTTTTAGAATGTGCATCTTCTTTTTAAAAAAGGCACCCTCGGCAATCACCGTGATCGGGTCGGGACTGGAGCCGGTGGACACGGTCGAACCACTACGTCATCCGTCAGGTCCAGCTTGTACCTCAGCAGATCCCCGCACCAGGCCCTCGCAGCCTCACTGGTCCTCCCCGTCCTCCTGGGTAGTCCGTAGAAGATCAGTTTGTTCCGCTTTGAACGGCCCTCCAGATCATCGACCCTTTCTTCCGCAGTCGTCCAGCTTCTGACGTAAGGTTTGTTGTTGGGCTTCTGCAGCTCCCCATTTCTCTTTTCAGCTCTGTCACCTCCTCCCGCAGCTCCCTCACGCACGGTGAAAGGTTGCGTGGTCCTCCGAAGATGGACGGTTGTGGACTTCCGCTTTCCACCGCGTCACATAGAAGTCCTCTTGTTCCACTTCTCATTTTCAGGTGGCCATGAATCACGGATTTGTAGTTTGTGGTGGCAGATGAAGGCACCAGAAGTGTGAGAGTCCGTTTGACCTCTCCAGTCTGACTCTTCGTAGGGAACTTCCACTATGAAGGTCGTGTCTGGCGCGTGAGCTCTGCTGGGAGGAGGGGGTTGTGGGTCCCCGTGTTTGATCGATGTCGCCACACCGAAGAAGAAACTGCCCCAGAAAAAATACGACAGGAGCATCCAAAGTAACACCGTCCCCTGCTGTGTCAAGTGTGGACAATGGCGATGCGGCAGCAGCCTTTTTTCTTCAGCCCTTCTCGTCATAAAACCCGATGAAAAACGGGCAGGAAGCGGCCTTGGGGGGGGGGTGGTGAAGGAGGGGGGGGGGATTGGGGGTGAATGTGGGGGGAAACAAACACATCGAAAGTGGATGGCAGCAGACGGCATGCTAATCAGACACCTGTCCTGCAGAATCTGGGGGTACAATTCCTGTCCTTGTCCGCCACAACAGCAGTGATTGTCAAGGTCAAAACACAAGCGTCCTGACAAATATTCCGCGGTTCACTGTCCCCCAACGTGATTATATCTTGAAGTTAAAAGGTGATTTGACAATGACTGGGGATAGGGAAGTACATTTCTCGTTAATGCTGTCTTCTTGAAGAAATGTTGTTCTAAGACATAATGTTCCATATCGTCGTTGAAGAAGGGAGGAGGAAGATAAAATTCTAGAGAATAACAATATTATAGAGCATTTTCCTACTTTTTCTTTGTTCTATATGTTAGTGTTTTTGTTTTTGTTTTTTTAATTTACTTTTTATTTCGTTTGATGGACAAAAAAAGTAGAAATTAAAAAACAACAACCTCTGAAGAATGTTAAGGGGTGGGGGGGGGGGGGGGGGGGGGGGGGGGTTTGGTCAGTCCTTTGAGGTTCCCAGATGACGCAGGAAGATCGTGGAACTTCAGGCCAGCAGACTGCTGGGTGTGAGAGTGCAGACCCACAGCTGAGGAGGATCGGTAAGGCAGAACCCCACTCCCCTTCCACCCCTCAAATCTTTTTTCCTCTGTGAAGGGCCGAGAGTTCTTCTGTTCAATAACAAATCGTGTCATTGCCTTCTGTGCTGCGATGTTTTCTCCTGTGCTTTTGCTCTCTCTGTCTCTCTGTCTCTCTCTTCCCTTCTCTCTGTCTCTCTCTCCCTATCTCTCTCCTCTCTCTCTCTCTCTCTCCTCATCTCTCTCTCTCTCTCTCTCTCTCTCTCTCCTCTTCTCTCTCTTCTCTCTCTCTGCTTTGATTCAAAGCTCATCTTAGGATCCTGCTTTTTTACGTCTTCGTCTTGCCCTTCAACTATCTTTCTCCGTCTTTTCCTTCTTTCTCTGTCCCCCCCCCCCCCCCCCCCCCCCCCCTGTCTTAAGCACTGTACTCTCTGACTGCTTGACGTCTAGACGCTTATTCTGACTCCCCTCTTTCAAAGAAGAAACGGTTCTATGCCGGCTGCACACCGCCATTCATATTTTACTCATTCGTACCTTTCAAAGAGTGAAGAAGCTCCGTGGTGCATTCCATGTCATGTGCCACTCACAATGAAACATATTCTTTTAGAATGTTGGGACTTGCATGATGTGAGACGCAAACATTTTACAGCAGACTCCTTGAAAACCTTGTTCAGAGATGTTCCACCTGATGCGGTCTTTGAATTCCTGAAAGAGATCAACATTTCTCATCGGATCTGAAAATTTTGATAGTGGAAAGATTTTTTTAACAAAATTTCGGGTGGGTTTTTAGAAGATGTGTTTTTTAAAGAGTTGTGTGTGAATGAATGACTTGTGAGTTGATTTTAACGTGGTGACAGCCCCTGATATGGCCCTTTGCGGTCGGCTGGGCTATAAGCAATACTACCTTTCCTTACACCTCTTTCCCCTTCATCGCCCCTTGCTTCTCCGTACACGTCCTATCACAATCCCAGCGCTTGAGGTCCGCAGGAGTTATCGATATCAGCCTGCCGTTTGGCCACCCCGCCACCACCCGCCAGAGGAGACTGCATTTCTGTTCATTTCTTTCCGTAGATGGTCAGTGCTGTCTGTTCTGCGTTTGTCCAACACGCGCTGGACAGCACCTGCTAAGCTCTCGCCCTTCACTCTTTGCCTCCCCATTCCCGTTCATTTACTGACCGAAATATTTCTTAAGTCAAGAATCCATGAAGCCAGAGCCATCTGCTCAGTCTTTAGTGGACATACCGCTACCTGAAAGGCTAGAACGTGTTTGGATTGGTGCGGACAGAGTAAGCGTCACTCGACTGAGGATAGCGCAATGGTGTACACAATTCGAGAGCGTCTCCCCTGTTTGGGACTGGAAACCCGGACCATACTATGACAAGATACCCCATTCACCCTCCACTGTGTGTGGTCGGCTAGGCTTCAAGCAACAATCTTCTCTCTTCTGTCTGTCTCTCTCTCTCTCTCTCTCTTCTCTCTCTCTCTCTCTCTCTCATCCCTACCCTTCTTTTTTGACTATTGTATTTCATCTCCTTTTATGTCATGAAGCTGCAGTTTACGAGGATACATATACGAGGGTATTGGTAACAGAAAAGAAAAAGAAAAAAAAAAAGGGGGGGGGGGGGGAGGGGGGGAGGAGATAGGCTAGAAGGTGCGGTGGGGTGACCTTAATCTGTGTCTGTTTGGAATACGTGATCGTCATTTTTCCCCTGCTTGTCTTCTGGCAGACTGGGTCTGCAGAGGTCTTTGGAGGGAGGGGAGGCCTGGGTGCCACGCACAGAGATACCAATGATGCATGGCGGTATGGTGTTAAAGCGGTGTCGTTGAGTCTCACAGTGCCCGTTCTGTCCACACCGATACCAGTGATGCATGGCGGGATACCAGTGATGCATGGCGTAAGCGGCTCGGAGTCTCACAGTGTCCGTTCTGCGCCGATACCAGTGTGCATGGCGGGATACAGTGATGCATGCGTATGGTGTTAAAGCGGTCTCGTTGAGTCTCACAGTGCCCGTTCTGTCCACACCGTACCATGATGCATGGCGGGATACTAGCGATGCATGGCGGTATGTGTTAAAGCGGTCGTTCGTGATCTCACAGTGCCGTTCTGTCCACACGCTGCTTATCTAACTTATGTCGCGATGAGAATTTTAAACTACAGTCGTCTTACTCTCATCTATGACTCCGACTCTCTTTCTCTTGTCTTCTCTATTTTCTGTCTCTACTCTGTCCTCTGTCCCTCTGCCTCTCTGTCCCACTATCTTCTGTCTCTCTCTTTCTGTCTCGTCTGTCGTCTGTCTATCTGTCTGTCTCTCTCCTCTCTCCTCTCTCTCTCTCTCTCTCTCTCTCTCTCTCTTTCTCTCTTCCTCTCCCCCTCTCTCTCTCTCTTTCTGCCTCTCTCTTTCCGGCTCTCAACTGTCCAATTAGATAGATTGACAAATGTATAGGGCTAACCATTCACTGAAATATCTAAATATCCTCCCAGTATTTCAAAGGGTAGTTCACCGTCTGGCAGCAGCAGCAGCTGTGGAACGCCTGTCATAATCCGTATTGGCCATAACGAACAGAACAGAACGGAATAGAAGAGAGAGAGAGAGAGAGCGAGAGAGAGAGAGAGAGAGAGAGAGAGAGAGAGAGAGAGAGAGAGAGAGAGAGAGAGAGAGAGAGAGAGAGAGAGAGGAATCACTGTAGCAACGACAGGACAGTGCTGTAAGTATTCTCTTCTAAACTCTCTGTCTTCCACTTTTGGAATATCTCTCTCGATCACACCATGACAAAACGTTTCTCTCTACGTACAGGCTGCACACCAAAAATTAATGCGCCAAGACGTTGCTTAAGGAGTCGAAGTATTTATAGACAGGCACAGTTAGATTGTTTTGAGAATGTTCATTGTGAAAGGAACCAAATGGGCTGCTGCTACATACTCATCTAGATCCACGTCCTTTAGGTAAACTGTAACACCAACAAATGTTCATTGGCTGGGGGTGTCAGTCCAGTGACAGAGGATCTATTCCCATGCCCCGTCGGATGGCGAGGGTAAATCTGATGGGGATGAACTCTTCAAGAACAAGAGCATGATGTATTTACCTTTAATACCGTTTGAGCCATCGATGTGAACTCGTTTCAACAGACCTAAACACATACAAGTAAGCATTTCAAATTAACAGACCTAAGGCAGATGGAAGCCATGATCTAGGTACACTGCCCTTGCTAAAAAAAAAAGTTAAAATGGGCAATGATGTACATATCTTTTAGATCATAAGCTTGTACAAGAATTAAAAACAGGTGTGTGTGTGTGTGTGTGTGTGTGTGGTGTGTGGTGTGTGGTTGTGCGTGCGTGCGTGCGTGCGTGCGTGCGTGCGTGCGTGCGTGCGTGCGTGCGTGCGTGCGTGCGTGCGTGTGTGTGAGTGTGTGTGTGTGTGTGTGTGTGTGTGTGTGTGTGTGTGTGTGTGTGTGTGTGTGTGTGTGTGTGTGTGTGCGAGCATGCGTGCGTGCGTGCGTGCATGTGTGTGTGTGATACATGTGTGTGTGTGTGTGTGTGTGGGGTTGTGGTGTGTGTGTTCGGCATTTGAAATTTATATATCTTTTGCATAGAATCTTATTCAAAAGATTCCTTGATTAAATGAAAATTACATTCTGTGACATTCGTATTGCAACCAGCAAAGAGAGGCTATCATCTCTTCAACATTTTCTTTTCAAAGTAGGTATTGTTTCTGTACCGTG
>CM031617.1:25149245-25161745 GCA_018398815.1 Conus ventricosus | reverse complement strand
CTCTATGTCAGTGCAAGAGTGCTATACTTTGGCGGAAAAAGTACAATTTTCTAATTTCGTTTGATAGAAAGAGAAACTGGGTGTATTGGTTTACACGATAAAATGAAAAATATTCATGAAAAGTTAAGCAAGTACGATCAAAACATATATCGCAGACGACAGATAAGTTCCCTGATCTGTAGATGGAAATTGGACTGTTTTAAAACAAAGTATGTCAAAAATGTACATTGTGTATGTGGTCATAGCATATCAACTGATCACATTCTTTTGTGTAACTTAATGAAGAAATTCATTCCAAATGCGCCTGTACAGCCTATTCAAAATGTTTCCCTGTCAGCAAGTGAAACATATCTTTTCTTTTTGCACTTAGCTAAAAGTCCAATTGGCAAATATTTATAATAGATAAGTCAGTGGTGAGATGAGACAGAAGAGTTATATGTTTGATGGTGTGTGGTTTTTTTTCATCTTTGATTAAGTGGATTTTCTATTTTTGTGTTATAGCTGCAGATAAGTTAATGTTTTTGACTTGTTGTGGTAACGTTTCTTTTTCCTGGCCCCATCCCCCCCCCCTTTTTTTTTTCTTTCTTTTCCTTTTTTTTTCTTTCTTTTCCTTTTTTTTCCCGTCTAATATCGCGTAATGTGGAAAGACGTAAAACAAAACAAAACACACACACACACACACACACACACACACACACACACACACACACACACACACACACACACACACACACACACACACACACACAGAGGCACACTTCTGTTCGCCATTTTTGTTTCCTCGGTCTTACTGGTTGATAAACATTCATCAGATTCTTTTACAGTAGCATTCACATCAATGAATAGTCTTAGTATATTGACTTGGATGAACCGACTTGACAAAGGTGGACGAAGGGTCATGGCAGATTTTAACATATAAAAGATATTTATTTACTAGGCACTGACTGGACCGAGTTTGTCACAGCCCGGTCAACAGAGAATAGAGAGAACAATGATGGTGACAGGAACCCCTCGAAAACAAGTACAAGATAGTAAATCTGTATTTGAATCATATAGGTAAAGCTTGTTTTTTCAACCGACTGGAAAAGAGAAATAGACATAACAAACAAAAAAAGAGCTGGAAAGACAGAGATGACCCACGAATACCTTTTCTTCTGGATGAATATAGCCAACTAAGCATCTTTCAAAATGATTTTTTCCATAAACTTTTACAACAATTAAAAAACGGATACCAGGAAGCAGTCAAAACATCTTTTTTTCTGCCAACAATAGAAGATGGTTTCGTTTGCAGCGTGTCATATGTAGGACATCCCTTGATCAAAGGAAATTCATTTCATGTAACATGCATTTACCAATCACAAGCTTTCCTGTCTTGAAGACATTGTTGAGCTAGAATAAAACACAACTGTCTCATGCTTCTGTACCATGTCGTCGAAGAAGATAAGAGGGAGGAGCACAGCTCCTCTGAAGAATGTCAAGGGTTTTTTTTGGCAGTCCTGTGTGGGTCTCTGATGACGTAAGCAGATGGTGGGACTCTGCTGCTGCAGACTGCTGGGTATTAGGGCGCAGACACACGGTTAGGGAGGAATATGCTATCATATTCCTGTCTCCGCCCCCCACCCCCCACCCCCCCAGCACCTCCTTCGTTCTCTCATCCCTCTTCCATTGTGGAGTGCCGAGAGTCACTTTGTTCAATAACCAATGGTATCCCCCCGTATTCCATGTCAGGATTTTCCCTGTGTGGTGTTGTTCACCGTTTGCACCTGTTTTGACTGAAAGCTTATTATTATTTTTTTTAAATCTGGCTCTTTCCTGCGTATCTCTTGCCCTTCACTTTCTTTCTCTGTCTGTCTATCTGCTTCTCTCTCTCTCTCTCTCTCTCTCTCTCTCTCTCTCTCTCTCTCTCTCTCTCTCTCTCTCTCTCTCTCTGAGAGAAGTTTTTTTTTTCGGTCCCGTTTTCTGTACCTTCTCACTGGCATTTCATCTGTGACGCTCATTCTGACCCCCCCCCCCCCCCCACACACACACACACACAACCATCACCACCACCACCACCACCACCACCACCACCCGCGCTGTCCTCTCTCCCCACCCCATCATTCTCCTTCATTTCACCACACAAATCCACACCTGCATTTGTGTTATCACAATCCACCGAGAGTCCGCAGACAGCAGTTCATATCTGGCAGCCTTGAGGCCACCGTCCAGGGGATCACCGCCCTTCTGCTGAGTCCTTTGGATGGGTGGTCAGTGGTGTCTACTCTGGTCCACTTAACATATGCAGGACTCCGCCTGATAAGCTCACCGCTTCGCCTTTACCTCCCATGCTCTTCTTTTCCGATTCATGGAAGATTTCCTTTTCCACAAAAAAAGCGCTGCAAGAGCATCTGTTGCGTTCTTCTTGGATCCATTGCCTAGATGCCTAGAACACGTTCTGATTGATAAGAGATTGAGAGTGTGGAGTCCCGCCACTGATCCAGACATCTGCGTCAGGCTGCCTCCCTTGAGCTGTCGCACTCTGAGTCTGTGCTTCGACTGAAAGCTTATCTTTCGATCTTGGCTCCTACACACATCTCTCTCTCTCTCTCTCTCTCTCTTCTCTCTCTCTCTCTCTCTCTCTCTCTCTCTCTCTCTCTCTCTTATCCTTTGTTTACCTTTCTCTGTCTTTCTTGTCATGTAATGTTCCTGTTTGTTCTTTTTCATCAGCACTTTTTCTGTGATACTCACTTTTACTCCTCTTCCCAACGCCCAACTTCCCAACGCACAGCCACATCTACATTTGTCCTATCACAGTCCCAGCACCGGCAGTCCAAGGGAAACAATTGATAACGGGTTGCTGTAAGGCAACCTCCCAGAGGAGACGCTGCACGTCTGCTACATCCTGTCGGTTTGGGGTCTGCGGTGCCAGTTCGGACCATTCAACCAACGCTGGACGCCATCCTGCCAAACCAAGCGTGCCACCGTCCGTTTATAAAGAGAAAGATTCCATCAATGAACAAAGAATAGTGCAGTTGCCTATGGTTCTCGATACTAGTCATTGATCTAACGATAGTGCAATGATCTATGGCCCTGAATACTAGTCATTGACCTAAGGATAGTTCAATGGTCTATGGGCCCTGAATACTAGTCATTGACCTAAGGATAGTTCACTGGTCTATGGCCCTGAATACTAGTCATTGACCTAAGGATAGTTCAATGGTCTATGGCTCTGAATACTAGTCATTGACCTAAGGATAGTTCAATGGTCTATGGCCCTGAATACTAGTCATTGACCTAAGGATAGTTCAATGGTCTATGGCTCTGAATACTAGTCATTGGCCTAAGGATAGTTCAATGGTCTATGGCCCTGAATACTAGTCATTGACCTAAGGATAGTTCACTGGTCTATGGCTCTGAATACTAGTCATTGACCTAAGGATAGTTCAATGGTCTATGGCCCCGAATACTAGTCATTGACCTAAGGATAGTTCAGTGGTCTATGGCCCTGAATACTAGTCATTGACCTAAGGATAGTTCAATGGTCTATGGTTCTGAATACCAGTCCTTGATCTAAGGATAGTGCAATGGTCTATGGTTCTCAATGGGATAGTGCAATGATCTATGCTCTCTAATACTACCATCCTTGTCTTGGACTGGCTCACTGGATAACATTATGACAAGTGTCACCATCTACCTTGTACCCCCCCCCCCCCCCCCCCACCCTTTAAAATTTTTTTTTTTTTTTACATCAGGTGACATTTTACTTCATTTGTTTGCAGGGCTGCAGTTTAAGAAGGTGAAGAAGGACACGAGTTGGTAAAAGGGGAGAAGGAGCGAGGAGGCTGGGGAAAGAAGGGTAGGAAGGGAGGCGATCATTTGAGCGTGTGTTGGAAACGTAAACATCATCATTGCCTGTCTGGCACCTAGCAGACCGTGGTCTGCAGATGTCCGGGGGGAGAGAGGGAGGTCGGGGTGCCGCGAGCAGTCCTAAGAATGATACATGGACGTTGGCTTTCCAAACCATCTCTTGGGACTCATTGTGCACGGGCTGTCCCTATTATCGTGAATATTATTCAATGATAAGAACGTTAAAACAACATCGTTGTTCTCCCCTGTCGTTTTCCCTCCCCCCCCCCCCCCCCCCCCTGTGTGTGTGTGTGTGTGTGTGTGTGCGTGCGTGCGTGCGTGCGTGCGTGCGTGCGTGCGCGCGAGCGTGCGTGAGTGCGTGCGTGCGTGCGTGCGTGCGCGCGTGAGTGCGTGCGTGCGTGCGTGCGTGCGTGCGAGCGAGCTTGCGTGCGTGCGTGCGAGGCATTTTAGCAAATGTACCGGGCCATCTAATTTGCTCAGGTCCAGAAATGTCTTCGCGATCGGTAGGCCTACTAAGCTCTTGGTCTGCCCACCTTTCGGAGACAGCAGCACCTCGAGAGCGTTTGTTATATCCTCAGTGGTCAGAATGGACAGGACGGGTTTTCCTCAGCACAGCACGAGACTACGTCGGTGTACCAAAGATATTGCAGTCGTCTTCGCTGCCCTTCAGCACACTCACCCCTCTTTGGGATTGCCTCCCCTGATAAAACCATGACAGTGTTGCACACACCAAAAATGAATGCGCCAAGGCCTTGCTTATTAAGGGTGAAGTAGTTATAGACTGGCGCAATTAGATTGTTTTGAGAATTCTTTTTATTGTGTCTGAAAGTTGATTCTGCTTGTTTTCTTTCATATGGCCATCAAGATACAAGCCAGGTGGTTCCATATACACAGACTGCAATCAGACTAATGGGACTCTTCGGGGACTACCACCTGGTACAAAGATAGAGTGGGGTGACTGGTGAGTGCAAAGTCCTGAAATGTGACGTCAACTGAGGGGAAAGGTCATTTATTTGAAGATTGTATGTGATGTCATCGGCGGAAACAAGGGAAATAATTGATGGGGGAGTTGTTCTTAGGATCAATTATCAGTTTAGAAAAGAAAAAGAAACACCCGAAGGTGCTGGGGAGGACCCAGAGAAGCACTGTCTTCATCTGCCTTTAGAGCAGTCCTGTACCACCCTTGGAGGCCTGCGCTGTGTTGACGATGGGTACAGGCACGCACAGGACACTCCATTAAGATATCAAGGGACATAACTGCTCCTGAACAGAGGTAAATTAGACTACAGGATGCAGCTCATAACAGCCTTAAAGTAGCATCCCCATGGGTGTACCAGCCCGTATTTCGTGACTGCAGAGCCCACCGGCGAAAAACACCACCCTCCAGCTGCCGAGCACACCCCACAGACCCAACCACCCCTGCCCACGGACAGATGAAGACAGTGCCACTCCCGACACTGCCAAGCTTTCGCCATACGGTCTTATGTGCCCTCAAGAGAGAATCCAAAGTTGTAGTCTTTCCCACTGTCAACAGGACTTTCCCTGTGGTCAGTGGGTCTTTTCACACCGTCACTGGACCTTTCTCCAGAGTCAGCCTAGTTAAGGCAAAGAAGAAAAAGAAACACCCGAAGGTGCTGGGGAGGACCCAGAGAAGCACTGTCTTCACCTGCCTTTAGAGCAGTCCTGTACCACCCTTGGAGGCCTGCGCTGTGTTGACGATGGGTACAGGCACGCACAGGACACTCCATTAAGATATCCAGGGACATAACTGCTCCTGAACAGAGGTAAATTAGACTACAGGATGCAGCTCATAACAGCCTTAAAGTAGCATCCCCATGGGTGTACCAGCCCGTATTTCATGACTGCAGTTTAACATTAAAGGCTGACTCAAATTTATGGTAGGCCTCAAAACGCTTCCATGCATCAAAAAATGAGTTAGTGCAAAATCCTAATTGTGGCGTGTGACCACAAACCTCTTTACCTACGTACACCATTCAGTCTCGCATTGACTTTTAAGTTCTCCTCCTGGTTTTCAAATCACTGAATAATCTGGCTCCCTCCTACCTCTCTGACCTCCTTCATCTCTATGTTCCGTCTCGCAACTTACGCTCATCCACCGATTCTCGTCTGCTTCGGCTTCCCTCTGCTCGCCTGAAAACTTCAGGCCAACGATCTTTCTCTTACCGGGCACCTGCTCTGTGGAATGGTCTCCCTTCTTCTCTGCGTAACACGGACTCTTTAAAGACTTTTTAAAACCTCCCTAAAGAGACATCTTTTCCCCCGGACTGATTAACGATATCCACTTACCTCTGTGCGCAGTTCTGCTTGTTTTGACGCGCTCGTGTGTCTTTCTGCATGTGTGTGGGATTTTGTGTGTGTGTGTGTGTGTGTGTGTGTGTGTGTGTGTGTGTGTGTGTGTGTGTGTGCTTTGAGTTAGAATGTTTCTGTAATATGCGCTTTGGGCTCTGGCGAGGTAAAGCGCTCTATAAATATCCTTTTACATCACATAACATTACACCATCGTGCCACGGTAATAGCATGGTGGCCTTTAGACTCCGATAAGGCAGCTATGGTGTTCCGTGATTGGGTTTGGCTGCCGCTGAAATAGCTCAGAAGGGTCTGCTAGGAGGCGAGGCCAGCTGCCGAGTAGTGGGCCAAGTCACAGTAATCCTGTTAACAGCGGGACCCGTGGACAGATCCTGACACAGACACATAGAAGGATCACGCTCTGGTTCCCTCTTCTTTCATTACAGGACCCGTGGACAGATCCTGACACAGACACATAGAAGGATCACGCTCTGGATCCCTCTTCTTTCATTACAGGACACGTGGACAGATCCTGACACAGACACATAGAAGGATCACGCTCTGGCTCCCTCTTCTTTCGTTACAGGACACGTGGACAGATCCTGACACAGACACATAGAAGGATCACGCATTGGATCCCTCCTCTTTCATTACAGGACACGTGGACAGATCCTGACACAGACACATAGAAGGGTCACGCTCTGGTTCCCCCTTCTTTCATTACAGGACACGTGGACAGATCCTGACACAGACACATAGAAGGGTCACGCTCTGGTTCCCTCTTCTTTCATTACAGGACACGTGGACAGATCCTGACACAGACACATAGAAGGGTCACGCTCTGGTTCCCTCTTCTTTCATTACAGGACACGTGGACAGATCCTGACACAGACACATAGAAGGGTCACGCTCTGGTTCCCTCTTCTTTCATTACAGGACACGTGGACAGATCCTGACACAGACACATAGAAGGGTCACGCTCTGGTTCCCTCTTCTTTCATTACAGGACACGTGGACAGATCCTGACACAGACACATAGAAGGGTCACGCTCTGGTTCCCTCTTCTTTCATTACAGGACACGTGGACAGATCCTGACACAGACACATAGAAGGGTCACGCTCTGGATCCCTCCTCTTTCTTTACAGGACACGTGGACATATCCTGACACAGACACATAGAAGGGTCACGCTCTGGTTCCCTCTTCTTTCATTACAGGACACGTGGACAGATCCTGACACAGACACATAGAAGGGTCACGCTCTGGTTCCCTCTTCTTTCATTTTCCTGTTCACTCCCTCCCTTCTCCCTCCTGCTTTCTCTTACAAATCTCCTTTCCCCTCCCTCACTCGCCTTCGGGCTGCCCTTGTAATAATTATTCTCTCTCTCTCTCTCTCTCTCTCTCTCTGTCTCTCTCTCTCTCTCTCTCTCTCTCTCTCTGTCACACACGCACGCACACGCGCGCGTATCTACACACACACACACACACACACACACACACACACATCATATATATATATATATATATATATATATATATATATATATATATATATATATACAAGGTAAAAACAAGTTCTTCATTTTCTCCACACAAGGGTAAAATCAACATTAAAACTCGAGCTTTCGCCCACAGGCTTCATCCTGAAAGCTCGAGTTTTAATGTTGATTTTACCCTTGTGTGGAGAAAATGAAGAACTTGTTTTACCTTGTATATTTTTAATCTGCCTGTTCTCATTGTTTGGTTGTGGTGCGGTGCGGGCAACGGAAAATTCTACCTGTGAAAATATATATATATATATATATATATATATATATATATATAGTTAAAACAAGTTAAAAGAGGAATCTTAAAACTATCGATAGTTTTAAGATTCCTCTTTTAACTTGTTTTAACTAATGTTGCTCCCCAAGGGTTGAGCACTTAAAAAATTGTTTTAGGCATTTTAAATATACTGATCTATATATATATATAGAGAGAGAGAGAGCTGACCACTCAGACTGTTCCATATCTTTTTATCTCCCTTGCATCCTTGAATGGATCCTCAAGCATAGGCTCAAAGATTGTCCCCTATATTTCATATTGTTTGAATAATGCTTTTAGTTTTTCAGCAACTTTTTTCATCTCCACACTTGTGTTTTGTTCCATTTACTACCCTTCGCTGGCTGCTTTGAGGGTGCTGTTGGATTCTTTTTTGAACCCTTGGTGGTGAGAACACCATAGAATTATAGACTGTGGTGTGTCTCTATTTGACACCAAGAGCACTGACACAATCAGCCGTGTCTCCCTGATGGGTCCGATCCTGCGGACGAAAGGCCTAGGAGCAGGCAATACAAATAAATGTGCTTTCTGGACGGATTACGATGGTTCCCTCAGGCAGCTAGTGAAGGGCTTCTCATATTTATAATATATTACCCCCGTGTTCTTCATCTTCAATTTTTTTTTAATTTTATTTATTTAAAGTTCAAATCTTTGCCAAGTCATTACTATAACGACTGAAGAATTGTTAACCTGCGCTTGTTTTCCCCCACTACTTAATTGTTCAGCATTATATATAATATATATATATATATATATATATACACACACACATGGCGCGCGCGCGCGCACACACACTCAGAAACGCGCGCACGCACGCACGCATACACACACACACACTGTATGTTATTGTTTTTTTTGTTCCGTCGTTGACAGTCATTCAGCTGGTGATTCTGCACTATGATATTAAAATTAGCTTAGAATCTGAGATCAGCAACTTTGATGAACGTGTCAAGCATGAAGCGAAGGTGGGTTGAGGGTGACGGCAGACTGTCACGCTAACAAAATATATATCTGATAAAGACGTGAATCAGATCGTGCAAGAGACACTTCCATACCCCACCAGATGATGATGATGATGATGACGACGATGATGATGATGATGATGATGACGACGATGATGATGATGATGATGATGATGAAACCAAGAAGCAGAACAACATTTTATCATTGTGAACATTAGGTCGTCATTTCTGTTGTAATGCGTTGTTTTTGGGGGACATTCTTCACTTAAATGAAACTACTGTCCTGTGACATCCACGTTGCAAACAGTGCATAGACTGTCGTCTCTTGGAAAGATGGAGCTCAGGAGTGTTTCTGTCCCATGCCGCCCAAGAAGCAGAGGATACATATCCTCCTCTGTGGATTGTGAAGATGTTTGGCCAGTCTCTTACTGTGGTTCCCTGATGACGAAGAAGGATGGTGGGTCTGTACTGCTGCAGACTGCTGAATAGCAGGGCGCAGACACGCCAGGTTTCCATCGTCACGAAGGACCGTTCAGACCTCTTCCTCCTCCTCCTCCTCCTTTCACTGTGGTGTACGGAAAGGGGTTGTTCAATAAGAAATGGGTTTCCTGCCTTCTGTGCTAAAGCTTTTTTCCCCATGTGATGTCGCCGTCTGTGCCTCTGCTCTTAGTCAAATGTAAATTCGGCTCCTCTCTGTCTGTCTGTCTGTCTGTCTGTCTCTCTCTCTCTCTCCTCTTCTTCCCCCTCGTCGTCCTCCTCCTCCATCTTCTTCTTTTTCCTCTTCATCTTTCTCCTCTTCTTGTTCTTGTTCTTGTTCTGAAAGAGATCAACATTTCTCATGCGATCTAGGATTTTATAGAAGAAAGATTTTTTAAATGAAATTTCCGGTGTTTTTCGAAGATGCGTTTTCAACGGTTGTGTGGATGAGGCTTTTTTTTCCGATGACTTGTGAATTGACTTCAACGGGATAACAGCCCTGATATGGTCCTTTGCGGTCGGCTGGGCTTTAAGCAACATTCTCTCTCTCTCTCTCTCTCTCTCTCTCTCTCTCTCTCTCACACACACACACACACACACACACACACACACACACACACACACACACACACACACACACGCTCTGTTGTTCTTGCTCTTGTTGATCTTGTTATCCCCTCCTCCTCGTCATCGTCCTCCTTCATCTTTCTTTCGTCTTGCAGTGTCTCTTCCAGGCGTTATCATTCCCACGATGCCTCCATCTCTCTCAGTCTCACGTACAACAACGTGAAGATGCAACCTGTCGCAGGCACTGAAGGTCCTCACAGAGCAGTGAATACCGAGTTCCTTAGAGGCCACCCACCGGAGGAGTTACTGCATCAACGCGGAATCATTTCAGTGCCACCAGTGATGCTTGTTCTGCTCCGTCTAACATATTCAATACATCAGCTTACAAGGTCGTCACTTTCCCTTTCCCCCTTCACGCTGCACTTCCTTTACTGACGAAAATGTTTTTTAAGTAGAGATGCCACTGTACAAGAGCGTCTTGTCAGGTCTTTAATGGACGTGCTGCCTGAACGCCTAGAAGGCGTTTTGATTGGCACTCGGACGGTAAAACTACGTCACCAAGCCAAGGAAAGAGCAATGACAGGCCTATGTGTTTCTCCACACCGCCACTCACACCTGGATGGAACCGGTTACCCTGATAAGATCATTGACAGATGTTCCCATCCACTCGCTGCCTTTATTTTGGTTATACTTTATCTCCTTTTACCGAGATGTTTCGGTGGACGGGGAAAGGGAATAGAGTGAGTTGGTGGTGCGTAAGAGGTGGACAGGGAGGCGCAGGGTTGGAGGGGGTGAGAACGGGCGACGGGGAATGTTGATTTCAGCGTGCTTTGTATGCATAGTCCCAACTGTTCCAAACCGTCTTTTGTGGCAGACTTGATCTGCAGACGTCTTTGGAGAGAGAGGGAGAGGGACGTCTAGGTGTCGGAAGCGGACTTAAGAATGATGCATGGACGTCTGGATTTAAAGTTTGTGTTCTGGGCCTCGTGGTGAACGTGTGCTGATCATTGGATAAGCGTGTTAAAGCTACATCCTTCTTCTTCTCTGGCTCTGTCTTGCGCTGTCTGTCTTGGTCTTTGTCTCTCTGTCTGTCTTTGTCTCTGTCTGTGTGTCTGTCTGTCTCTGTTTCTCTCTTTATCTTTGTCTCTGTCTGTCTGTCTGTCTGTCTGTCTGTCTCTCTCTCTCTCTCTCTCTCTCTCTCTCTCTCTCTCTCTCTCTCTCTCTCTCTCTCTTTCTTTCTCTCTGTCTGCCTGCATCAGGCTACCCAGTTTGATAAAGTTTGTGAAAGTCCTCGCGATAAATGTTAATCAAATATATCTGTTTACCATTTGGCAACAGCAGCAACTAACGAACATCTCCCATACTCGTATCAGCCCGTGTGGACAGAATACGCTTTCGATCGGCGGAGATATTATGTCATACAAAGAGCTGCATCTTAATGTAACACTTTTATACTCCTTTGGGATTGTCCGCCGCAATAAAATTCCGACGAACGTCTTTGCCTACCGTGTATTCATTACACCACAAGTTTTCTCTGCCACTGCATGTTGACAGACTCCCAGGAGGCAACCGCAGTGTCCGATGATTGTGTGTGTGTGTGTGTGTGGTGTGTGTGTGTGTGTGTGTGTGTGTGTGTGTGTGTGTGTGTGTGTGTGTGTGTGCGCGTGTGTGTGTGTGTGTACGTGCGTGCACGTGTATGTCAAACTGTTCTTGTTTTGTCATGTCGAGAACCATTCACGTGATGAATCTTCAGTCACATCAAAAGATTTGTAGAGTTTAGGACGTCGACATACATGAACATGTTATGCATGAACCCACCCGTGCAGATGGGAAGAGGATCAAAGAGAGACTGTAACCCAAAGAAACAAACCGTTTATTTGCTAAGGGCGTGAGTCTGATCGATTGGATTCTTCCCCCCCCCCCCCCGCCCTCCCCTTTCCCCCATCTACTCCCTCCCCTTCCCACTCCATCGTCAAAGGGCGAAATGAAAAAGACGATGAGAAGAAGATCTTATAGAACAAGATTTGTCCATCTTTGGCTCCTGTTTTGGTCACAGAGGTGCATACAGTTGAACTCGGACAACACACAGGAAACAAAGGAAGACACACACCGATGATCGAGGCATGACACCCTCTCCCAGACAGATACATTTTTGAAAAAAAAAACCCAAACAAAACAAACAAAAAAAACCAACAACGAGACAAAAAACAAAAAGCAGCATTTTGACTATCTTTTCGAACGATAAGGTATCAAGTGAATGACAAAAACAAAAACGAAACAAAACAAAAAAGACGCCCCTCCCCCTCCCCCCCGCTGAAAATTAGGCTGTAGCTGTATTTCGTAACGTTTCATATTTGGAATATTTCTTAATGAAATGAAATTTTATCTTTGTTGACATTCATGTCACAGATTATATTATGTAGACTGTCGTCTTTTGAAAGGATCGTTGACCTCGTGCTTGTTTCTGTAAAATGTCGCTGAAGAGGAGGAGGAGGAGAAGGAGGAGGAGGAGGAGGAAGAG
>CM031617.1:25146159-25149145 GCA_018398815.1 Conus ventricosus | reverse complement strand
CTTCTGTTTGTTTTCTTCCGTCTTCTGTTTGTCTTTCTGTCTTTCTGTTTGCCCTTTCTGTCCTTCGTCCTTTTCTGTCTGTCCGTCTTCTGTTTGCCTTTCTGTCTTCTGTTGTGCTTTCGTCTTCTGTTTGTCTTTCCGTCTTCTGTTTGTCTTTCTGTCTTCTGTTTGTCTTTCTGTCTTCTGTTTGTCTTTCCGTCTTCTGTTTGTCTTTCTGTCCTTCGTCTTTCTGTCTGTCCGTCTTCTGTTTGTCTTTCGTCTTCTGTTTGTCTTTCCGTCTTCTGTTGTCTTTCTGTCCTTCGTCCTTCTGTCTGTCCGTCTTCTGTTTGTCTTTCTGTCTTCTGTTTGTCTTTCTGTCTTCTGTTTGTCTTTCTGTCCTTCGTCCTTTCTGTCTGTCCGTCTTCTGTTGTCTTTCTGTCTTCTGTTTGTCTGTCCGTCTTCTGTTTGTCTTTCTGTCCTTCGTCCTTTCTGTCTGTCTTTATCTTATGTCTCTCTTTTGTTTAAATGTTTCTGTGTCTTTTCATTCGTGTTCTCTCTTCCTTTCGCTTTTACTTTGTTAGTGTGTTTCTGCTTTTGTTCTTTTTCACATTCTGTGTTCGATTTTGTGTGTGTGTTGTGTGTGTGTGTGTGTGTGTGGTTGTTGGTGTGTGTGTGTGTGTGTGTGTGTGTGTGTGTGTGTGTGTGTGCGTGCGTGTGTGTGTGTGTGTGTGTGTGTTTCTCTCTCTTGGTCTTTTGGATCTCTCTCTCTCTCTCTCTCTCTCCTCTCTCTCTCTCTCTCTCTCTCTCTCTCTCTCTCTCTCTCTCAACATGTTAGTATAGAATGATCGGGTTTACATGTTGTTAGATATAAGGTCTTTACAATAAATTACACGCAAGCCACGTTCATGAATGTTGTGTGTGTGTGTGTGTGTGTGTGTGTGTGTGTGTGTGTGTGTGTGTGTGTGTGTGTGTGTGTGTGTGTGTGTGTGTGCAAGCGCGCGCACGCGCGCGCGCGTGTGTTATTTGATTTAATATCTTGTGGGGGAAAAAAAAGACCTGGTTCTACGCCATTTTTAACATACCTAGAATGACACAGCCGATTCTTCAGATAATAAACATGCACATACGTAATCAATTTTGATATGACAATACGACCTTGATATGATTCTCTGCACACGGCTGGAGTATAAACAACATAAAATGGGCATTTCTTGTTTTGTTTTTCTTCCTTCTTCTTCCTTTCTTCTCCTTCCCTTCCTTCCTTCCTATCTTCCTCCTTCCTTTCCTATCTTCCTCCCTTCCTATCTTCCTCCCTTCCTTCCTTCCTTCCTATCTTCCTCCTTCCTTCCTATCTTCCTCCCCTTCCTATCTTCCTCCTTCTTCCCTTCCTTCCTTCCTTCCTATCTTCTTCCCTTCTTTCCTTCCTTCCTATCTTCTTCCCTTCCTTCCTTCCTATCTTCCTTCCTATCTCTTCCCTTCCTTCCTTCCTATCTTCTTCCCTTCCTTCCTTCCTATCTTCCTTCCTATCTTCCTATCCTTCCTTTCCTTCCTATCTTCTTCCCTTCTTCCTTCCTTCCTATCTTCTTCCTTCTTTCCTTCCTTCCTATCTTCTTCCTTCCTTCCTTCCTTTCTTCCTTCCTTCCTATCTTCTCTCCTTCCCTTCCTTCCTTCCTTCCTATCTTCCTTCCTTCCTTCATCTTCTTCCTTCCTTCCTTCTTCCTTCCTTCCTTCCTATCTTCCTTCCTTCCTTCATCTTCTTCCCTTCCTTCCTTCCTATCTTCCTTCCTCCCTTCCTTCCGTCGTCCTTCTCCTCCTCCTTCCTATCTTCCTCCCTTCCTTCCTATCTTCCTCCCATCCTTCCTATCTTCCTTCCATCCTTCCTATCTTCTTCCCTCCTTCCCTACTTCCTTCCTATCTTCTCCCTTCCTTCCTATCTTTTCCCTTCCTTCCTATCCTTCCTTCCCTTCCTTCCTATCTTCCCTTCCTCCTTCCTATCTTCCTTCCTCCCTTCCTTTCCTATTTTCCCCTCCTCCCTTCCTTCCCCTTCTTCCTTCCTTCTTCCTTCCTATCTTCTTCCTTCCTTCCTTCCTTTCCTTCCTTCCTTCTCTCTCTCCTCCTTCCTTCCTTCTATCTTCCTCCTTCCTTCCTCCCTTCCTTCCTATCTTCCTCCCTTCCTTCTTCCTTCCTCCGTTTCTTCCTTCCTTCCTATCTTCCTATCTTCCTCCCTTCCTTCCTTCCTTCCTTCCTTCTTCCTCCCTTCCATCCTTCCTTCCTCCCTTCCTTCCTATCTTCCTCCCTTCCTTCCTCCTTCCTTCCTCCCTTCCTTCCTATCTTCCTCCCTTCCATCCTTCCTCACTTTCTTTTTCTATTCCTTCCTTTCTTCCTTCCTCCCTTCCTTCCTCCCTCCCTCCCTCCCTTCCTTCCTTTCGTCTTTTTTTCTTCTTTCTTTCCTGTTTTTGTTGTTGTTGTTTCTTTCCTTTCTGTTTTTTTTCCCCGCTTGTTCATCTATCTTTGTGTTCAGTGTTCTCTTCTTTGATTTGTCCTTTTTTAAGGGAGGAAGGGAGGGTGGTCGGTCTGCTTTTCTTTAATCCCCCCCTCCTCCCACCCCTCTGTTTCTATTTCTGTCTTTCTTTTCTTTTTACTTCCTCCTGTTTATCTTTGTCGTTCTTTCTGTCATTCTCGTGTTCTTTCGTTTCTCTTTTTCGTCTTTTGGTTTTCGTTTCTCTTTCTTCCTCTTTTCTTCTTTCATTTTCCCCCTCTTTAAATGAATGTCGTTCATAATGCATATTCATGTGTTTTATGTACTTCTTCTCGTTTTTGGTTTTTTTCATTTTTTTTTCAACGTGAGAAAGTATCCATCCCCCTCGTTTACGGCTATCAGCACGTCTTTTACACGCCATCTACTTCCTCTTTCACAAGCTATCTACTTCCTCTTTTACAAGCTATCTACTTCCTCTTTCACAAGCTATATACTTCCTCTTTTACATGCTATCTACTTCCCCTTTTA
>CM031617.1:25136159-25141159 GCA_018398815.1 Conus ventricosus | reverse complement strand
CGATCGATACCCCCCCAAAGGGCAGCTGTCCACCTTTTCGTGAATCCCAGCCGCCGATCCAATTCCCCACAACGACCGCGCCCGGTTGGCCCCATGCCAAAGGGTTTTTTTTTCTGGCTCGGACCGGGTTTTTCCCGCCGCCTGGGAAACGGGGAGTTTTTCTTACCTCCCATTGTTGAGGGGGGATGACGAGGTTCTGGGCCGGGTCGGATGGCAAACAGAGCTACGCTTTTCTCGGGGAGGGGGAAAAACGGGGCTGTGGGGTGTTTCGCAAACTTAACTTTTGCAGCGAAGATGACCATTTATTTTTGTTTTCTTAAATCCTGTTTTTTTTTGGGGGGATGGGGGGTTGGGGTGGTGGATGTTCGCGCGCGCGCGTGCGCGCACCCACACACACAACACCACACACACACACACACACACACACACACACACACACACACACTGAATATGTGTATGTTTGTATGTAATATCACATAAACATACTACTACATACTACTTTAATACAGTCAAAAAAGGGGAAATTTTTTTTTATATTTTTTTATTTTCAAAAGAAAAGTAGCTTTTTTTTGCTTTTTCATGTTTTTCTTTTGCTTCTTAGGGGCCTTGGTTTGTTTTTTTGAAACTCAACAAACATCTACGGTATTGCCACCAGCTTTTCGGGGATTCATTCTTTTAAAACGAAAAGGCAGAGGAGTAAAAATTCCCCATTTTCCCGCGGTCACTGAGGGAAACCCCCAAGTTTCGAAATATGGGTTTGCCAGGATTATAGTTAGTGAGTTTCCCCCCCCATTGGGGGTGTCTCCCCTTTGGGACTATAAGCTTGCTAAAGGTTCATTGTGAAAAGTTTTTTATTTTTTTTTTATTACCCCACTCAGCCATACGTTGTTAGGAGATTCATCTACCACTGCAGATATGAATGCTTTTCTCCCCCCTTTTTTTTTTAATTAAGACATGAGAAGCTTGTTTATAATTCATTTTTATTATTTTTTATATATATTTATTATAATATATATTAAATATATATATTAGGTGTGTGTGTGTGTGTGTGTGTGTGTGTGGGGCCCCGTGTGGTGTGTTGGTGTCGTGAAAGCGGCACAAAATGCAGCATGTGTTGCGATTTTCATCTAAGGAGGCAATTGAATCTGCCTTGGGGGCGTATACTTCTGAAAAAGTGATAAGAAATCGTATTTGTTTAGCCCCTGTATTCCATTACCCCCGGCACTTCAACATTTCCCTTATTCACTCAAAACCCAATTCAATGTTCGTCTTCACAAACGATATTCAATCATTCACGAAAACCCTCCTTTCACCAAACCACTGACTCACGCCTTTTTCAGATCGCGTTGATGATCTAGAGAATGCACAAGTACCCCCATACCACCAAAACAACCCAGGTACACTCTTTCATGCGAAGAAAAAATGTGAGGGAAGGGGAGGTGTCTTGAACACGTTGAAAAATGGGTGGAAAAGAGACGAAATGTGGGTGAGGGGGGGGGGGGGGGGGGGGTTGAAGGAGAAAGAGTTCACTTTGGTTCTTTTTTTTTCCAAGGAGGAAATCGCGGGAACGACGTCAGAGAAAAGGGGGGCCGGGAGACGGGGGAGAGTTTCAGACGGATGGTGGGGTGCCAAACAGATGGAGGGGGGGAAGAGAAGACTAAACATTTAAAATTTTCTGAAAGCTTTAAAAATGTCCCCCAGCCGGGTGCGCGGTGACTAGATATGCGCCAAAGCCCTGGCGATATTTAGAAGGAATAGCGGGAGCCCGAAAAAGAAAAAGCAGAAACAAATACACACAAGGCAGTATGAAGAATTGCTTTAATTTTTTTACAGCTCCTTTCGAAATAAAACCCCGCTTGTGCGAGAGAAGCAACGAAAACCCGTTGGTTTTTGTATTATTCTGATTTTCTTTGATAACAGATTAAGAACATGTTTGGAACAGGACGGCAAAACAAACCAACACCACCCCCACACACACACCACCACACACACACACCACACACACCACACCACATGCGACTGCTGAAACCATTTCTGTCAGTTTAAAAATTAGTGTTGAAACCCCCCAAAAAACCAAAAACACACCACACCACACACACACACACACACAACACACACACACCACACCCCACAATTGCCCTGAAAAGGGCCAAAAAGTGAAAAACCCGTGCTTTGAAATGCCTCACTCAGCGAACGGGATTGCGAGCGGCAAGTTACGAGTGCAGACGACAGAAAAGTTTCACATGCCAGAATCCCCAAACGACTCAACAGTGGACTGGGACCGTGAACACTACAATTCAAAACATACACGAAAAAAACGGGGAAAAAGTGTAGAAAAGTATCGGGAGAGAAAGGAGGAAAGGTTGGGGGGGAAAAAGGGGGGTGGGGGGGGGGGGGGGGGGGGGGGGGTGGGGGGGGGGGGGCCTAAATCAGGGTTATGAAAACCAATTTTTTAACGAAAAAGGGGGATTTTTAAGAAAAATTTCATTATAGTTGTAATATCCCTTTTTTTTAGGATCTAACCGGGCAAAATTTTTTAGGAAAAAAAAAGGAAAAAACCCTCAAAAAAACAAATGGATGGGGGGCTTTCAAATTTTTTGATAGATTCCCCGGGCATTTTGGTTTCAGTTCCCCCGCATCCCCGGCTGCCAGCCCCCGAGCTCCAAGCCACCCCGGGAAAAAGAGCAAAAAATTTCCCACCAGGAGTTAGGAAAAAAAAGAGTCGAAAAGGGAAAGACAAGAGAGAAAGAGAAAGGGGGAGGGGAAAGGGGGGGAAAAAAAGGGGGAGAGAGAGAGAGAAGGGGAGGAGGGGGAGAAGAAGAAAGGGGAAGAGAAGGGGAAGGGGGAGGGAAAGGGGAAAGGGGAGAACAGAGGGGAAAAAAAGAGAGAAAAAGGAGAGAGAAAAGAGAGGAGAAAGGAGGAAAAAACAGGAAGAGGACAAAAAAGAAAGACAGGGAAAAGAAAGGGGGAGGAAAACAGGGAAAAAAAGAGAGAAAGAAGGGAAAGGGAAAAGATGAAGGAGGGGAGAGAAGAGAGGAAAAGGGGGAGAAAACAAAAACACACACACACACACACACACCACACCCAAAACACACACCCCCACACAAAAGAAAGACGAACGAAAAATTTTTTTTAAGGGGGGGTTAGATGATATTTTTTAAACCAGCCTTGGGCCCAAAAAAAAAAAAATATATAGTAAAAAAAATCAACAAATACATGAAAAAAGCAACAATTCCTTGCTGGAACCTTTGACAAAAAAAAAGAAAAAAAAAAAAGAAACCAGAACACCACCCCACCACCCCAAAAACAACGAGAAAAAATGATCAGGGAAAGGGGGGGGGGGGGTGGAGGGAGAGAGGGGAAAAAAGAGAAAGGGGGAGAGAGAGAAAGAGAAGGAAGAGAGAAAAAGGAGGGAAAAGGGGGGGGAAGAGAGGGAAAAAGAAGAGAAAAAGAGGAGGAAAAAAAAGAGAAGAAAAGAGGAGGGGGAGAGAAAACGGGGGAAAAAAAAGGAGGGAAAAGGAAGAGAAAGAAAAGGAAAAAAAGAGAGAGAGAAGAGAGAGAGAAAGGGAGAGGGAGGAGGAAGAGAGAGAAGGGGTGAGGAAAAAGGAAAAAGGGAAAAAAAGAGAGAAAGAGGAAAGAGAGAGGGGGGAAAAAGAGAGAGAGAGGAGGAAGAGAAGAAGAAAGAAGGAAAATGGGGGAAGACCAAAAGGAAAAGAAGGAGAAGAAGGGGAAAACCCCCGGGGGGGAACTTTTTTTGAGGGGGGCCCCAAAAAACCCCCCCCCCCCCCCCCCCCCCCACTCCCCCGGGGGGGGGAAGGGGGTAAGCAAAAGGAATGCGATGGGAAAAAATTTTAAGGGAAAAAAGTTGAAGAGAACCCCGGATTTGGAGGGGGTTTTTTTTTTTTTAAATCGGGGGCCACCCCCCCGGGGGGGACAGGAAGGGGGAAAAAGAGTAAAAAAAATTTTTTCCCCCCCCCAAATTTAGGCCAAAGCCCGGGAAAAAGGGAAAAGGGAACGCAACCACCAAAAGGGATTTTTTTAAGCAAAAAAAAGGTTAAAAAAGCCCCAAAAAAAAAAAAACCCAAACTACATCTATATCACAATGGGAAACAGACCACGAATATGTCAGCAAAGGGATGTCACGAACAACAGGCAACACTAACGCACAAAACAATCCTCCCAAATCAAACGGTACATCTTCACCATCTTTTTGCAATGTTTGACAATGGTATGGCGAGAGTGCTGGGCTGTCTTTAACGCAACCTGTGCCAGCCGTGAGGTATTTCCAGCCACTGCTGTGATAACGACGAGGCGTGGGTGGAAAGGCCATACCAATATTGACTGTTCTGCCAAATTCAGTTGTGCTAGTCGCACCGATTACTGATGAGAAAATGCGAAAGTTAAAACTCTCTCTCTCTCTCTCTCTCTCTCTCTCTCTCTTCCTCTCTCTCTCTCTCTCTCTCAAACACACACACACACACACACACACACAACACTAACACACACACACACACACACACAACCACGCACGCACGCACGCACGCACGCACGCACGCACGCACGCACGCACCACGCACGCACACACACACACACACACACACACAACACACACACGCACACTCATGCACGCACGCACTCATTCGCGAAATAGAGTGATTATATAAAACTCCAACTGCATCATTACAATCATCTCCATATGCATCATTCACATTTTTGTTTTCTTGACTGCTGTTCAATTCTCTCCGCTTGTTTTTTTTGGTATTTTCCATCCTTTTCTGTTGATGTTTTTTGTTGTTGTTGTTTTTGTTTTGTTGTTGTTGATTTTTGCTCCTGTTGCGGTGTCATAAACAATTATGGAAGGCTGATTCACTTTCCCTATCCTTGTTGTCCTTGTCTATCTGCCATATTGCATCCAACAGAGCCGTGTAATCAGGCTGAAAAGCCTTTTGTTTTCGGATTAACGAACAAGTTGGGTATGAGGATGACCGTACAATGAAACC
>CM031617.1:25131159-25133659 GCA_018398815.1 Conus ventricosus | reverse complement strand
GTGTGTGTGAGTTCTTCCTTTCACAGTCAGCACATCATATCCTATTGTAAAACCAGGCCAGTGTAAACAGGCACATGCTGTGGTGATCACACACACACACACACACACACACACACACACACACACACACACACACACACACACACACACGCACGCACACATACACACACACACACATACACGCACGCATTTAACCCACAACTGTTTACAAAACTACGTTTTTCGCCACATAAATGCTTAGATTACGTTATAATTCTCCCACTTCCCCCCGCCGTCACAAAACATTATTTCTTTGGGGACATAATTGCAAAATAAAGAATTGCTGTTTGTTGTGAAAATTACAGGCTGGACGCCTGATGCACCTCCTCTCTCTCTCTTCTCTCTCTCCTCTCTCTCTCTCTCCTCTCTCTCTCTCTCCTCTCTCTCTCTCTCCTCTCTCTCTCCTATCTCTCTCTCTCTCTCTCCTCTCTCTCCTCTCTCTCTCTCTCTCTCAGGCTGTCAAGGCTGTAGGCGTAGAAAAGCAACG
Organism: Conus ventricosus; assembly: GCA_018398815.1. NCBI lineage: Eukaryota > Metazoa > Mollusca > Gastropoda > Neogastropoda > Conidae > Conus > Conus ventricosus. The sequence continues at coordinate 25,133,133 of CM031617.1, read as the reverse complement.
CACATGCTAGCCCCTGTCTCGTCGGGGTGACAAGTTTCTTTTCGTCTCATTTTATTTGAATCGACCCTCTCTCTCTCTCTCTCTCTCTCTCTCTCTCTCCTCTCTCTCTCTCTCTCTCTCTCTCTCTCTCTCTCTTCTCCCCCCTCCTCTCTCTCTCCTCTCTCTCTCTCTCTCTCCCTGCCCCCACTCCCCTCCCCCTCTCCCAGTCCCCTAAGCTCATTTCTTTTCTTCGAGAGTTCTGTAAGTGACTGACTGAAAAGCGACTGGAAGTCTGCCGCTGTGAGATGAAAGTAAGATTGACCGTGTTCCAACGCTGGGGATAAGGAGAGGAGGGAGTGGGGGGAGAGGGGGGGGGGGAGGGGAAAAAGAGAGGATTGTCTTGTTTCATGTCCGTGGGTCAAGACAGTGGTAGGGACACACGTTCGGACGGACGGTTTTTTTTTTGTCGAATATCCCGTTGCTGGTTGCCCGTGGGCGAAAAAAGGTTCTCAGTCGTTATCAGGCCAAAGCCCGGTTCAAATGCTGAAAAGATGTATGGGTTAGTCTCTACTGGTAGATGTTCATTTAATTGCTGAAAAAGATGTATGGGGTTAGTCTCTACTGGTAGATGTTCATTTAAATGCTGAAAAGATGTATGGGTTAGTCTCTACTGCCAGATGTTCATTTAAATGCGCGCACACATCATATCCTCCTGTAAAACTGGACCCAGGGTATACGAGCATGTGCTGTGGTAATACACACACTGGGTTAGTCTCTACTAGTAGATGTTCATTTAAATGCTAAAAAGATGTATGGGTTAGTCTCTACTGTAGATGTTCATTTAAATACTGAAAAGATGTATGGGTTAGTCTCTACTGCTAGATGTTCATTTAAATGCTGAAAAGATGTATGGGATAGTCTCTACTGGTAGATGTTCATTTAAATGCTGAAAAGATGTATGGGTTAGTCTCTACTGCTAGATGTTCATTTAAATGCTGAAAAGATGTATGGGTTAGTCTCTACTGCCAGATATTCATTTAAATGCGCGCACACATCATATCCTACTGTAAAACTGGACCAGGGTATACGAGCATGTGCTGTGGTAATCACACACACTGGGTTAGTTTCTACTAGTAGATGTTCATCTAAATGCTGAAAAGATGTATGGGTTAGTCTCTACTGGTAGATGTTCATTTAAAAACTAAAAAGATGTATGGGTTAGCCTCACTGGTAGATGTTCATTTAAATGCTGAAAAGATGTTGGGTTAGTCTCTACTGGTAGATGTTCATTTAAATGCTAAAAAGATGTATGGGTTAGTCTCTACTGTAGATGTTCATTTAAATGCTGAAAAGATGTATGGGTTAGTCTCTACTGCCAGATTTCATTAAACTGCAAAAATATCTAGTGTAGAACTGGACGGTAGAGATGTTCTTTAATCAAAACAATGGATTAGTTTTACTAGTAGATGTTTATCTAAATGTTGAAAAGATGTATGGGTTAGTCTCTACTGGTAGATGTTCATTTAATCTGCTAAAAAGATGTATGGGTTAGCTCACTGGTAGATGTTCATTTAAATGCTAAAAGATGTATGGGTTAGTCTCTACTGCTAGATGTTCATTTGAATGCTAAAAAGATGTATGGGTTAGTCTCTACTGGTAGATGTTCATTTAACTGCTAAAAAGATGTATGGGTTAATCTCTACTGTAGATGTTCATTTAAATGCTAAAAAGATGTATGGTTAGTCTCTACTGTAGATGTTCATTTAAATGCTAAAAAGATGTATGGGTTAGTCTCTACTAGTAGATGTTCATTTAATGCAAAAAGATGCATGGGTTAGTCTCTACTGCTAGATGTTCATTTAATTGCAAAAGGATGCATGGTTAATCTCTACTAGTAGATGTTTATTTAATGCTAAAACGATGTATGGCTATCTCTACTAGTAGACGTTCATCTAATAGCTAAAAAGAGTTATGGATTATTTCTGGTTAGACTCT
>CM031617.1:25098659-25118659 GCA_018398815.1 Conus ventricosus | reverse complement strand
CTGGAGTTGGCGCAACAGGAGAAACGGAGGGTACTTCTCTCCTTCACCTTTCCCCCTCCTTGCCTTTCCCATTAACCTAAAAACTCTAGCACCCCTCCCCACAACATCGCTCTGGCTTGGGTTCCCGGTCACGTTGGCATCGGAGGGAATGAAATGGCTGATCGCCTGGCCAAGAATGCCACAACAGGTAAATTGTCCAACATATATATCCCCTGCTCAGATCTGAAACCAAAACTTAATAATTATGTCAGAGACCTCTGGCAAGGAGGTTGGAATACACAGACGGATACCACTCTTTCAGATCCGTCCAAACCTAAAGCAGTTCCTCTCATCTACGTCTGGTGGTCGGAAAGAAGAAACGGTTCTATGCCGGTTGCACACCGGCCATTCATATTTTACTCATTCCTACCTTTCAAAGAGTGAAGAAGCTCCATGGTGCATTCCATGTCATGTGCCACTCACAATGAAACATATTCTTTCAGAATGTTGGGACTTACATGATGTGAGACACAAACATTTTACAGCAGATTCCATGAAAACCTTGTTCAGAGACGTTCCGCCTGACGCGATCTTTTGAGTTCTTAAAAGAGATTAAAATTTTTCATTGGGTCTGAGATTTTACGGTGGAAAGATTTTTAACAAAATTTCGGATGGGTTTTCAGATGGTGTATTTTAAAGAATGGTGTGAATGAGTGACTTGTGAGTTGGTTCTAACGTGGTGACAGCCCTGATATGGCCCTTTGTGGTCGGCCGGGCTATAAGCAACATTACCTTACCTCTCCCCCTCCCCCTCTCCTGTCCCATGTTCTGCTTGCTTCTCGCACTTGAACCTAAAATGTATGGTCCCCGCTCCTTTCATTGTGATCATCATCATTATTGAGAGTCCTTACATAGCGGCTGTCTTCAGCTAGAGACTAGGTTCTAAGCGGTTTGCAGTCCTCACGCTAGTTTACACAACGAGCTTGCCTACCCTGATAGAGCCGCCTGAAGAGCTGCCTGCCGGCTTTCATCCTTCGTTTCCGGTGTGATTCAGTAAAATACCAGTCATTCAGTTTGTCACTCATTTCTTCGGTCTTTCGCTTTCTCTTCAGTTTTCTTTTTCACGAGGTGCATCTATGGGCCGTCTTCTGATGTCATGTGTGTGCAAAATGTCATGCTTGCATTCACTCACGGAACCTCGTTTTATATGGTCTCATCTGGAGGATTTTTTTCGGGAAACTGAGTCAAAACCAATATTAACTCCGGAGGGAAAAAAAAATATCCCCTGTGCTGAAAACAGCTCGGCCGAGATTCGAACCAGCGGCCCCATGATCGTGAGGATCACAAGACTGGTGCTCTACCAACAGCGTTGTTCTGTACCATCTCTCTGGAAGTCACTGGCCTATGGCACATGTCACACAGAAAGTGTTGCGACATGAAAAAAAAACACGCACCTGTTTAACACCTGTCTTAACCAGCAATGTACCCCCTCTCCTCTCCTCCCCTCCCTCCGTCTGCTCTGAATTTCGTGCCATTTATAATTGTCAAATACGTAAAGGCGCAAATACGTGTGTGTGGTGTTTTACTAGTAACGCACGATATCGGCATGTTGAACATGTAGCGCAAAAATGAATGAATGAATGAATGAATGAATGAATGAATAATGAACAAATAATAGATAAATAAATAAAAAGTAATAAATTAAATGAATGAATAAAAAATGAATGATTCAATGAATGAATTAATCAATCGATCAATAAATGAATAAAAAATTGTTTTTTTAAAGGTAAATGAACAGTATAGATTTTTAAAAGTACAGCAATGGCTGTTCGGATGCTGAATGTCAGGCCGTATTCAGCTGCTCTATCCTGGGTGTTTGTTGTTGTTTTGTTGTGCTTTTTTTTTGTTTGTTTGTTTGTTTGTATGTTTTTGTTTTGTTGTTGTTTTTGCTGTACCACCTATTGTCCTTACAATTGGCTTTACTCTCATGCCGCTCACAGGGAGGGAGGAGGGAGGGAGCGAGGGAGACAAGAGACAGAGAGACAGAGATAGAAACAGTCAGAGAGAGCTCAGAAAACCTTTACTCGATCAAGGACTGGGATTTTACTCAGAGCCTATTCTTCCAACCTGTCCTTCAGAGGAGAGAGAGAGAGAGAGAGAGAGAGAGAGAGAGAAGAGAGAGAGAGAAGAAGAGAGAGAGAGAGAGAGAGAGAGAGAGAGAGAGAGAGAGAGAGAGAGAGAGAGAGAGAGAGAGAGAGAGAGAGAGAGAGAGCTAGAGAGAGAGAGAGAAAGAGAGAGAGAGGCAGGCAGGCAGGCAGGCAGAAATACAGACAGACATACAAACAGGCAGGCAGACAGGCAGACAGGCAGACAGACAGACAGACAGGCAGACAGCAGGCAGGCAGACAGACAGACAGACAGACAGGCAGCAGCAGGCAGGCAGGCAGGCAGGGCGACAGACGACAAAGCAGACAGACAGCAGGAACAGAAAAGATGGTAGGGGATGGGATGTTGGAACAAGTGAAAAGGGAAGGTGCACTGGAACAGAGAAGATGAGGAGGGTGTGTGTGTGAGTGTGTGGGGGGGGGGGGGAGTCTTGGACTGCCGGCAGTCCAGACCATCCGATGAGAGGAAATGTACTGAATAGGACGACATGATGACCAGCCCGCTCTGTCCTGTCATGGACAATCTGAACAAGCGTGTACTGTCCTCCACCTACTCCCCCCCCCTCCCTCCCCACTCCCAGGGAGGGGCGTGCAGGAAAGGGGTGGGGAAGAAGGGGAGGAGGGTGGTAATGGGAAGGGTGGGGGACGACCCAGACAGGGGCCAGCTGGGAAACTTGAGACACCCTGAAACCATACTGACGTCGCTAGTGTGCTCCCCTCCCCCCCCCCCCCCCCCCCCCCCCCTCCAACCCCCCTTTTCATGTTATAAATCGCGTGTTTTTTTCTTCTTCTTCAGACTGCCAAACTCCCTTGAGCTACGTTTACATGGTTACATATACATCAGTGCCGTCTGTTGTCTGTGAGACCAGACATGATATGTTGGTATGAAGACTGACAGCCTTTCGTCTGCTGTGTTGAGTCTCTTTTTTCTGAGAACGAACGATTGTAGATGACATGTCAAACACAGGCACGCACGCACGCACGCACGCACACACACACGCTCGCAGGCACGCACGAACCGCGCGCGCACGCACGCGCGCACACACACACACACACACACACACACACACACACACACACACACACACACACACACACACACACACACACACACACACACACACACCACACAGACCATGTTTATATTAAATTTCAAATTTTAGAATTTGTCTGGAACCAAGCAATTTTCTTCTCAATGTCTATCTTGTTCATTTCTTAAACTACCGAGTGTTCTTGAGATTACGATAAAATTTGGTAAAAAAAAAGTTCAAACTAATCCTGCTTGTAGAAGTTAACAAAATGCGCTAACAGATTAAGTTCATCGAAAGGATTATTCGGTTTAATACGATATCGTTTAGTAATGATTTCTTTGTGAAACGGGCTGTGCTTTTTTTTCTATATATCGAAATAACCATAAATTATTTCTACAGATTTTGTGTCTTCCTCCTCTACAATATCCAAAGCAAAGTAAATTGAGTAATGTAGTTCTAACCTTTCACCATAATCAAACACTCTCAAACCAGTTGTTTCTTTGTAAATAATTCATGTACACTTTCAATAAACGCTATGTAATTTTTCACAACTCGGAACCACACGCCTTTAACATACTGTGGCACTCGCAAACTACATTTTTTTTAAAGAGTAGCTGAAACTTCTTCTTTGGATTTTCTCCAGACACACCACTGTTATAAAGAGCGTATGATGGTATATTCCTTTTTGACATAAAGGCAAGTAAAAGAGAAAAAAAAAAACCCATCTGTTTTGTGATTTGACGAACTTCTTCCCATGGTGAGAGAGAGGGAGTAGTAAGAGAACCCTCCTCGTTCTTCTACTTCTACTAAACAATACCACCGATCTAATAGTTATAACAATAATGATAATACGGTCAATGTTTACAAAAGATAACTGCAATTGACACATCATCCCTTTCTGTGCATCTCGGTCGCGCTGTTTCATTATCAATGAAAGACGGAAAGAAAGACTTTTTTTTTAACTCAGACCTACCGACCACTGACTACACCATGGACATATCTGATTAATGCTCTCGATTTGTATGGCTGACGAGATCTACAAGCTGAAAAAAAAGAGGGAGGGTGTTCGTTTATTTTAATGGCACGGATGGACAGGTTCCATGAGGGCCCAATTTGGAATTTCGCGGAACAAAATTGATTGTTGTGATAAAACCTCTGGCATTTAGGAACGGATCAATTATATAAGAACAGAGGGAGATTCCAAAATGTATGGGGGGGGGGGGGGGGGGGGGGGGGGGGGGGGGCGGGGGGTGAGGGGGTGCTGTCTGGGGGTTCTTCAGCAGCAGGGAGAAAGCAGCCGTTTGAGAAATGAGTGGTAAGTATCAAATTGAACTTTTACCGCCATTTCTTTTTATAATACAGTATTTACAATGATTCCGCCGAACAACGTGGACAAACGAACCACAAGACAAAAGACGACTCGTCTGGACTTCTAAGGTTTTCGTCTGGCGAGATAACCAACACTCAGGACAACGAGCAATCCCTGATCTTTGTCGAGCAATCCCTGATCTTTGTCGAGCAATCCCTAATCTTTGTCGAGCAATCCCCGATCTTTGTCGATTTCGGCGCAAGATGAGCGTTGAATCATTACAGATACGTCAAAAAAAAAAAAAAAAATTGTTCAGATTTCCGCCTGCTGCAGCCGCCTCCCTTTACAACTAACTTTTACAGCCAAGGGAAGTAAGAGAGGAAAGTGTCCCTTACGCCCCCCCCCCCCCCCCCCTCCCATCGCTGCGTCCTGCTTACCCCTCGTCCGGATCTTTAATGTGTACACACGTTGTTCTGCGATTGAAGACTTTCGTTGTGATGTAAACCGCGAGGCCCGCTATCGCTTTCTGTGCCTGTCACGCTATCACTACCAAAACAGCGGAAGACGAGGTCGGTCACCCCCACTGTCACTGCTATAGGGGATGACCGTTCCTTGGAACACTGGTGCCAGCGGGTGACCAACTTGGACCACGCTGCACACAGGAGCAGAACGGCCTTGTGGTAACAGAGCGGGACAGGAACGTCCACGCCACAAGGTCGTGACCTTTACCTTGTTCTTCCTTTGAACTGACATTCGACGCATACATACTTACATATATGCACGCGCGCGCACACACACACACACATCCCCCCCCCAAAAAAAAAAAAAAAAAAACAACAACAAAAAAAAACGCTCAGGCGCGCGCGCGGGCACACACACACACACACACACACACACACACACACACACACACACACACACACACACACACACACACACGTATACGCACACGTACGCACGCACACACACACATCCACACGCATGCACACACAGGCACACGCCACACACACACACACACACACACGCGCGCGCGCGCGCCAGCCGACACACACACACACACACACACACACACACACACAACACACACACACACACACACACACACACCATGTTATCTATGCACCCAATGACTGACCAGTGCTTGGGTCAATGTACCCGGTCCGGCATATGTCATCAAGTCTCTGTCTCTTGTTATGTCTCTATCTCTGTGTCTGTCTGTCTGTCTGTCTGTCTCTCTCTCTCTCTCTCTCTCTCTCTCTCTCTCCTCTCTCTCTCTCTTTCTGTATGTGTGCGCCGGCCTGCGAATATACATACATACATTATATATATATATATATATATATATATATATTGATGTGATGTGTGTGTTGTTTTGTGTGTGTGTGTGTGTGTGTGTGTGTGTGTGTGTGTGTGTGTGTGTGCACGAGAGAGGGAGACAGACAGAGAGAGAGAGACAGAGAGAGAGAGAGAGAGAGAGAGAGAGAGAGAGAGAGAGAGAGAGAGAGAGAGAGAGATACAGACAGAGAGAGAGAAAGATACACACACGCGCACACAGAGATAGATAGATAGATAGATAGAGATAGATAGATAGATAGATAGATAGATAGATAGATAGATAGATAGATGGATGGAGGGAGGAACGGACGTACAGACGGACCCCGTTCCTTCTCTCAGCTGTCCTCCTTGTTACCCAATGTTCACATTTTTCCTTTATTGCTACTCGTCTGCCACATGTGTAGGCAGCCGTTCATTTCTATGGAATTGTTTGAGATTTTTTTTTCCCATTCTTACGTGTACTTACCTTTGATTTATCATTTTTCGTTTTCTTTAGCCTTATGGCTGGGTGGTGGGGGAAAAGTATTTATGCTTGCTCATTTCCTAACTTTGTTGAAAATAGACTTTCGTTTCGTTTCTTTTCCTTATTGTCAATCCACTTCAGTCTTCCTTGACCTACTTGTGACCCATGCACCCAGCGACCTCATGGCTTAAAAGAGTTGATGCAGGGCACATGGACAAGTCCGTGCGCAGTGACGTCCCCTTCATGAAACAGAGCGGTTGCCATTGACAGCGTGTCTGTTGGTTGCACACCAATAATGCCTGCGCCAAGGTCTTGCTTAAAGAGTCGAGTATTTATAAAGACAGGTACAATAAGATTTTTTTTTTTTGAGAATTCATTCATTGTGTCTGAAAGTTGATTTACAGTTGTTTTTTTCTTTCATATGCCCATGGAGGTACAAGCCAGGTGGTTCCAAGCAGACAGATTAAGATAAAAGAATGGGACTATTTTGGGGACACCAGCTGGCGCAAAGATAGGGCCACGGGTGAGTGAGCAGGCCTGAAATGTGACGTCAGCTAGGGGGAAGGTCATGTATTTGAAGACTGTGAATGATGTCATCGGTGGAAATGAAAACAAGAGAAACGATTAGTGTGGGGGTGGTTCTTTAGATCAGTTATCAGCTTTATATGAAATGCTGGCTCGAACTTACGCTGGGCCTCAAAACGCTTACATGAGTTATGTAGTGATTTGGAGCAAAATCCTAATTGTGGCGTGTGGCCTGTTGCACCAGCACGATACTGCCGGGGCCCACAACACAGCTTTTCTATCGTAATCTGGCATCTACACCCTATCTCTTCAAACATTGACCACACGCAACGCAGTCATGACAAGATAAGGCACTGATCACGGAATGTCCACGTTGGAATTACGGTGCATTCCCCCCCCCCCCCCCACCCACCACCCATCTCCCCGTTCTCCTCTATCACCACCACCCCTCTCTGCCGCCCATGTCTCATGGTAAACGTAGCAGCATTCGTGTAGTGGCCCTAATAAAACTCACGGACTGTCGATCTTCCCGCCACTCCGGCGAGTCAGGGAGCGTGGCACGATGAGGGTCGGCTGGGCGACGACGTTAGGACTCCTGTTCATGGCCATCTTGCTCACGGGGAACGCAGAGCAGGGGCAGCGGAGAACCGGGGACAGACTGGAAGACGTGGAACGCCAGCTGCACGAGCTGCGGGACCAGGTCGCCAAAGAACGCCGGCAGTGGCAAGCGGATAGACAAGCCTTGTTCTCCAAACTGCAGGCTCTTGTGGACAAGACGGACACCGATGCCGGCGAACCAATGGCCACACCATTGAACCGGCAAGCAGGCAGTAAAGATGACATCAACGAAGACTCTGACACATACGGTCAGGTCTTCTACAGCGCTCCAGAGATTCTCCCATCTGCTCCGTTTGCCTCCCCTGAACGCCCAGAACGGTCTAGCGATCAAAATGACATGGGTTTAGTGCTGCAAGAGATTCTGCGGAAGCTGATGACTTTGGGTACTGACGTGGAAAGGCTGAAAGACACGTGCAGCGCGCTGCCAGAAGTTAGGCGCAACATGAGCGTGATGCTCAGCGATATCGAATCCTTGAAAAACGTGTACACAATCGTGCCAGAGCTCACACACAATATGTGGGAGATATCAACAGAAGTTCAATCCATAAAGAATGTATCCAGGGTACTGCCTGAGATTACTCAGAACATCTCGCAGGTTTTTACTGACGTTGACAAGCTTAAGGATACTTCTTCGCTGGTGCCTGGCATGGAACAAAATGTGATAATGGCACTGAACGAGATATACACCTTGAAGAACACTCGCACAGTGCCACCTGAACTGACCGCCAAAATGACAGATATGTCTGTAGAGATACAGCATCTTAAGGACCAATTTCAACAGCTTTCCAACTCAACCTGTTGCGTACCTTCTGGAATCCAGCAGCAACTAGAAGGCGTGTCCAAAGATGTCGCCTCTCTCAGAAACGCCAGCAACTGCTCATCCTCACCTTTTCCACCTATGATGGACACGCTGAACGTAGTTCCTGAGATAGCTCAGAACCTGTCTCAAGTGATGACTGAAATGGATCTCATAAAAAACGCATTTACGGTGGTTCCCGAAATGACACGCATGGTGACCCTACTATTTACAGAATCCACAAACTGAAAGAGACATGTAAAGCAGTGCTTGAAATGACGCAGAACATGACCCGGGCATTGACAGATATCGACACGTTGAAAGACACATGTAAGGCCGTGCCTGGGATGACCAGGAACATGACCAATGTCCTGGTGGACATCGACAAGCTGAAGAACACTTCTTCACTGGTGCCCACCATGGCACAGAACTTCAGCCAGACTCTGGGCGAGGTGCAGATCCTGAAGAACACTTGCGTAGCATCCAGCCAACTGGCCCAGAATCTGACAGACATATCTGGACGGATAGAGAAGCTAAAGAATGACGTTACAAATCTCTCCAGCGCAAGATGTTGTGTGCCTGCTGAAGTCAGTAGAAAAATAGGTAACATGTCTATAGACATTGACAATCTCAAGAACGCTACTAGCAACTTGTCTGTCCGTCCTCCATACCCAATACCTGCAGAGGTGAACTATGCACTGACTGAGATTCACAAGCTCAAAACCACCAGTCAGCAGCTGGAGGCCTACCTGTCAGGAACTGTAGAACAAGCTTTAATACAATTAGATCATGACATTCACACCCCGACCTCTACGCTTCACAACCCGAATCAGATGAACTCTTGCGGCATGAGTCATCAAAACAAACTCTCAGCTGGCTCTACTTACATCCGTTGGGGACATTCACGATGTCACCGAGCCGAACTCGTGTACAGTGGATTCTTAGGGGGAGGGGCGACCTTCGATATTTCTGGGGCTCCCCCCAACCGTCTGCGCTTGACCAGAGATTCTGTGAATGACCAGACCCCAGTCAGCGACACACGTTTTGCAGAACTGTATGGTGGAAGCTACGAAACGGTGGACGTCCATCACAACGCGAGCCCACTGTGCGCCGTGTGTCGCACCCCACGCAGCAGCAACATCATGGTCCCCGGGACCAACCAGTGCCCGTCTGGCTGGACTATGGAGTACTCTGGGCGTCTGATGGGCAGCAGCAGTGATCATACCACGGGCGGCGACTTCATCTGTGTGGACTGGGCCATGGAGAGCAGATATGACAGCTTAGAGCCTGACAAAAAAAGTAACTACACTAGGGCTACTGAGTTATTTCTGACGCATATCACGTGCACGTTTTTGCGCTGTCCTCCCTACCAGCCGAACGCTCTGGTGTTGTGTGTAGTCTGCTCCAAGTAGGTCACTGCTCTAAACTCCAGCAGCTTACAAAGATCAGCAGTCTCTTTAGATATTACCGCTCCGCTTTGTTAAGTGTGGAGGGGAAGAGCAGGCTTCATAATCAGCGTCATCACAAGACTCTTCCAGCACTGAGACCACTTATCTCCACAGGTAGAGGTGTTTCTTTACATGTATTCCTATTAAAGTAAGGTTACGAGACTGTAAATGGATAGACTTCTATTCAAGCGACAGAACTTTCAACAGATGTCACAGCTAATTTCAACGATCAGGATATTTTTAGTCGTTGTGATAGAAGAAATTATAGGTGATGTCTATATCTCATTCAGCAGGGTTCCAAAACGCGCTTAGGCCCTTTGGTCATTTTAAAGGGTGTGACGAAACGTGAAACTGTCACAGAATCAAGTGCGTTGTAATCGATTCTCGTATACCATTGGCTGACAAGAACTCGCGTACATGTCGCATCACTCGCAGCAACACCTTCATGCCCTCTGCGACCGGCCAGTGCCCGTTTGGCACTTCATGTTCCCCGCCACCAGCCAGTGCCCGTTTGGCTGATATGTCGCATGAAAGCTTATACCAAAGTAGGGCTGTCACTGATTGAAAATTTAGTATACTGTAGAATTTTCATGCCTTGGTTCGAGTTTCTCGATGCTGAACTCGCATTATTATTTATGGCAGACGAGAAACAATTACTGAATTTCGTATCAGACCTACCTGTGGTTGAAATGTGAATGGAATTATTTCAGTATATAATTGGACGGCAAGTACCCATGTCGTTGTCCATCATGCTTGATAATGTTTTGATCCCACTGCAGAAGTCTCATGCTAGCTAGCGAAAAATTCATATCCTATGAATTCAGCACCCAGTGATATACTCAAAACAATTTTCATTAAGTTTCAACCACAGGGAGGTTTCATTTCCTTTTCAGTAAGCATGTCTCTAGCGTCTTCATTTTCAATGAACAGCATGGGTACAGAGTCAACAGTGTAACATTGTTTGGAAAACATCTGATTGGATATCCATAGCACCCATTACTTCTGATTGGATATCCATAGCACCCATTACTTCTGATTGGATATCCATAGCGCCCATTACTTCTGATTGGATATCCACAGCGCCCATTACTACAGGGAAAACTTCTGATTGGATATCCATGGCGCCCATTACTGCGGGAAAAACTTCTGATTGAATATCCATAGCACACAATAATTCTGACTGAATATCCAAAGCGCCCATTACTACAGGGAAAACATCTGATTGAATATCCATAGCACCCATTAATTCTGACTGAATATCCATAGCACCCACTACTACAGGGAAAACTTCTGATTGAATATCCATAGCACCCATTAATTCTGACTGAATATCCATAGCGCCCATTACTACAGGGAAAACTTCTGATTGAATATCCATAGCACCCATTAATTCTGACTGAATATCCATAGCGCCCATTACTACAGGGAAAACGTCTGATTGAATATCCATAGCACCCATTACTGCGGGGTAAAGATACTCAACATGGCTTTCTTTACAGGTCTTGTCTTTAATGATGTGTTAATACGTTAAAATGGCTGCCTAGCAACACATCAGCCTTATTGATTTTATCATTTCCTCCCTCCATCTTGCCATTCACAATCATATCATCACTATATCGACCGACTTATCATCTCCTTTCTCCCATCCCCCTAACCCCCTCCCCTCTTACTTTTGATCAGATTTCGATTAACGATTTGAATCCCAACCTGCCAAGCCATACAATACAGCGGTCATCCACCCCACGCTGTGACGGAGTTGTTAAGTGTTACAAGCAGGTTGCAGGTTTGGGTGCCAAAAGTACAGTACTCAGTGTGGGCTTTTTTCCCTCTTTTTTGGTGCTGCTCCAGCTGCATCACTATTTCTGGAATCGAGAGAGCTGCAGGCTCAAAGTTTTAAAAAAATTAATTAAAAAAAAAGGATCATGATTCCTTCTTCGTCATGGTCTCCGATAGGATTATCAAAGTCCACGACCAATACTGCGGGTCATTAACAAACAAGTAGGGTGGTGACTTTAGATCACATGATGAAATGTTTACAGGCCCGTAACTCCAGACGAATGCCTCTTACAACACCAAATCGCCTGGCAGAAATGACAACGCAGAGCACACAGAACAAACAAGGAAACGCGTGGTGAGAAGCATTCGTTTGGGGTTAAGGGCCTGTAGATATTTCTTCGTGGGAGCAACAGTCGCAATACTTGTTTGTTGTTTATTATTTACTGGTTGCATTCCTCGTTCAAGGTTTTCCTTTCAATACTGCGGGTATTAATGTCATTCTGGTCTCACAAGGACGAGCGGAGAACAGCCCGGTCGTAGTGGAACAAGATAGTGGAACAAGATAGTGGAACAAGATAGTACAAGCTTCGCGTTCTTTTTCATCATCAGTCTTTTATTTTTAAATAAAAAAAATCGGAATCAGTTGCTCTTCATACCCTCCCCTGACAGTACCTCAATCTTGATCTTCCTTTCCTGTTCATGGCTCCCCTGACAGTACCTCAATCTTGATCTTCCTTTCCTGTTCATGGCTCCCCTGACAGTACCTCAATCTTGATCTTCCTTTCCTGTTCATGGCTCTCTGATAACTATGTTAATGTCTACCATTCCTATTCATGGCTCTCTGATAACTATGTTAATGTCTACCATTCCTGTTCATGGCTCTCTGATAACTATGTTAATGTCTACCATTCCTGTTCATGGCTCTCTGATAACTATGTTAATGTCTACCATTCCTGTTCATGGCTCTCTGATAACTATGTTAATGACTACCATTCCTGTTCATGGCTCTCTGATAACTATGTTAATGTCTACCATTCCTATTCACGGCTCAATGATAACTATGTTAATGTCTACCATTCCTATTCACGGCTCAATGATAACTATGTTAATGTCTACCATTCCTATTCATGGCTCAATGATAACTGTTAATGTCTACCATTCCTATTCATGGCTATATGATAACTATGTTAATGTCTACCATTCCTATTCATGGCTATATGATAACTATGTTAATGTCTACCATGTCAGCACATTCTGACGAACTAACTCGGCGGGACGACTCTGGTGTCTACACTGAACACCATCTAAAAGTGAAATATCAGCAGTGCAGTGTCCCCTCCGGTGAGTTGCTTCGTGGTGAGTGGGTCTGTTGGGGCTGGGGCAGAGACAGGGCGGCTATGGCGCGGCAAGGGCAAAGCAGTCAGGAAGTCGCACCTGTGGGGAGTGCCACGCACACCGGGCCGTGAAGTTTACAAATAAACAGATTAGTATGCAGCATCCTGCACTTCTACACTCACAATCTGTTTTGTTTCACGCACTCCGTGTGCCACCCTACCTAGAGTGTTGAGACAGCTTTCTTTAAGACGTCTGACGATATCCTGCATGCTCCTTTCAATGGTGACCTCTCTTCCTGACTTGTCTGCTGCATTTGATGCCATTGACAATGTCATTTCAATTGTGGAAAAACATGTTACTCAGTATGGTGTCTTTGTTGCTGTGATGTTGTGGTTTCTGTCACACCTCTCAGAAAGAAAAGCTAGACTGCTGAAGCAGGGTCATTTTCAGTTTTGTTTTGCACGCATGTCCTGTGGTGCTCCTCAAGGATTTTCTTTGTCCCATCCTTTTTTTGCACCTCATACAAAAATTCTCTTATCCGTCACTGATCGTTATTCGTTGACAAATCATTTCTTAGCTTGCCACGCTTCGTTTCTAAATTATGTATACCCAGCTGAAATACTTTTCAGTACTCTTTTCATTCAGACCTGCATCTATGAAAAGTAAAGATAAAAACCCTGGTTCGCGCATTACAGACATCAGCTAAACGATGACAAAACAAGAACTTCTCCTAACAACAAAATCAAAAGATACTTTCCAATGGGTTATTGTGATAACCAGTTGGCCTCCCGTGTCAGAAATCTAGGTGTCATTCAATGCTCCGACCTGAACCTGATACAATCATTTCAAATGCTTGCTGCTCTTTGGATGCCACATACGACGAATGAGTCCAACTTGTCACTTATCAACTAACGTTGTTGCCAAATACTTGTTTGTTATTTTGTATTGACAATTGCTAATCAGTGGCTCTACTTGGTCAATAAGCTCCAGAAAGTTGAAAATCAGCTGTCAATGTTGGTTTTAAGAGCACGGAAGTGCTAATTCTGTCATATTTGTGTTAGACGCCTTCAATGGACTCCGTATGTGAAAGAGTTCAACATTTCGTTTCATTCTTTTTCTGTTTGTCTGGCTTTTCCTCCCATCTTTCTGACCTACTGTCTATCTAGACTACGTTCAACGACGCCCTCATCATCTGCTCATATACCTACCTTGTCAATGCCTCGTATAATCAACTACTAAAGCTTTTGGTTCCCGCGGCTTTTCTAACCATCAACCGACTGTCACATCACGGCTTTCTGACCTTTTGTCAAGTAGAAATGCACTCGAATGAGATTTTGGATTTGCCTGTCCAATTACAATCTGCTTTGCTCTTCTATACTGTGTCGACTCATTTGCCACTGATTGTTCAGCGGTGCCAGTATTTGTGAGTATGTCTGCATTAGATAATTGTTAGTTGTAATTTTGCTCTCTCTCTCTCTTCTCTCTCTCTCTCTCTCTCTCTCTCTCTTCTCTCTCTCTCTCTCTCTCTCTCTCTCTCTCTCTCCTCCAGTGTCAGATTCCGAAAAAATAATCCGAAGGCCCCATAAACGGAAGACCCCGGATGGAAAGAGGCGGTTGGAAGAGAGAAGAGAAGGAACACGTCATCAACAAAACAGTGATGGCAATGCGCCTGATTCTGCGTTTCCTAACCACTCCCAGCCTCCCCCCCCCCCCCCCCCCCCTCTCCACACCGTCACTCTTTGTCCATCTTTTCCTTCCTCTCTTCATCCTCCGCTTAACTTTCTTTTAATGAGTGCACTTCATATAGGTTGGTTTTTTTTTTTTTTTGCTGGTTGTCTTTTCTTACCTGATGTCAAGACATCTTCATTAAGCAGCACATCAGACCCAATGCAGATCTACTGACGTCAGCCAAGAAAAGAAAACTGCGTTGGTATGGGCTTGTAACAATATCCAGCAAACTGCTACGAAATATTCCAAGGAATTGATGAATAATAATAATGAATACTTATATAGCGCCTGTTCTCGGCTAGAGGCCAAGCTCTAAGCGCTTTACAATCCACACTCGTTTACACAACGGGCTGACTACCTGGGTAGTGCCGACTGAAGAGCTGCCAGCTGGCGCTTCATTCAGTCGTTTCCCGTGTCATCCAGTCAGTATCGTTCAATATCGATCACTCATTTTCCTTACTTCCTTCATTCTTTCCATTTCTCACGCAGGGTGCATGCTATGTGTAACGTGTCATCCATACCAACGGCCAAACTGGCCGACTCTTCCGAAAGTTGGTGATAGGATTTTACGTGTGTGCAAGATGTTATGCGTGCGTTCACACATGGAACCTCGGTTTATAGTCTCATTCGAAGGACTGTATGGGAAATGGAGTCAGAACCAATGTTAACTCCGAGGGAAAAATACCCCTGTACCGAAACGCCCCGGCGGAGATTCGAACCCGCAACCTCAGGATCACCAAGATTACGAGTCCGGCGCTCTACCAGCTGAACTATGAGGAAGACTGAGGGGAAGAGAGAGAGAAAGAAAAAGAAAAACAACAAGATACGATGGAATGACGTTACAGAAAGGGCGGAGAAAGACATTTGCATCTGGTGATTGATGGACTGACATTACAGAAAGGGCGGAGAAAGACATTTGCATCTGGTGATTGATTGACTGACATTACAGACAGGGCGGAGAAAGACATTTGCATCTGGTGAATTGACTGACGTTACAGACAGGGCGGAGAAGACATTTGCATCTGGTGAATTGACTGACGTTACAGACAGGGCGGAGAAAGACATTTGCATCTGGTGAATTGACTGACATTACAGACAGGGCGGAGAAAGACATTTGCATCTGGTGAATTGACTGACATTGCAGACAGGGCGGAGAAAGACTTTTGCATCAGGTGAATTGACTGACATTACAGACAGGGCGGAGAAAGACATTTGCATCTGGTGAATTGACTGACATTACAGACAGGGCGGAGAAAGACTTTTGCATCTGGTGAATGGACTGACATTACAGACAGGGCGGAGAAAGACTTTTGCATCTGGTGAATTGACTGACATTACAGACAGGGCGGAGAAAGACATTTGCATCTGGTGAATTGTTCTTCCGAGGTGTGCTCCAGCGACTCCTCATGGCAGTATTAGGAGGAGGAGGAAGAAGAACAAGAAGAAGAAGAAGAAGAAGAAGAAGAAGAAGAAGAAGAAGAAGAAGAAGAGGAGGAGGAGGAGGAGGAGAGGAGGAGGAGGAGGAGGAGAGGAATGTGCGATAAGAGCATTTCGTCAGAAGCTCAAACGTCCAGTTATTTGACATTGGGTATCTTTGCTTAGATGGGGTAAAATATTGTGACCACAAGCATACCTTCTTGAATGGATCGTGTGTGTGTGAGTGTGTGTGTGTGTGTGTGTGTGTGTGTGTGTGTGTGTGTGTGTGTGTGTGTGTGTGTGTGTGTGTGTGTGTGTGTGTGAGTGAGTGAGTGCGCGCGTGCATACGTGCTTGTGTGCGTGCGTGTGCGTGTGCATATGATGCTAATAAGAGTAAAACTAACAACTCTTGTATTTCATGGCCTTTAGAATCAACAGACATCTTTCATTATCGTCATAGAATGTGTGAATATCTTTAGACATTTAGGAGTCGAAGTTTGAAGGACCATTGATTTCCTTTTTATATGCAAAAAAGGGGTTAACCGTGATAAGAGCTGAAAAGCTGAATTTCATCATTACAGACAGAGCTACCAAGATTTTCTCCCAGAGCCATACTGCGTATTCAAAAGATATCCGGTGAGCCTGGTTAACTCTTCGGTTATAGAATAATGGGATTATTAAGATATTCATGTTCTTGGACAGATGCAGATTAAGTTTATTACATGTTTGCATGGATTTCTATGAAGTACTATGAATGGTACGTTTTGTCGTAAACCTAGCGTCTATCCACTTTCAGTTTTTATTACTTCAAAAATGATTAGGTTGTGGTACGATTTGTTATGTGATGAAAGTTTCGTTGGAATATTCTTCTCACAAGTATAGAATCTTGTTCGATCTGTAGACAAAATCTTTTCTTTATTTTTTTTTTTAAACTTTTTTCTTCGCCACAGATTTGTCACATGCGACGTCTTATACCTATTAAAAAAAGGTTTCATTGAGCATAGAATATCAAAGGTATTGATCTAAGTTGTTGATTTGTAAAAAAAAAAAAGAAAAAGAAAAGATAATTGATTCACCCCAACTAAAATGTCATGATGAATAACGTGGCCATCTTGGAAACAGCAGTAAAATGTTTTTAGAAATTTTAGGGCCAGTTTCGGAAAAGAAAAATATCTATCACACTTAAGTGATGTCTACGTATTTGCATTGATTAGGTGTAGCTGTTGCAGTCATAATCTTGAAGCTCCGCCTTGGCTTCAGGCTGTGTCAGACCAACTGACATAGGCTAGAACACCAAGGCTACATCAAAATGTTGTTATCCTCTGCATAACATTATCAGTCTCCAAAATCCCCCGAAGTCGGAGTGTGGCGGCCCACGTGGCGGGGTAATCAAAAACGGTCACACACGTAATGTTCTCATCCCCAGCTGATGCATTTGTACCATAGGGTTCAAGCACTTTGGCTGTTCGGATGATCCCGAGAGTCTTTTAGCCAGGGTACAACATAATTTTTAAGCTAACTGGACAGACACAGGGGAATTTCAAGGGAAGAAGGAACATGAAAGTCTTGTGAGATGAATGCACTAGGTGATGAAGTCCATTTTATTTTTAAATCCCCAAAATTGATTTAATACAGAAACAAGGATTTGCACCCCCCCCCCCCCCCCCCCAAAGGTCTTGCTGTAAACTTAATGGTTTTTATCATGTAATCTTTCGATTGCCAACAAGTCTCTAAAAATGAGCTAAGCATATCAAGTTACAAAACATTCTCTTAGTGTATCCTTCTGTGCTTTAATTTCATTTACATTCGCTGTAGTTTGACTCCCTGGCTGTTTTGTGTTAAAAAAAAAACAGTACTGTTAAGGAGTTTGTTATTCTCCAAACATCAGTACACGGTTAAAAAACCCCACTTTGACCTGAGTATGCTCGTACCTGTGTATATACGTGCATATGCATTGCGCACGCATGCGTATGTGTGCGATTGTGCGAGTACATGTGCGCAGGAAACAAGACACACAGAGAGAGAATTGTGTGTGTGTGTGTGTGTGTGTGTGTGTGTGTGTGTGCGTGCGTGCGTGCGTGCGTGCGTGCGTGCGTGCGTGCGTGCGTGCGCGTGCGTGCGTGTGCGTGTGTGCGTGCGTGCGTGCGTGCGTGCACGCGTATGTGTGTGTGTTTCTACAACAGATCATATATTTGTTTTTAAAAGTTTAATGGATATTTTCAATAATCGTAAAAAGCAATTGTTTTGTGTTTTTGTTGATTTCACAAAAGCGTTCGATTCAGTTTGGAGGCAGGGATTATGGCAAAAGCTTATGAAAGAAGGTGTAAATGGAAAGATTTTGCAAGTAATCACTAATATGTATCAGCAAATAAAATCTTGTACAATTATAAATGGGAGTCAATCTAAATATTTTGGCAGTTTTAGGTGTTCGTCAAGGTGAAAATCTTTCACCTTTGCTATTTTCTTTGTATTTGAATGATCTTGAACTATATCTCACAGATCGTAACTGTGCTTTCTTGAATATTGATTTAAATCTCCCTGACTCAGATTTATTAAGTTACATTAGTTTACTTTAACTTTTATACGCTGATGATATTGTTATTGCAGATTATTTTTGTGGTTTACAGCATGCTCTTGATGCATTAAGCGACTATTGTAGTACATGGAAGCTTAATGTTAATGTAGCAAAAACAAAGGGTGTAGTCTTTAATGGACGCAATAATCCTAGAAAAAAAACTAAAGTTCAAAAACCAGTCCATAGAAATAGTACACACTTTCAAATATTTAGGTATAATCTTTAGCAGAACAGGAATTTTTTTATAAATGTAAGAAGTATTTGCATGACCAAGCGCAATATGCAATGTTTTCTTTACTAAAGATGGCAAGATTTCAAAATTTGCCTATAAACATTGTACTGGACTTATACCAATCAATGGTTCTGCCTGTACTTTTATATGGCTGTGAAATTTGGGGATATAGTGATTTAAAGCTAATGGAAAGTTTCAGCTTAATTTTTTTAAGCATCTTTTTCATTTAAATCGTTCTACTAAAACAGAACTAATATATGGAGAACTAGGAATGTATCCTGTTTCAGTTCAAGTATACGCACGAATGATAACATTCTGGTCATCCTCACTTTCACCACAAACAAACAAATATTCATCTAGACTGTATGAAGTATAATATGATTTATACAGAAATCAGGGTTTTACATCTAGGTGGTCGATGTGTATACGGAATATCCTTATCGAAACAGGATTCGACTTTGTGTGGGAGACACAAAAGTTTTCGTCTGTTCACAGTATCTGTAGAAATGTTCGTAATTTATTAGAAGATGCTTACACACGTGCATGGAACGATGCTTTAGAACCTAGTAATAAGTGTTTATTTTAAAGGAATTTTAAAACAGAGTTTTGCCGTGAAAAGTACATTGAAATGTTGCCTGATGTTTATATATACCCACTGATTCGGTTCCGCTGTGGTAATCATAAACTCATGATCGAAACTGGCAGACGATTTAGAATACCTCATGATGAACGACTCTGTCGGGATTGCGACCAGAATGGTCTTGGCGACGAATTTCATTTTGTAATGAAATGCACCAAATACGATGATATTAGAAATAAGTTTATACAAAACAATGTACATGTATAAAGTCCGTATTTAACTATTGTCGTTTGCTCTGTGGTAATAAAAATGTGTTGCTAAACTTAGCGAAGTTTTCAAAACTTAGTAAAGTTGTGTAACATTATATCCAGTGTGTTAATTATCGGGAACATTTTTGGATGTTTGATGTGTTTCGTTTACATTTGTTTATTTTGTTTTAAGTCCTCCATGCCCCAAAAGGGGTCACAGGATTAAATCTGTGAAATCTTTGTGTGCGTGTGAGTGTGTGTGTATGTGTGTGTGTGTGTGTGTGTGTGTGTGTGTTGTGTGTGTATGTGTGTGTGTGTGTGTGTGTGTGTGTGTGTGTGTGTGTGTGTGTGTGTGTGTGTGTGTGTGTGTGTGTGTGCGCGCGCGCGGTGCGTGAGTGTGTGTGTGTGTGTGTGTGTGTGTGTGTGTGCGTGCGTGTAAAT
>CM031617.1:25073659-25086159 GCA_018398815.1 Conus ventricosus | reverse complement strand
TTTCCAAACAACATCACACAGACTCCTCTTTGAACTGGTTCAGGCAATTATGACCTGCGACCAGTTGAATGAGTCGGGAGAGCAGAGGGTGGTTAGTGTCGGATCGGGCGCGCAAGTGGACAGGGGTGCAGATTGGGGTGGTTGGTGGACGCCCGTGACCACAACAGTGAACACACACTCAAAAATGGACCAGAATGCAAAGATGCACACGGATCAGACAGCAAAGGAAAGCTTTAGTATGCGATGCAAAACAGACGGGAGAATTTCTGACACGATGTCTCTTCTTCAGAAAACAAACCAAAACACAAAGAACCACGTGGAACAGAAAAGCAAAAGTCAAAAACTGCTTTGGCACAACCCCCCCCCCCCCCCCCCCCCCAGAATTTCCTAGGTATCTCTCTACATACGTTCCTGATTAGACATATGCATTGTTGGACCAGAGAAATGGGTCGGACGCGAACACGAGGGAGCCAGAGTGCTGATCACAGAAGGACAGCTGGTGAAGGCAGCAGATAAACAACAGGCTGGAAAAGACAGCTATGTGACGGAAACAAGCCAAAATACACAGACGCACACAGAAAGGAAACTAAAGTAAACTTTTGTAAAAAAAAATCACACAGCACAAACAGACGAGAAATTTCCGAGACAATCTCTCTTGTTCAGAGAGAAAAGCCAAAATGCGAAGATTCACACAGAACGGAGGGCAGAAGTAAAGCTTCTGTAGCACACAACACAAAACAAACAAGGGAATTGCCCACAAAACTGTGCCGTCTCCAGACGTCGGGGACAAAACATGAATAATGCACAGCATGATACCCCCTACATGGCTGTTCCCAGGGGCGTTCTCCTAACAACAGCCATCCAGGGAGTATTGCATTGTGCATGATACCCCCTACATGGCTGTTCCCAGGGGCGTTCTCCTAACAACAGCCATCCAGGGAGTATTGCATTGTGCATGATACCCCCTACATGGCTGTTCCCAGGGGCGTTCTCCTAACAACAGCCATCCAGGGAGTATTGCATTGTGCATGATGCCCCCTACATGGCTGTTCCCAGGGGCGTTCTCCTAACAACAGCCATCCAGGGAGTATTGCATTGTGCATGATGCCCCCTACATGGCTGTTCCCAGGGGCGTTCTCCTAACAACAGCCATCCAGGGAGTATTGCATTGTGCATGATGCCCCCTACATGGCTGTTCCCAGGGGCGTTCTCCTAACAACAGCCATCCAGGGAGTATTGCATTGTGCATGATGCCCCCTACATGGCTGTTCCCAGGGGCGTTCTCCTAACAACAGCCATCCAGGGAGTATTGCATTGTGCATGATGCCCCCTACATGGCTGTTCCCAGGGGCGT
The DNA here is from genome assembly GCA_018398815.1 of Conus ventricosus. Taxonomy (NCBI): domain Eukaryota; kingdom Metazoa; phylum Mollusca; class Gastropoda; order Neogastropoda; family Conidae; genus Conus; species Conus ventricosus. The sequence continues at coordinate 25,084,805 of CM031617.1, read as the reverse complement.
TCTCCTAACAACAGCCATCCAGGGAGTATTGCATTGTGCATGATTGGAAAGAAATGTGAACGATAGAGGAGAAAATAGAGAAGCAAGCACTGTTCAGAATTGAAAACAGAAGAGAGAGAGAGAGGAGAGAGAGAGAGAGAGAGAGAGAGAGAGTGATGAGAGAGAGAGAGAGAGAGAGAGAGAGCACACAGAGACAGCCACACAGAGAGGTGGGGGGGGAACGACGGAGGGAGGGAGAACAATGACCCCCCCCCCACCCCCAGGAAAACATAACACCACAACACAGCCAGGCAAATGTGGGGAAAATGAACGCCACAGACAACACCACTGGGGAGACAAGCACGTAACAGTGTCGCCATGATACATGCATTCCTTACGCTACACCTCCTCACACTGATCTCACAGGACGCCTCCCACCCACCCACCCCACCCCACCCCACATTCCCCCAGGCTCCCCTCACGCCCACTTCCCCGCTCCCTAAACTCAGTTGATTGCCAGCCCCATCATTACCATCTGCATTTTCGATCATTCCCTTTAGGCCTTTCCAACAATATCACACAGCCTCGCCTTTGAACTGGTTTAGGCAACCATGGACTGCAGCCAGTTGAAAGAAGGATTGAGGCGGATGGGGGAGAGTGGGGGGGGGGGGGGGGACGTGGGGGGATGGCGGGAGCGTGGGGGTACAGGGGTGGGGGTCGGACTAGCGAATGGGTTGGACGTGAACATGAGGAAGCAACAGGGGGTACATGGGTGGGGTCTCTAGCGAAATGGGTTGGACGTGAACATGAGGAAGCAACAGTACTGATACGAGGAGGAAAGCTGGTGAACACAACAGTGAATAGAAGGCTGGAACAGACTGCTGTCTGACGGAAATCCTACCAAAAATACAAACAAGCACACAGAACAGAGAGCAAAAATAAAACTTTCTGTAATACACAACACAAACAGATGAGAGGAGTTCCGACAAAATCTCTCTGCTCTCAAAAAACAAGCCAAAATACAAAGATTCACACAGAACAGAGAGCGAAAGTACACTTTGGTACACAATACAGACAGGAGATTTTCCTACAAAACCATACCTTCTCCAGACGTCACCCATAAAAAAAACCACATGAATAATGCACAACACGATACTCCCTACATGATTGTTAACGGGAGCGTGCTCTTATTGACAGCCATCTTGGGAGTATTGTGGTGTGCATGATTTGACAGAAATGTGAAAGAAAGACAAGTGGAGAACTAGGGACATTTCAGAAACAGAGAGACACTGCCACTGTCACTGCCACTGACACCGACATCTTTTACTGACATTGGCTAATAGCCTTCTTGTCAAGGGGGGTGCAAGGTCTTTTTGTTTTGCAAAGAAAAAAAATGAAAACAAAAGAAAACCTGCAAATTAGGAGTCTACACAACTAAGCAAAATGTAGAACTTCTTTCCATTTCCATCACTCATGTGTGTTTCTTGTCTATGTTCTAGTACAAAATCATTCCCACACAACAACCATTCCCTTCACATACGCACACTGATCCATCCCATCTCCCACCGACTTGCACGCACGCATTTATATCCTCATCCTCCTTTCTCCCCATTCGCACATAATCCCTGTACAGATAATTCATCTGGCTTGGTATTATGAAAAACATTCACTTGAACCATCAAGCTTCAAGGTCAAATAAGTATTCTAAACAATAAAAAAAACAACATATAACTGATATCCCCTCAGTGTTTTGAACTTTTATTCACGAGAGAGAGAGAGAGAGAGAGAGAGAGAGAGAGAGAGAGAGAGAGAGAGAGAGAGAGAGAGAGAGAGAGAGAGAACAAGAACAAGAACAAAAAACTTTATTCTCCAGGCCACTAGCCCATAGAAATAGGGTCAAAATATACAGAATGTTATGCACGTGGAATAAAGCAATTGTTACAGTAAATAATAATATCTGAGAATTACAACACAATAGACTTAAATCTTTCATCAATTTCTCCTTCAACTAGTTACAATATTCCTTTGACGGAGAGCATAGAAAATATACATAGCAAGTTTTCTTATCGCATCTACTGACCCCTTGTGAAGTGTATCGGTATACGGTTGTTTAATACCTTCCAGATATCTGTTTCTTATTTCATCATATCTAGGACAGTTATGTACAAAATGATTTTCATCTTCAATTACTTTACATGTTGGACAAGCAAAGTTTAGGTTTTCACTAATTATTCTCCTAAATGATGAACCATTTATTGGTAGTACCCCCAGTCTTAATTTCACAAGTCCGTCACGGAAGCATCTGATATCTAAAAACTGGAAATAAGGTTCGCTTTCGAGGGTTGTTTTAAAAAGCCGATAATTTTTGTATATATCTTTATTCATAATAGATTCCTCCCATTTCTTGTAAATAATTATCTTTCAGTCTTTGTTTGAATAAAGAGAGAAAAGCCTTTTCACATCCTACACCTTGATTTATCCATGCATGCCCAAACCCCATTCTGAACATAATGTTTCTGATCTGACTTGCCCAACAAACTTTGCCCCTTTCATCTAATTTCCAAAGCATTGCATATGCCATCCTTGGGATTCTAGTCATGTCCATCTTTAGAATTTTAAGCCAATATTTAACACATCTGAAATAACTATTCACATATAATGGGTGCCTCCCTGTTTCCCCAAGAACAAACTTGTTTGGTACTTTTAATGGGACTCGTAAAAATCGTTTACATGCATAACTGTGAACCTTTTCAATGTTGTCTAATCTATCATACCCCACATTTCAGCCGCATACAGTAATATAGGTTGTACTTGAGTGTCAAATATTTTGAAAAAACAAGATTTTGAAATATCATGCAATCTGCCAATATGTTTCACACATTCAATGCAAGCTCTTCTGCCCTTTACCGCCAGAGCATCAACACACTTTGGTATGCTCATTTTGGTTGTAAACACAAAACCGAGATAGTTATATTCATTTACTACTTCTAAAGAATCTCCATTTATATTCCATTTGTCGTTCTTGCCCAGAAACCCCCCTTTTCGAAATACCATAACCTTTGTTTTGTCTTTGTTAATATTCAGAAATAGCTTTTTGCAAGATTCGTTCAGTACATCAATTTGATTCTGTAAACCTTTAGCGGTGTCGGACAGCAGAACTATATCATCAGCAAACAAAAGTATACATAGCTCAACATAACCTGGTAACAACTGAATACCATGCATTCCATTTTCTTCCACAGCCATAGCAATTTCATTTATAAAAAATCGAAAAAAGTTCTGGGCTCAGGATGCAGCCTTGTCTCACCCCAACAGGACAATCAAAAAAATCAGTTACACGATCCTCTATTCTGACGCACGAAAGAGCTGATTTATAAATAGCCCTTATTGCTTTAATAAATTTACCATGAATTCCTGTTTTTATCAGAATCTCAAATAATGATCCATGTTGAACTGAATCGAACGCTTTTCTCAGGTCCACAAAACATGCAAAAAGCTTTCCTCCTTTCTTGAAAAACATTTCTGAATGATTGCATTCAAGGTAAAAATGTGGTCAAATGTAGAATACCCCTTTCTGAAACCTGCTTGGACTCTGTTAGCTTCTTATTTGTTTCAGTAAAGTTCACTAATCTCTTGTTGAGAAATATTAGTATAGCATTTACTCATTAAACTCAATAATGACACACCTCTGTAATTATCTGTTACGATTTATCACCTTTCTTAAAAATTGGTACTATAATGGATTTTGTCCATTCCTCAGGATATTGACCTTTCTCGAAAAGATTATTAAATAATTTTGTCATGAATTTGACTGATTTCTCACTACATAGTTTTAGCATTTCTGAAGTAATTCCATCAATACCGCATGCTTTTCCATTTTTCAGTTTATGAACTGCCTCGTAAACTTCTCTTTCATAAATAGGTGAGTTTAAATCACTGCATTCTGATTCATAACTTTCAAAGCTAAAATCAAATGTTTTTATTTCTGGAACATTGAATAGGTTTTTAAAGTAGTGAAGCCATTGCTGGTCAGAAATTTCAGGACAAATGCGAGCCCTTTTCTTACCAGACATGAATTTAACTTCTTTCCAAAATGTTTTAAACTGTCTTTGGCAAAACTTGCAAGTTTCCTTGCTTTTTCACGTTTAAAGCTACTCTTTTTTCTTCTATCAGCGTTTTGTATTCCTTCCTATCCTGAACAAATTGTCTCCTTTCCTCTGATTGTTGTGTCTTTGACACAGAATATGTTACGTGCCTTGCTTTGTTTGATTCCTCAGTATCATCAACGAATTCCTTGCTTTTATCTTAAACTGTCTACATTCAGCATCAAACCACTGTGGAAGTTTAATCTCTTTATCAATACAGACACATTTTTTCATGCAGTTACTGCTTAGCACCAAAGTTCTAGAAAACAAGGTTACAGCTTGATTTATATCACTATCAATATGTGCTAGAGCTTGTAAGTACATATCTTGCATTTCCTTTGTATTAAACCTTTTCAAGGAACTGTTGTTCTAATGATTTATCCCAACATTGCTTTTCCATCCACTTTTTTGCTTTCTTACCTTGGCTGTCCACGTTTGCCTGAGAATTCAGGGTGGTTAACAGTTTGATACAAACAGGTAAATGTGATGAATCAATAGAGGACAGAACATTTAAAGAACTAATATAATTCTGGAAAAATAAACCACTAGAAGTTATAAAGTAATCAATTGTGCTCCTCCATTGCTCGATACAAAAGTGAGTGATTCATCAAAATCATAATTACTTAGACCATTGAGAATTATACATTCAAACGTTGTGCATAAATTCAATAAATCTCGCCCAAAACCTGTTATTTCTTTATCCTCAGAATGCCGAGTAATCATCTGATCTGTAACTTCTTTATCCGTTTTCCATACATTGTCCGTAAACAGTTCATTCTGTAGTGATGCATTCATACATCCTGTCCTTGCATTCAGGTCACCACATATTATAATGTAGAAATCCTCGTAACGTTCATACAAGTCCATCAAACATTGTTCAATGATTTCAATCCCATACCCCTGCTCTGTCTGTGTCCAGTATCTGCTATCATATGGATGAATGTATGTACAGATAAGAAAAATTGGCTTATCTGTTTCTAATAACTTTCGATCAAGTTGCAAAATAATAACTTGGTCCAAATGTGTATCAATGCTCTTAACAAATTGTGACAACCACTTATGCACAAACACACACACTCCACCTGAACTACGTCCTTGATTAGACAATTTAACAGCTTTTGACGCAAATACATTATAATCAATAAAGGGCGAAAATGAAATCGTATCCACGTATATGAATGTTTCATTCAATGAAAAGATATCAAAAGACAAAAGAGTTGACACAACGTCTGGTATATCCAGTTTTTTGCATCAAACCTTCGCAATTCCACGTACATATGTTGATACAGTTATGGCTTCGGCCTCCCCGTCATTTAGTGTTACCGTCTCCCCCTTTTGCACCCCCGCCAGATTCCCTTCCCCCACCATCATTTGTCTCCTCCATGATACCTTCTGTCTGTCTGCCTCCCATCTCTCCATCCACTCTCTCAACTTGACTTCCCCGTCTGCCTCCCATCACCCCTTCCTCCCCTTCACTCTTCCCTGCCCCTCTTCCCCCCATAACACTTTCACCCCTCTCCCTCCCCTGTCCCCCTTTCCTTCCTGCACCACTGTCACCCCTTCCATTCCCTCCTTCTCCTCTGTCCGCCATCGTACTATCTCCTTTCCCCCTTCCCGCTGTACTGATGCGGATAAAGCTCTCAGTAACCTGCATTTGTCTGCACCTCGTTTTGCTTCGGGTAAGACGACCTGCTGTTTGGGAGTTTCAGTCACCACAGAACAGTTTTGTGCCGTGGACTTCACCTGTGGCAAGCTACATGCTTGCAAGATGACAGGTGACTGGCTCTCAACGTCACCTTGCTTCATTCCCACTGCCACTGCCTGTTTCACAAGGTCACACTGCTGTCTGAAGTGTCTAAGGGAGAGGGTATAGTCGGTACAGGTTCTGACACAATTGGTGGGGTCTGAGCAGAATGACCCCCTGGGGTACAATCAGTTAGTACCAGGGAGTTGGAGTGCTCAACGTCTATCGCTTGAAGAACATCCTGGTGTGAAGGGGTTTTGTCAGTCACCAGCGTGTTCCCTACACGGACATCATCACTGTGGGATGGGGCTGTAGGAGACACATTGACAGGGGATACTAACAAGTCATTGGGGGACATGTCATTTCTACCTTCCTCTACCAGTCTCACTCCCCACACGTCGATTTTTCGCCGGTACCTTGGTTGGGGTTACGTTGAGGCTGGGGTTTTGCGGGCGTGGAAGACATCTGGGACTGACAGGTCGATGGGTGAGCCTTCTCCACAGTAACATATGATGTCTGAACATTGTCTTTGCCAGCTGCAGTTGAGCTGATTATGATCTCTTCTTGTTGGTGTGCATCAAGTCTTTTTCCAGCTGTGCTGTCTGTGGTGCTCTCATGCTCTGCAGGTGAAAGGTATCTGTTATTGACCTTCGGCTTCTGACTCTGGAGTGTCGGAAGTGCGTTCATGTCATAGGGGTGGGGTGGATGGCTGTCCAGGCTGCAGATTACCTGGCTGGTCTGACCACTGGTCTGCTCTCCATGGAGGTGACTGGATGTGAGTTGAATCAGGTCCTCTCCTTGGGGTATACCACCAGTTATTTCTGGATCTGACTGTCTCTTTCCCCTTGTCTTCCTGCTGTCAGCTTCTGCTGGCTCCTTCTTCTTCTGACTGCAGAGTCAACAGGGCTGACTTTAGGAAGTGATTTCCTATGTTCCTGACATGCTGCCCAGACTGTCTGTGATGCAGACGACCCTTCCAGAAATAGACGCTTCTTCCTGCTGCCTTTTCTTTCTTGAGAACTTGGCTCTGTCGACGAGTCAGGTCGGCGGCCACTCTGACACCAATGGAGACGGCCATTTCTTTCCTGCTCTCGTTTGCCTGAAGAATTTTGAGTTTATCGTTCCAGCGGTGGATGCAGGCGATGATGGGTCTGGGGTTGTCCCAGTCCTCGGTCTTGTGACCCGTGCGATGGGCACGTTCAATGTCATCGACTGTCCATTGTTTCTTGTCAGGGAAAAATCTGTTCAGAAGCTGAACAACTTTGCGGGTGCACTGTTGGGGGCTCTCATTTGGGCCTTCATATACGTTGAAAAATCTTAGGTTATTTCGCCTCGAGAATGATTCCAGGTGGTCGATCTCCTCTTCAGCTTTCTTGCTAGCGTCACAGTGGTAATCGTTCCATTGCTGCAAGCGATCACACTGTTCTTCAAGAAATCTGCATCTCCTCAGAATAAGTTCTGTTTGCTGTTTCAGTTTCTCATGCTGCTCTTGAAGGGAGCAACACCATTCATGCAATTGGTCCACTGAACTAGCAAGCCGATTTTCGGGTGGGTAAGCACCTGGATGATAGTTGGCCTCCCTGTGAGTCCATGGGTAACCTGCAAGGTGCAGCATTCTTTTCTGGACCTGTGTTTCAGATAAATCAGGGCAGGCGTCAGAACCTTGTGTTTTTTTGAACTATGTTGCTGGACTGGGTCGAAATCCTGGTTGTAGTTTGAGTAGTCACAGAAACTCTTGGTGTGGTCTCGTCTATACTGACGATTGTACACATCTGTTGGACCAGGATTGCTCTCTATGTCTCCGGAAACAAGCAGCAGCCATGACAGGAAAAATATCAAAACAAACATGTCTTTGATGATGGTTGATTCGATGCTGCACCTCACTCGCATACAGCACACTGTCCGGAGCCTCAGAGAGCCAGGTCTTTGGAATGTGATCTGATGAAACCTGTAGGCAACAGCCCACATGCCAAAACAACGTTTCAGCCGAGAAAATGCATCTTCCAAAGATGCAGTTTTTTCCTTGCTGTGTGTGTCGAAAAAGACAGAAGAAAAGTCATCGCAGACGCCTGTGCTCCTGTTCTCTCCAGACAAACAAACTACAGTCAGCAGTGAACACAACAGTATTGTCACAGGCAGAGTCAAAGGCCAGGAGAGTTTAATTCCCTGTGCCTGTAGCCTTACCTGCCCACTGACGTGAAAAAAAACGTGCACGTGCAAAGCGCATGTTGTGCGTGGCTACCTCGACGGAAAATGATCCAGTCCTGAATTCCTGTCACATCACTGTTTTCTCTCTTTGTGTATTGATTAATTAGTAGGACGTACCGTCTATGCCACTTCCAATCGAGCTAAACCATTGGTACCACCGTCTTCACCACACCTTCATACACCGTCTTGCAAACTTTCGTTATAGTCCAACTCTTCTTAGTACCTGAATTTGTATTTTTTTTCCGAGACAGAATGAACACGCAATCTCCCTTCCAAGTCCGAGAGAGAGAGCCCCGAGAGAGAGAGAGAGAGAGAGAGAACACTGAACACTGAAATGATTAATGATCAGGCCATTGGCCCGTATCATAGAGTGTCAACATGACTTTGCGGTTATTAGGTTACAGATATGTATATGCAAAATGTTTAACAAACACAATCAATTTAAGATATCTAATTCGCTATGATACTGAGTGACGATATGAAGCAGTAACAAAACAACAAAACATGATAATTGTAGTAATGAAGAAAAAGAAGAAGAAGAAGAAGAAGAAGAAGAAGAAGAAGAAGACTAGTAACCATCGAGAGAGAGAGAGAGAGAGAGAGAGAGAGAGAGAGAGAGAGAGAGAGAGATAGGAGAGAGAGAGAGAGAGAGAGAGAGAGGAGAGAGAGAAAGAGACAGAGGGTGGGGGGGGGGGAAGAGGAGGGGGGGGGGAAGAGAGAGAGAAGAGAGGGTAACATACACGAGCCGGGTCTTTTTAACCTCAAGGAACGCATGTTTCCACATGTGGTATGTGACCCTCATGTGGATTAGGATTAACGCATACACTTAAAGAAATGTAGCAATATGTTGAAAAGAAAGTGGGAAAACCCATGCTTGATCTCGGGGCAGGTTGCCCCACCCTAGCATCCAGGGGTAAGGAGTAAAACAAAATTACTCTGAGACTCATCGACCCTCCCCGCCCCCCCCCCCCCCCCCCCCCCCCCGCGCCCTGTGTGAGACGCGCAGATGATATAAGAACAGCATCAACGCCAAGCTTTCATGGACAGCAAGGGAGAGAAATGAGAAGGGGAAGATGGGAGGGGGGGGGGGGGGGGGCAGAATGTAGTGGAAAGGCGTTTAAAAAGCACACACAAGTGAACTAATGCAGTAAACAAAATGATACAATGATATGCAGGAGGTAAGAGGGGAAGAGACGGTTGAGAGAGAGAGAGAGAGAGAGAGAGAGGAGAGAGAGAGAGAGACAGACAGACAGACAGACAGACAGACAGACAGAGAGGGGGGATGGAGGGAGAGAGGAAGAGAGACAGAAGACAAGAGTACAGAAAAAAAAAGGGGGAGAAATACGTGGTCAATAACATAAAATGTTTCCATTCCGACTAAAAAGATGTAAACTTAACGACTACCGGATTTAGACAGGCCACCTCAGCTAGGAATAGCACTTAACTTGGAGCTTTCGATATAAACTGATATTTCATTTCAAGAGTAAACAAAAACTGTATAAACCAGAATATTATGATGTGAAAAAAATATAGCAATAAAGAACACTTCAAAACCTAACTTAAAATGTGAATTTCAATTGAGATGTACACACAGGGATTTCAAGTTCAGAGGTAAAAAAAAAAGGAAGGGAAGGGGAGGTCATTCACCGACTGTGGTCAACCAAGGTCTGACTCACTTTAGGTTGTCCAACTGTAACAACACAGGGCGATGAAAAGGGGGGGGGGGGGGATAGAGAACTTTGATAAAGGGAGAATATTATGAGAAACTCTATGAACAGTAATGTAACAAAACAAAACGACGTGTAGGACGAGGGCGGATAGAGAGCCAGGGTGAACGGAAGAACGACAGCATCGATTCGAAAGGAACCCGTGTACTTTTTGTTTTAAATTTTAAAGATGTGGAACTGATGTGCAATGATAGCAATGGCAACATAGAAGAATATCATGACTAGGAAGAAAAAAAAATGTCGGCAAGCTTGGAGCACTCACAACTCTCCCAGTGAATTTTAGGAGAGAGGAAATTAAAAGCAAACTGAACTGAACGCGCGCACCACACCCCACACCACACACACACACACACACACACACACACACACCACACACACACAACAGACAGACAGACAGACAGACAGACAGACAGACAGACAGACAGACAGACAGACAGACAGACAGACAGACAGACAGATAGATAGATAGATAGATAGATAGATAGATAGATAGATAGATAGATAGATAGATGATGTGTGTGTGTGTGTGTGTGTGTGTGTGTGTGTGTGTGTGTGTGTGTGTGTGTGTGTGTGTGTGCGCGCGCGCGCGTCCACATACAATCATGTTAAACAGAATTCCCTTAGTTAACAGGCATACCTAAAGTTGCGCAAAAAAATACTGGCATGATTTATCTAAGCATGTTAATGAAAATAAATAAATAAACATACCAATACGATAAAATCCGTGCCCACCGACGCCACCCCTCACCCCTCGGAGCTAGGGTGGGACATGGTGACCTGGGGTCAGACTCGGCTGACCACTTCAGGCGACCAACCCTGTGTCTCCCCAATCCATTCAGCCCGCCACACTCCTGTGCCTTTAGTGCATGCATTAATCATGATCCACCCACTGTCACACTCCTGTGCCTTTAGTGCATGCATGAATCATGATCCCCCCACTCCTCCCCACTGTCACACTCCTGTTCTTTTAGTGCATGCATTAATCATGATCCTCCCCCCCCCCCCCCACCCACTGTCACACTCCCACCAGCCGTTGCCTAGCTTGACTTGGAATGGAAGGGATCCAGATCACTCCATCTCCCCTCCTCCACCCTCTCTCTGTCTCCCTCGCCCCCATCCCACCCGCCCCCCACTTCTCACTTGTTCTATCATTTTGAATTCTCTCTCTCTCTCTCTCTCTCTCTCTCTCTCTCTCTCTCTCTCTCTTCTCTCTCTCTCTTCATATATTTATATACCTTTCCTTGTTTGGGAGCTGGATGAAAAAAAGCCACTAGGCTTATTCCTTTCCATCAATAAACAACATTTCGTTCGTTAATGCTCTCTCTCTCTCTCTCTCTCTCTCT
>CM031617.1:25061159-25063659 GCA_018398815.1 Conus ventricosus | reverse complement strand
ACAACCTGCCTCACAATGATTTTCTTGACAAGCAACCTCACAATGATTTTCTTGACAACCTGCCTCACAATGATTTTCTTGACAACCTGCCTCACAATGGTTTTCTTGACAAGCAACCTCACAATAATTTCCTTGACAAGCTACCTCACAATGATTTTCTTGACAAGCTGCCTCACAATGGTTTTCTTGACAAGGTACCTCACAATGATTTTCTTGACAAGCTACCTCACGATGATTTTCTTGACAATCTATCTCACAATGATTTTCTAAGTTATGGATTTTGTCAGCCAGCAAGAAGAGCTTGATATGATAGAGGGCTAGCAGCTGGTTGACCATCCATGAGAAAAAAATACAGACTAGAACGTGAGAGGAGAGAGAGAGGAGAGAGAGAGAGAGAGAGAGAGGAGAGAGGAGAGAGAGAGAGAGAGAGAGAGACAGACAGACAGACAGACAGACAGCAGACAGATGAAGGAGAGAGGACAGCGCTCAGAAAAGGAGACGGCAATGGAGAAGAGAGAACGAGACCAGTTTTTGAAATAAAAGATCAACACCAAAACAGGCCAAGAAATCTGGGTCACACAGACAGCACGTGCTGCTAGCCCCAGTGAGGTTGTAGTCATTAGTCGGTGGATACCTCTGTTCCGTCACTCCCCCCATCCACACTCAGCATCACTGGTGGATTGTTCCCACACACACATAGAACACTCTCTATCTATTCAGCATCACTGGTGGATTGTTCCCACACACATAGAACACTCTCTGTCTACTCAGCATCACTGGTGGATTGTTCCCACACACACATAGAACACTCTCTATCTACTCAGCATCACTGGTGGATTGTTCCCACACACATATAACACTCTCTGTCTACTCAGCATCACTGGTGGATTGTTCCCACACACACATAGAACAATCTCTATCTACTCAGCATCACTGGTGGATTGTTCCCACACACATAGAACACTCTATCTACTCAGCATCACTGGTGGATTGTTCCCACACATAGAACACTCTCTGTCTACTCAGCATCACTGGTGGATTGTTCACACACACATAGAACACTATTTGTCTACTCAGCATTACTGATGAATTGTTCACACACACATAGAACACTCTCTGCCTACTCAGCATCACTGTTGGATTGTTCCCACACACACATAGAACACTCTCTATCTACTCAGCATCACTGGTGGATTGTTCACACACACACATAGAACACTCTCTGTCTACTCAGCATCATTGGTGGAGTGTTCACACACACACATAGAACACTCTCTGTCTACTCAGCATCACGGTGGATTGTTCTCACACACATAGAACACTATCTGTCTACTCAGCATCACTGGTGGATTGTTCTCACACACATAGAACACTATCTGTCTACTCAGCATTACTGATGAATTGTTCACACACACATAGAACACTCTCTGCCTACTCAGCATCACTGTTGGATTGTTCCCACACACACATAGAACAATCTCTATCTACTCAGCATCACTGGTGGATTGTTCACACACACACACACACACATAGAACACTCTCTGTCTACTCAGCATCACTGGTGGAGTGTTCACACACACACACATAGAACACTCTCTGTCTACTCAGCATCACTGGTGGATTGTTCTCACACACATAGAACACTATCTGTCTACTCAGCATCACGGGTGGATTGTTCCACACACATAGAACACTCTCTGTCTACTCAGCATTACTGATGGATTGTTCCCACACACACAGAACACTCTCTGTCTACTCAGCATCACTGGTGGATTGTTCACACACACACACACAGAACACTCTCTGTCTACTCAGCATTACTGATGGATTGTTCACACACACACACACACAGAACACTCTCTGTCTACTCAGCATCACTGGTGGATTGTTCACACACACACACACAGAACACTCTCTGTCTACTCAGCATCACGGGTGGATTGTTCACACACACACAGAACACTCTCTGTGTACTCGGCATCACTGATGGATTGTTCACACACACACATAGAACACTCTCTGTCTACTCAGCATTACTGATGGATTGTTCCCACACACATAGAACACTCTCTGTCTAAAGCCTTCAGCTGAAGCTGGCCAGTACTCAAGTCTGTTTCACGCGACTGAGGCCATTTACTCGCTCACACGGGGAGGTCTGTAGTATAGCAGCTGTAGTTTAGCATTATATAGACTAGCCCCCACACACTGACACTACCTTGATGTTAACTAAAGTGAAGCAGATCTAGTTGCAAAGCGAGACGACTGCAGGCGGAAATCTAAACAAATCTTAAATAAATGTTAGCGAACCGCCCAGAGAACGTGGACAAACGAGTCACAAGACAAAAAACAACGCGTTTCGACCTCTTAGGTCTTCGTCAGGTGATATATAAACGAATAAAACAACGAAAATTCACTTAGCTTTGATGGCTTCAGATCGCATAGGGTTCAGCGCAAGGAAGAAGGCTGTACAGCCTCGTTCTCATTCAACGCCTTCTTCCTT
>CM031617.1:25048659-25053659 GCA_018398815.1 Conus ventricosus | reverse complement strand
GGAGTTCTTGAGCATGCATCTAAGGAAAACATACTCTGACTCACAGAGCAAAGCACCACTCGACATTCAAGATCTGGTGTGGCCAACCAACCCTGAGGAACAGTTCAATGGCAAGCCCTCAACGTTGGCGGAAATCAAGAAGGTGGTCGACAAGCCAGAGCCAAATCATCACCAGGGCCAAACGGAATACCTTACCAGCTTTACAAGAAATGTCCAAGGTGCTGGAGTGGTCCACAGGCTGCTGCGATCGGCTTGGAGAAACCAGAAGATCAGCGGCCAGTGGATGACGGCAGATGGTGTGTACATCCCCAAAGAGCAAAACTCAAGTGACATCAGCCAGTTCAGGCCAATATCACTACTGAACGTCGAAGGGAAAATCTTCTTCTCTGTCATGGCAGCAAGGCTGACCAAGTACTGATGGAAAACAAGTACTTGGATGTTGTCAGTCCAGAAAGGTGGCATCCCAGGCGGTGGCTGGCTGTGTAGAACACGCCACAATGATCTGGGACGCAATCCAAAAAGCAAAAACAGAAAAGAGAGACCTGGACGTAGTGTGGCTCGATCTGGCAAACGCATATGGATCTGTGCCCCATGAGATGATACAGTTGGCTCTTGAGATGTACCATGTGCCAAAGAACATCCGCGACATGCTCAAGAAGTACTTCAATGGCTTCTCAATGCGGTTCTCTACCAAGGACTACACAACTGATTGGATCAACTTGGAAGTGGGCATTGCAATGGGCTGTGCAATTTCCCGATACTGTTCGTGCTGGCAATGGAACTCATCTTGAAAGCAGCAAACAAACAACGCGAGACAAACAGACCTTGGCGATGGATACAAGATGGCCTCCTCTCAAGGCCTTCATGGATGACACTACAGTGATTTCATCCAGAGAAGACGAGACACGTCATGTGCTGGAGAGGCTGGACGACATAGTTGCCTCATCCAGAATGAAGTTCAAGCCAAAGAAATCACGGAGTCTCTCACTGAGGAAAGGAAAAGTGGCGATCTGTGGTCTTCAGTGTTGCCAACCAGGCCATTCCAACAGTCACAGAAGAACCAGTCAAGAGCCTTGGAAGATGGTATGATGATACGCTGAAAGACACACAAAGAGCAAAAGAAACCAAGCAGATGGCGAAGAAGGCTTGGAGACCATTGACCAGTGTGGGCTCCCTGGCAAATACAAGGTCTGGTGTCTGCAGTTCATGCTGATACCAAAGCTCCTATGGCTCTGATGATATACGACATCTGCACCAGCACAGTGGAGGCAATGGAAGCCAAAATCAACAAGTTCACAAGGAAATGGCTTGGTGTCCCACCCTGTCTGACTGACATCGCGCTGTACTGTCGCCAAGCAAAGCTCAAACTACCACTGAAATCCATCCTGGAGGAATACAAAGCAGGGAAGATCAGACTTCAAAGCATGCTGGAGGACTCAGGAGACAAGGTGGTAGAAGCAATCAAGCCCCAGCTGAAGACAGGCAGAAAATGGAAAGTTCAAGAGGCGATGGATTCTGCAAAAGAAAGTCTCAAGATCAGAGAAATAACAGGACACACACAGACCAACAGACAAGGACTGGGGGTGACCAAAACTGAATGGTGGTCAAGGCCAAAGGAAAAGCCAAAAGAGACATGATGATTCAGGAGATGAGAAAAGAAGAAGACCAAAAAAGACTCCAAAAAGCAGTCCAGCAGAGCCAGCAAGGGCAATGGACAACGTGGGAGAATGCACTCCAAAGAAGTCTAACTTGGAATGACATTTGGCACATGGCCCTCTCGGATCAGCTTCATTCTCAGATCTGCATATGACCTTCTGCCTCAAATGCAAACTGGTGAAGTGGGGGAAAACAGACGATCCTGCATGCCCCCTCTGCCATAAAAAACAAACAGTGGAGCATGTTCTAAGCTCATGTAAAGTAGCCTGGCTCAAGGAAGGTACACATGGAGGCACAACCAAGTGCTCAAGAAAATTGTACAAGTAGTCTGGGCTAGTACCAACATCACAAAAGGGAGAATCAGGACTCCAAAAGCACCGCAACATTCTTCACGGCAGGAGGCAGCAAATCATGGCCAAGAACAACAGTGCCACTCGAAACATGCAGGCAGAGTCTGCTGGATGGGGCAGATGACTGGGAGTTGCACTGCAGACCTCCCAGAATGGAAGAGTCACCCAGAGATCATCAGCAAGAGTGGCATGAGACCAGACATAGTAGTCCACTCTAAGTCAACAAGCAGCTGATCATGATCGAGCTCACGGTGCCATATGAGAACAGAATGGAGGCAGCTCAAATCTACAAGACTGAAAAGTATGCTGATCTGGCAAACAGCCTGAGGAGGAAGGCTATCAGGTCAAAGTCCTCACTGCAGAAATTGGAGCTAGGGGGTTTGTAGGAACGTCTGCATACAGCCTCATGAAACAGCTCTCAGTTGCAGGGAAGGAAAACACCAGAGCATGAAAGCAATGCGAAGCGGAGAGAGGTGTTCAAGCTGGATTCTGGTCAAGGAGGAACAAAAGTGAACTTCATAAGGCTTAATTTCCCTACAAATATCAGGTGTCCCTGTGGCTCGTGGTTAAAGCGCGAGTCATTAAGTAGAAAATGAGCATGTCCAGAGGGTCATGGGTTCGAATCCCAGCCATGGCTCGTCCCAAGATGGGGGAAAAAAAAAGGGGCAGCAGAGGGACATCCGGAGTCATGAACCGGGTGTGGCCCAACCCCCCTAGAGTGTCAGGAGATAAGGCCGAAACACTTGCTTGAAGGGGGCTTCCTATTGAGAACTCTCTGCTGCCACGCTCTCCACGAGTTTCTTTCTACTGTGAATGCCACTCAAAAAAAGGTATGTTTCATTTTGTGTGGATGAAAATAATACGAAGAATGCTACCTGACAACAATATGATTATGGTGGTGCAGGGACTAGAGATGGATGGAAATGTATGAATGCTTTAAACGTCACCTGGATTAGAGAAATCCACTTTGGCAAACACAAATAGACTCATATTGCAAAAGTGCTAGATACTGGATTTTTTTTTGAAAAGGCACGTGTCATTATGAGCTGTAATAGACAAACATGTTCTTGTATGACGTGTTCACAACGTGTTAAGGAGTAGGGAAGAAGACACAAATTGAAAACTTGCCTGGAGTAATCATTGCTGAGCCACTGTTTTTGTATGTAATCGAAATATTTAAATAGAAAAAACTGCACTTTTCGACAGGACTTGGACGGAATTTTCATGTCTGTTGGATTGTTAACTTAATGTTATTTAACCTACTGGCGAAAATGACGGGGTTATCATGGTTGGATATGTTCTTGACAAAGTATGGCGCACAACGTTTGTGACTTATATGGGAATCATGATTTCGCTGAAAAATTACATTGGCTGGAGAGGAGAACAAACGTTAAATGGTTTCGCATACATGCTTAGTTCCAATACAACGCTGCGTGTGTTAACGTCTTTTCCAGTAGGTACCAGACCAATGCATGGTTATTTAGTCAAAAGTGGCGCAAAACGGAACTCTAGCCAGACCTAAAAATGTAGACTTACAGACTGGAAATCATTGTTAAAAAGATATGGGTTTAAGTTCAAATTAATTGCATGATATTAGGAACGAGTACAATACTGCTTAACATGAAATTGGAGAGAACCACTAAATGTTCTGTCGGCAACATTAAAAGAACGAAAATATCAAATATATCTTTTTGGGATGGCAGTCTGGTCGGTCGTTTTGGATGGATTTCCGAACAGCACATGGTCGGAAAGTGTAAGCTGGCCTTATGATTCTGTTTAAAACAAAATTAAAATTTAGTTGGTGATGAAACAAATATCCGACCTGGTGATGTTACTGATTTTTATCATTATATTAGCTCGGTATTATAGCTTTCAGTCAAACCCGGAGAGAATGCAAACCTCTTCCATGTCTACCTAGCCATTTACTTGTATTGGAGGCGAGAACCAGGAAGGGATGTTGTGTGTGTGTGTGCGTGCGTGCGTGCGTGCGTGCGCGCGCGCGCGCGTGTGTGTGTGTGTGTGTGTGTGTGTGTGTGTGTGTGTGTGTGTGTGTGTGTGTGTGTGTGTGTGTGTGTTGTGAGGGTGGAGGAAACGAGGGGGAGGTGGGAGGGTGGAATGGAGGTTAACAAGTCATACACATAAAGATGACGAGTTTGTGAAAGGAAGAGCAGACATCGTTCGGTTCAGGGAGGTCGACATCAAATACAGATCAACGTTGAAAAGCAGCTAAACAAACCAAAAAAGAACAAGAGAGTACATTCTTGTCGACAATGTCCGTTTCTTGTTTTCATTGCACCCAGGACCTCATCAAAATGGTGTTGCTGGAACAGGAAGGAGAGCTAGAGAACAGACGAAGAAAGGAAAACAGAAAGACAGAGAAAGACGAGGCGAGGAACGCAAATAAGAGATGGGACGCTGAGACAGAAACTGACAGACAGAGGAAGAGGGAGGGGTTGTATTTGTGCAGAGAGAGAGAGAGAGAAGAGAGAGAGAGATGAGAGAGAGAGAGAGAGAGAATCTAAGCCCTCTGGTTCGTGTAACATTGGAGACGCACGGCAAGTATGATCTGGACGTGCATATGAAGACACACAGGAAAAAGAAAAAAAGATTCAGCTTAACACATTTGTCGCTCTTGTTTGAAGGGACTAGAGACATTTTATAGCAAAGTTAGGGAGCTGCTATTCTTCTCTTCTTTCAGTGCGTAATAGACGTACATGGCGACATCCCTGGTTGTATACCCCCACATAGGGTTACCATGACAAACAACCAAACAAAAAGTCATGTGCTCAGGAACTCTCACATAGGTTTCGTGTAAACAGACATGCACATGATCCACTGCACGCTTCGATTCAAACCTGTGACAGAAATATGCAAAACGACTCTTGCCCTCTGTTTCTAATATATTTATATCATCCGAATGCATTCACACTTGTACTTGTGAAGCTGCTTAATCTATCTTTAGCGAATTTTGAAGGGTCTATTTATGTCCTTACT
>CM031617.1:25033659-25043659 GCA_018398815.1 Conus ventricosus | reverse complement strand
TCGCCCGGCCTCGTACGTCAATCGTACTGGATACCTATCAGTGTAATGAGGGGGTTACCAGCCCGCGCGCTCACTGGCACGGAAGGGAGAGCTCTCATTATCTTCAAGGGAAAGCTCTCGTTATCTTCAAAGGTTAACAACACCAGCACGCACGTGCGGCCCGTTAACACAGAGGTGTCCTGTAAACATTTTGAAACCTTCCGCTGAGCTTGAGATGGTTCGCAGCGAAAACCATGATGAGAAACCAGCCGCCGTGTTCAGAACAACACGGGCGCAGCTGTTTCGAGTGTTTTCGTTGTTGCTGCTGCTGTTGCTTCTGCTTGCAGCTGCTGCTGCTCTTGATGATGACGATGATGATGATGATGATGATGAACATGTTCCTTTACCTGTTTTCCCTTGTTCTTCTTTTTTTTTCTCTTTTTCTTCTTTTCTTCACTTTTCTTTCTTCTCTTTTTCACCTTTTTTTTCTTTTCGTTTATTAATGTCTTATCTTCTGTGCAAGCGCAGTTACTGTGCACCCACGCCGTTCATTCCGGCACTCTCTGTTCAGATCCACAGTCTGGCCTGTTCCGTCGCAGTCCCCGGCGCCGGCGATCCACAGGCAGCAGTCTATGTCCAGTCGTCATGAGGCAACCCACCAGAGGAGACACTGCACTGCTGCCAAGTCACTTCTGTGGTGTTCAGGTGCTAGTTCTATACCAACATATTCCGGACGCCACTACTCTGTTCATTATTGACGACAAAATTTAACTAGTCAGCCAGTGTGAGTGCGAAGCCAGTGTGAGAGAGCTGTCCCACCGGTGGACGCCACTACGTCCGTCTAACGAGAATACGCACCAAATTCCCGATAACGGTGACCCCGACAGATTCTTACCAAGGGTACAGACGGGGAGAGGACATCAAAACTGAGGCCACCATGACATGAAGGGCTACAGAATTGGGGACTTCTGATCTGAGACTGTACGGCAGGGCTGTACTCTACGCTTACTTTCATAATATATTCCGGCGTTGACCAGGCCCGAGAAATACAGACACCTGCAGTGTTTGGTCACGAAATTAAAGCAATATCCTCAGAGACGCATCCATAAAGTGGATAAAACGCGACTGTGTAATCCCAGCCTTCGCAGTTGAGCACACAGCAAACTCAGCCAGGGTAGGAGCCAGTCGGGTCAGACACAACCCACAGATAAATGGCTTGGATGGGAATCGAACCCGTGACCTTCCAGCCGAGAGTACACAGCGCTAACCGCTTCACCACGGCACCTGGACTATTTTTCTTCTTTTCATTGTTATCATTATTTTTGTTATCAATTATTATTGTTGTAATTATTGTTATTAGTATTATATCATCATCATCATTATCATCATCATTATTATTATTATTGTTGTTGTTATCATCATCATCGTCATCATCATCATTAGTAGTAGTAGTATCATTGTTATTATTGTTATTATTACATTATGATTGTTATTATGCTGTCACATGCACAGGCTTGAAAGGAACCAGTCAATTTACTGGTATGGTGGTGTCATACAGTGAATAATCCAGTTTTGACACAATCCGAAAATACATACAAGTGTCTCCTCTTGTGAGCATAGTAGGCGTGTGTGTACACGTGTTTTTTTTCTTTACTTATTTTTTAACGGTTTATAGGAGCACTGTGTTAAGCTGTCACAAAACAAAACAGAATATTCAAAAGGTGAAGAAGCTCAAGGGATGGGAATCATGCGTACGATCCTGCACATGCTTGAATGTGTGTGTGTGTGTGTGTGTGTGTGTGTGTGTGTGTGTGTGTGCGTGCGTGCGTGCGTGCGTGCGTGCGTGCGTGCGTGCGTGCGTGCGTGCGTGCGTGCGTGTGTGTGTGTGTGTGTGTGTGTGTGTGTGTGTGTGTGTGTGCGTGTGTGTGTGTGTGTGTGTTTCAAGTTTAACGTCTATCCACTCTAGGTGATGTCAGACGAAAAAATGTTTTTAAAAAACTGCATGAACAAAAACAAACCCCTCATGATAAAGATAGATACAAATGATGTGCGTGTGTGTGTGTGTGTGTGTGTGTGTGTGTGTGTGTGTGTGTGTGTGTGTGTGTGTGTGTGTGTGTGTGTTTCAAGTTTAACGTCTATCCACTCTAGGTGATGTTAGACGAAAAAAGATAAACAAAAAAAAACTACATCAACAAAAACAAACAAACAACAAACAAAAAAAAACCCTCATGATAAAGATAGAAAACTACAAATGATGTGTGTGTGTGTGTGTGTGTGTGTGTGTGTGTGTGTGTGTGTGTGTGTGTGTGTGTGTGTGTGTTGTGTGTGTGTGTGTGTGTGTGTGTGTGTGTGTGGTGTGTGTATGTGTGTGCGCGAGTGCGCGCGCGCGCGTGCGTCTCCCTGTACATGTACGTGTGTGCGTGTGTGTGTATGTGTGCGCGCGCGCGCGCGTGTGCGTGACAGACAGACAAACAGACAGAGACGGGGGGGGGAGGGACACAGAGAGATGGAGAGAGAAACACACACACACACACACACACACACACACACACACACACACACACACACACACACACGCACACACACACACACACACACACACACACACATGCGCGCACACAAAAGGGGTGGGGGGGGGGAGGGAGGGAGGGGGAAGACGCAACCAGAGGAGAGGAACGAGGCATGCAGCGTTAACACTCTGATGACTGAATAATTCAAAGCAACACGGACAGCACGTGCAGGACGAGGCCCAGGAGACGGCTTTCAACCCAGACAGCCCTACATCATTCTGAGCTCTGTCCAGGACACCCAGGCCTCCTCCAAGTCTCCCGAGGCCTTCCGATGACCACAAGTCTGCCTGCAGCCGGGGGGTCAGTCCATGAGGCTTCTGTATACAAACTGCGCTCGAACGAACACTCTCCGCAACCCCTTCCCTACCCGTCTCTACCCTGCACGCCTCACTTCGTCCTCACTTCCAGCCTACCACCGGCTCACTCCCATCTCCACAACCACTGCCAACATTTAAGCTGCAATTTTGTCGTAACAAAATCGGAGAAAGTATCATGTAAGCGAAAGGAAGGGCGGAGGGTAAATGGAAACAGTGGAGGGTGGATGGGAACAGTGGAGGGTGGGTGGGAACACTGTCATAGTCTTATCAGGACATTCTGTCCCCGAAAGGGCTGACTGCTGAGAAGCGTAGGACATTGAGCCATTTTTTGGTGTAGCGAGGGTGTGTCCGATCCAGCCCCACTTCCTTCGCGTTATCTGCTTGGCCACTGGTTCCTGTCCCGCACTGGAACCCACAGGGAAAGAGGAAGAGAGGCCGGCCTATGATCACTTTCAAACGTGACAAAAACCTCAACGACCTACTGGTGCGCTCTAAGTTGAACAAAATCTTCACACCTAAGCCACCAGGTACTTTCCCCTGCTCTAAACTCAACGCAAAATCTGCTCTCTCACCAAACCAGACACCATCCTACATGGCCCCACAGGCTCTTTCACTATTAAACGCACTTTCTCCTGCCAGAGCCACAACATTGTGTATGCCATCCACTGTCAGCTGTGCGGTAAGATCTATGTAGGTGAGACATCTCGCACACTTGAGACGCGCATCTCTGAACACCTGGCCGACATCCGCCACCATCGGCCCAAACCAGTCGCTCTACACTTCAACCATGCCCAACACAACATCAACCATGTCAAAGTCTTGGCACTTTGGCAATCTAAGAGTGACAACTTGGAACGCGTTATGCAGGAATCTCATCTCATTGCCAAACTGGGCACCGTCCACCCTCATGGCATCAACGTCCAAAAGTAGTATGTGCCATTCCATCTCTGCAGCTCCAGCCTGAAATATCCTCCACCTACGCACACCCTACCTCTGTTTACCTCAGACATAGGTTGCAGCTATCATCCTCTTCCCTTTTCCTACACTCTCTGAGTCTCTCCATTTGCTACATCAATCGACTTACCCCCCCCCCCCACCCCCCCCTGCCCTAGTAACGATGTGTGTAGGGATGTTGGTGGGTATGGCGGTTGTTGGGGGTGGAGGCGGGGGTAACCAATGAATAAGGCTGATATTACACATGGAACACACACACACACACACACACACACACACACACACACACACACTCACACTCACTCACACACACATACACACACACACACATAATGAATAGAATGCTATCTCCTTTATCGTTGGTCGTGAAGGGGGGGGGGGGGGGGAAGAGAGAGAGAGAGAGAGAGAGAGAGAGAGAGAGAGAGAGAGAGAGAGAGAGAGAGAGAGAGAGAGATTTTGTGTACAGGTGTGAATATGTTGCCCCTCCCCTCCCCCTCCCCCAGTTAGTACGTAAACCCATCCCCTTCTTCCCTCCACCCTCATAGCATCAACACCTTAAAGTAACATGTACCAACCCACCACTTCAATCTCAGCCCACAATATCCTCCCACAACACACACATACATACTACCTTATCTCCCACTATTCACCTCACACATAACTTATAGCTATCTTGTTTATGCATTTATTATCATTATTTTTATTTTTATTTTTTTATTTTTTTTATTTTTTAAAATTTATTATTATTTTTTATTTATTTTTTTTTTTAATTTTTTTTTTAAATGTTTCCTTTATTTATTTATTTGATTATTATAAAAATTTATTTTCTAAATATGTTTCTGTATCATGCTTTCGTTACCTTAACCTTCACTATCGTTGTTAGCAGTATCATTCAGTAATGCTATTGCTTGTATTGATACTACCACTAGCATTGACATCTCAATCGCCTTCGCCTCTGGGACTGTTGCCACGGCAACCCTGCTGCTTAAGAATCCTCTAACCCACTCTCCTTTCTCCCATACCCATACTTATTGACACCAAGATTGATCCTGTCTTCCCCCCCCCCCCCTCCCCCAATATTTTGACCATTATTAGTATTCCTATCAGTAATATTATTATCATCATTACGACTTTGACTCACTCACTATTCCCCTTCCAACAGCCTCGTTCTCATTCAACGCCTTCTTCCTTGCGCTGAACCCTAAACGATCTGAAGCGATCAAAGCTAAGTGAATTTTCGTTGTTTTATTCGTTTATATATTCACCAGACGAAGACCTAAGAGGTCGAAACGCGTCGTGTTTGTCTTGTGACTCGTTTGTCCACGTTCTCTGGGCGGTTCGGTAACATTTATTTAAGATTTGTACAAAAAAATGTTTTTAAAAGAATGAAAAAGAGAGACAGACAGATAGAGTTTGCCAATGAGAATACACGGAAGATGACAAAACACAATTTTTTTTTAAAAGAATGAAAAAGAGAGACAGACAGATAGAGTTTGGTGGTGGAGGGGGTCAGGTCAGTAATGAATTGTTGACCATAGCGATGGAGAGAGACAGACAGACAGATAGACAGACAGACAGAGATAGAAGCAGAGACAGAGAAACAGAGAGTGGTGGAGGAGGCGAGAGGGTCAGGTAAGTAATGAATGACTGACCATAGCTATGGGAGAGAGAGAGAGAGAGAGAGAGAGAGAGAGAGAGAGAGAGAGAAGAGAGAGAGAGAGAGAGAGAGAGAGAGAGATGGGGCGGGGGGGAGGGGAGAGGGGAGGGGGGGCTGAGGACAAGAGAGACAAAGCTAAGGAAACTGAGACAAGATCCAAAGAGAAGCTTTTAATCAGAGCAGAGACAAACAGGGCGACAACACAGGAGAACGATGCCAGCACAGACTGCTGCAATACCATTCATTTGGGAACAAACCCCCTCCTTCGGCACATCACAACGGAAAGGAGAAAAGAGAGGCTATGTTTGAACGGTCCTTCGCGGCGGTGACAGCTGGTGTGTCTGCGTCTTCATTCTCAGCAGTCTGCACCTGTGGAGTACTACACCGTCTTTCTACGTCATTAATGAACCACAGAGGGTTGACATAAAAACCCATCAACGTTCTTCACCTGGTTTTGTACTTCTGATCCGGGTTCGAATCTCCGCCGGGCCGTTTCCGTACAGGGGGATTTTTCCCTCGGAGTTAACATTGGTTTTGACTCCATTTCCCATACAGTCCTTCGAATGAGACTATAAACCCGAGGTTCCGTGTGTGAACGCAAGCATAACATCTTGCATACACGTAAAATCCCATCACCAACTTTCGGAAGAGAAGGCCAGTTTGGCCGTTGGTGTGGACGACACGTTACACGTAGCATGCACCTTCCCTGAAGATGGAGTATGGCTGCCTTGATGGCGGGATAAAAAAAAAAACGGTCATGCACACACAAAACTCCACTCCCTTTGTTGGGTAGATGGGATTAATACTTGCCTGTCCACATGGGGAGTGTCCGCAGGAGTATCAGACTGCGTACGCAGAAGAAGTACTTCTGATCGTCATCCGCCTCTTCGTCGACGTGGTACAGACAAGGAAATCATCCTGGCTCAACACACTCTGTCCAAGAGATGAGATAGCCTCTGTGCTATTGGTAAGCATGAATGTTGGAGAAGGTTCAGAACAGTTTGGAACTGAAAGTCCCATATATGCTGTTTCACAAATGAAACCACTGCCTCATGTCATCACCCATCCTCACCCTACCCGATCCGAAAAAAAAAAGAAATTAGGAATCGGGTTTTTGATTCTTGTAATATGTTATCATCTAAAAAGACATTTCAAATGCCACTCATTTTAGTTCCATTCATCCAGCAAACAAAAGGTGCCTAGATCACCGACGTCTATTCTATCACGGCTTTGTTTACTTGAAACATTTATTTCTCATTCTACGTCTGTTGCCACAGACTCACCTTGATGATCCAAGCCGGTGTCAGCTGCGATTAAGCCGTGTTCTTGTTCGTAAAGATTTCCTTATCAATATTACCCTCTTTTTTTGATGGGACATAGAAAAACATATGCTGTCAGACTCACGCCTTCAGCCAGTACCATATTGTTAGTGTTGCGGCCTGCCTTGGTCATCAGCCCGTCTTTGCTGACTGTTTCAACATGGTCTGTGCATCTGAACTGATGACTTTAGACTCTTTGTAAATATGATTTTTATTCTTGAATCACCAGATGAATTTGTTATCAGTAACATAAACTAAACAAACTAGAAAAAGTGGTGTAGAAGTGGTGCGGGCGCGCGCGTGTGTGCGTGCGTGCGTGCGTGCGTGCGTGCGTGCGTGCGTGCGTGCGTGCGTGCGTGTGTGTGTGTGTGTGTGGTGTGTGTGTGTGTGAATGTGGTGTGAGTGTGTGTGTGTGTGTGTGTGTGTGTGTGTGTGTGTGTGTGTGTGTGTGTGTGTGTGTGTGTGTGTGTGTGTGAATGCCTGTGTGGTAGTAGTGGTGATGATGGTGGTGGTGGTGGCGGTAGAAGCACATGTGTGTGTGTGTCTGTGTGGTGTGTGTGTGTGTGTGCGTGCGTGCGTGCGTGCGTGCGTGCGTGCGTGCGTGCGTGCGTGCGTGCGTGCGTGCGTGCGTGTGTGTGTGTGTGTGTGTGTGTGTGTGTGTGTGTGTGTGTGTGTGTGTGTGTGTGGTGTGTGTGTGAATGTGGTGTGAGTGTGAGTGTGTGTGTGTGTGTGTGTGTGTGTGTGTGTGTGTGTGTGTGTGTGTGTGTGTGTGTGAATGCCTGTGTGGTAGTAGTGGTGATGGTAGTGGTGGTGGTGGCGGTAGAAGCACATGTGTGTGTGTGTGTGTGTGTGTGTGTGTGTGTGTGTGTGTGTGTGTGTGTGTGTGTGTGTGTGTGTGTGTGTGTGCCGCGCGCGCGTTTGGATTTGTGCGTGCATGTGTGCACCAAATTTGTGTGTGTGTGTGTGTGTGTGTGTGTGTGTGTGTGTGTGTGCGTGCGTGCGTGCGTGCGTGCGCGTGCGCGCGCGCGTGTGTGTGTGTGTATGTATGTGTGTGTGTGTGTGTGTGTGTGTGTGTGTGTGTGTGTGTGTGTGTGTGTGTGTGTGTGTGTGTGTGTGTGTGTGTGTCTATTCGCGCTGTTGGTGACACTGTTGAGAAGTCGCATAGACCACGGCGCTATCTTCGGTAAAATGACATGATCTCACACATTCTGTGTCAATGAAAACACATTTAGTCCATGCAGACTGGTAAAGGTTTAGCAGACGTTCCCTAAAGCTACTGGTGTTGCCCAAAGTGAATGGACCCAGTGCTTAGTACCAGTCGCGACGATGTTCACGTACCTTGATAGCTCTATGCTAATGTCTGAGTATCTAAACAATCGGGAGAGAGAGAGAGAGAGAGAGAGAGAGAGAGAGAGAGAGAGAGAGAGAGAGAGAACGACGCAGTTTTAGCACTGTTGTCACTGAATAATTCAAAGTAACACGGACATCACGTGCATGATGAGACCCAGGAGACGGCTTTAAACCCAGCCACCCAATACCTCATTCTGAGCTCTGCCCATAACACCCTGACCTCCTGGTTCTCCACGGGCTTCGGCAGACCCGCGTTCCCTCAGAAGACAGACAAGCAACGAGACTTTTGTGTCCATAATCATACAGTTCCAAAATACCCCTCCCCCCCCGTCCCCCTCCTCTCCCCCCCCCCCATCCCCTTCACCACCCAGGGTTTCAACCCCTATTCCCCCCCTACCACAACACACTCCGGTCGCCACTCTCCTGAATTACAATATCATGACATAAATAGACGAAACAATAACGTAATAGAAATAAGAAGGGCAGAGAATGAATGGAAGAGCTTGTCTCACTGTCTTATCGGAGGTAGCCACCAGTCCCAAAACCGGGGTGTTGGGTGTAGAGAAGCGTGGACTATCACGCCATCCTTGGTTTAAGAGGCGTAACCCTGCTCTTTCTGTATCGGAAGCTGCAGCGGTTAATTCCGGGTGTCTGATAAGGGCGTGACTAACGCTCTCGCAGAGCTGGCGCTTCGGTTCAGCGACAATTGTTTTTCTCCGTAAGGGCCAGAGGGGTGGGCGTGGGGTGTGGAGAGGAAAGGGGAAGTGGCGAGCTTATTTTGGTTAGTATCCTGCCTATGTTGGGCAGAAATGAACCGGCACCACTGGTCACCCACCGAATTAACTCAGCAGCAGACACGCAGTGTCTCCTCTGGTGGGTTGCCTCACGGTTATCTGATACTCATTGCTCCCAGTGCGTTGCCGATGATGGGGCTGGGATAGGATTAACATGGGTGTGGCTGGGAATCGGATTAAGGGTCGATGATACAATGCCGATGAAAAGGCTTAGATTATGAAACAGCAGAGAGAGAGAGAGAGAGTGAGAGAGACCGACCGACCGACCGACCGACCGATAGAAAGACAGAGACAGTGACAAAGACAGAGACAGACAGAGAGATGACGGGCAAGGAGGAGATGGAAAAAGGGCCAATACCCAAAGGCCACTTTTCAGTCAAATCACCAAGGGCGACAACGCACGGAAAGAAAACCCCAGCACTGGAGACAGGGATACCCTTGAGTAGTGAACAGCAAACACGCGGCACTCCACAGTGTGTGGACCTGCAACCTCATTTCCAGCAGTCGACAGCTGTTGGTTTTTCCACCATCTTTCTACGTCATCACCTCATTCCCAGCAGTCGACAGCTGTTGGTTCTTCCACCATCTTTCTACGTCATCACCTCATTCCCAACAGTCGACAGCTGTTGGTTTTTCCACCATCTTTCTACGTCATCACCTCATTCCCAGCAGTCGACAGCTGTTGGTTCTTCCACCATCTTTCTACGTCATCACCTCATTCCCAACAGTCGACAGCTGTTGGTATTTCCACCATCTTTCTACGTCATCACCTCATTCCCAGCAGTCGACAGCTGTTGGTTTTTCCACCATCTTTCTACGTCATCACCTCATTCCCAACAGTCGACAGCTGTTGGTATTTCCACCATCTTTCTACGTCATCACCTCATTCCAGCAGTCGACAGCTGTTGGTTTTTCCACCATCTTTCTACGTCATCACCTCATTCCCAGCAGTCGACAGCTGTTGGTTTTTCCACCATCTTTCTACGTCACCAGGGTTTCACAAAGGACTGGCAAGAAAACCCCTCAGTGTTCTTCAGAAGATTTTGTCTTCCTCTTCCTC
>CM031617.1:25021787-25029287 GCA_018398815.1 Conus ventricosus | reverse complement strand
TCTCTCTCTCTCCCCTCTCTCTCTCTCCTCTCTCCCCTCTCTCTCTTGAGTCTCTCTCTCCTCTCTCTCTCTGAGTCTCTCTCTCTTCTCTCTTTTCTCTCTCTCTGAGTCCCCTCTCTCTCTGTCTCTGAGTCTCTTCTCTCTCCCTCTCTCTGAGCTCTCGCTCTCTCTCTCTCTGAGACTCTCTCTCCCTGAGTCTCTCTATCTCTCTCTCTCAGTCTCTCTCTCTTCTCTGACTCTCCCCTCTCTTTTCTCTCTCTCTCTCTCTTCTTCTCTCTCTCCCCCCTCTCTCTCTCTCTCTCTCGTGCGCGCGAGTGCATGCGCAGGATGCATGGCTGAAAGTGGAATCGTCAATTAAACGATTCACACGCTCAATGCCGACATTATATTATTGATCCTGTTCTGAATGTAAGATGACTGCTAAAACAAATAGCTAGTGGGAGCCCTTCTAAGTCAACTGGCACACCCCACGCACACTCGATCGTTTCATAGGGCCGCCTGGTTTCCGTGTTTGGTTCGCCCGGCCTCGCACGCAATAGAATGGATACCTATTCAGTGAATGAGGGGTTTCCAGCCCGCGCTCTCACTGGCACGGAGGGAGAGCTCTCATTATCTTCAGGGGAAAACTCTCGTTATCTTCAAAGGTTAATAACACCAGCCCCGCACGTGCGGCCCGTTAACGCAGAGGTGTCCTGTAAACATTGGAACCCCTTCCGCTGAGCTTGAGATGGTTCGAAGCGAGGACCATGATGAGAAAACCAGCCGCCGTGTTCAAAAACACCACGGGCGCAGCTGTTTCTAGTATTTTCGTTGTTGCTGCTGCTGTTGCTTCTGCTTTCAGCTGCTGCTGCTCTTGTTGATATGACGATGATGATGATGATGATGATGATGATGATGATGGTGAACATGTTCCTTTACCTATTTTCCCTTTTTCTTCTTTTTTTTTTCTTTTCTTTCTTTTCTTCACTTTTCTTTCTTCTCTTTTTTCAACCCTTTTTTTTTTCGTTTATTAATGTTTATCTTCTGTGCAACCGCAGTTACAGTGCACCCACGCCGTTCATTCCGGCATCTCTGTTTTAGATCCACAGTCTGGCTTGCTCTGTCGCAGTCCCCGGCGCTGGCGATCCACAGGCAGCAGTCTATGTCCAGTCGTCATGAGGCAACCCCCAGAGGAGACCTTTCACTGCTGACGACTCCTTCGGTGTCAGTGGTGCTAGTTCTTTGCCCAACATATTCCGGACGCCACTACTCTGTTCATTATTGACGACAAAATTTGCCTAGTCAGCCAGTGTGGAGTGCGAAAACCCGTGTGAGAGAGCTGTCCCCCCCGGTGGACGCCACTACTCCCGTCAACGAGAATACGCTCCAATCCCGATAACGGTGACCCCGACAGTTCTTACCAAAGGGTACAGACTGGAGGGGGAAAACAAAACTGAGGTCACCATGACAGTCATGAAGGGGTACAGAATTGCGGACTTCTTAAATGCTGATTTGATGAAATGAGGATGCGGAAGACGAAGCTACGAATTTCCATTCTGATCTGGACTGGACGGCAGGGCTTACTCTACGCTTTCTTTCGTAATATATCCCGGCGTTTACAGGCCCGAAATACAGACACCTGCAGTGTTTGTCCGAAATTAAAGCAAAACCCAGAGACGCATCCATAGAGGAAAAAACGCGACTGTGTCGTCCAGTCTTCGCAGTTGAGGGACACAGCAAACCAGCCAGGGTAGGAGCCAGTCGGGGCAGACACAACCCCACAAATAAATGGCTTGGATGGGAATCGAACCCGTGACCTTCAGCCGAGTACACAGCGCTAACCGCTTCACCCCGGCACCCGGACTATTTTTCTTCTTTTCATTGTTATCATTATTTTTGTTATCAATTATTATTGTTTTAATTATTGTTATTAGTATTAATCATCATCATCAATATCATCATCATTATTAATTATTATTTGTTGTTGTTATCATCATCTCACATTAGTAGTAGTAGAAATATAGTAGTATTAGTATAGTAGTAGTAGTTTGTAGTTTTTGTTATTATTATTATTATCATTATGATTGTTATTATGCCGTCACATGCACAGGCTTAAAAGGAACCAGTCAATTTACTGGTATGGTGGTGTCATACAGTGAATAATCCAGTTTTGACACAATCCGATAACACATAGAAGTGTCTGTACTTGTGAGCATAGTAGGCGTGTGTGTACACGTGTTTTTTTTCTTTACTTTTTTTTAACGGTTTATAGGAGCACTGTGTTCAGCTGTCACAAAACAAAACAGAATATTCAAAAAGTGAAGAAGCTCAAGGGATGGGAATCATGCGTACGATCCTGCACATGCTTGAATGTGTGTGTGTGTGTGTGTGTGTGTGTTGTGTGTGTGTGTGTGTGTGTGTGTGTGTGTGTGTGTGTGTGTGTGTGTGTGTGTGTGTGTGTGTGTTTCAAGTTTAACGTCTATCCACTCTAGGTGATGTTAGACGAAAAAATATTTTTTAAAAACTGCATGAACAAAAACAAACAAACAAACAAACAAACAAACAAACCCCTCATGATAAAGATAGATACAAATGATGTGTGTGTGTGTGTGTGTGTGTGTGTGTGTGTGTGTGTGTGTGTGTGTGTGTGTGTGTGTGTGTGTGTGTTACAAGTTTAACGTCTATCCACTCTAGGTGATGTTAGACGAAAAAAGATAAACAAAAAAAAAACCTACATCAACAAAAACAAACAAACAAACAAACAAACAAACAAACCCCTCATGATAAAGATAGAACTCTACAAATGATGTGTGTGTGTGTGTGTGTGTGTGTGTGTGTGTGTGTGTGTGTGTGTGTGTGTGTGTGTGTGTGTGTGTGTGTGTGTGTGTGTGTGTGTGTGCGTGCGTGCGCGCGAGTGCGCGCGCGCGCGTGCGTCTCGACATGTACGTGTGTGTGTGTGTGTGTGTGGTGTGTGTGTGTGTGGTGTGTGTGTGTGTGTGTGTGTGTGTGTGTGTGTGTGTGTGTGTGTGTGTGCGCGCGCGCGTGTGTGCGTGACAGACAGACAAACAGACAGAGACAGGGGGGGGGGGGAAGGGACACAGAGAGATAGAGAGAGAAAACACACACACACACGCGCGCGCGCGCACACACACAGAAGGGGGTGGGGGGAGGGAAGGGAGGGGAGGGGGAAGACGCAGCCAGAGGAGAGGAACGAGGCATGCAGCGTTAACACTCTGATGACTGAATAATTCAAAGCAACACGGACAGCACGTGCAGGACGAGGCCCAGGAGACGGCTTTCAACCCAGACAGCCCTACATCATTCTGAGCTCAGACCAGGACACCCAGGCCTCCTCCAAGCCTCCCGAGGCCTTCCGATGACCACAAGTCTGCCTGCAGCCGGGCGGTCAGTCCATGAGGCTTCTGTATACAAACTGCACAGGGCGGTCAGTCCATGAGGCTTCTGTATACAAACTGCACCGGGCGGTCAGTCCATGAGGCTTCTGTATACAAACTGCGCTCGAACGAACACCCTCCGCAACCCCTTAATAATAATAATAATAATGAATACTTATATAGCGCCTATTCTCGGCTAGAGGCCAAGCTCTAAGCCCTTTACAATCCACACTCGTTTTACACAACGGGCTGCCTACCTGGGTAGTGCCGACTGAAGAGCTGCCAGCTGGCGCTTCATTCAGTCGTTTCCCGTGTCGTCCAGTCAGTATCGTTCAATAATCGATCACTCATTTTCCTTACTGCCTTCATTCTTTCCATTTCTCACGCAGGGTGCATGCTATGTGTAACGTGTCATCCATACCAACGGCCAAACTGGCCTACTCTTCCGAAAGTTGGTAATGGGATTTTACGTGTGTGCAAGATGTTATACGTGCGTTCACACACGGAACCTCGGTTTATAGTCTCATTCGAAGGACTGTATGGGAAATGGAGTCAGAACCAATGTTAACTCCGAGGGAAAAATCCCCCTGTACCGAAACGCCCCGGCGGAGGTTCGAACCCGCAACCCCAGGAT
Source organism: Conus ventricosus (assembly GCA_018398815.1). NCBI lineage: Eukaryota > Metazoa > Mollusca > Gastropoda > Neogastropoda > Conidae > Conus > Conus ventricosus. The sequence goes on along the minus strand of CM031617.1, from coordinate 25,025,279 downwards.
CACCAAGATTACGATTCAGGCGCTCTACCAACGAGCTATTCCGGCCCCTTCCATACCCGTCTCTACCCTGCACGCCTCACGTCGTCCTCACTTCTAACCTACCACCGGCTCACTCCCATCTCCACAACCACTGCCAACATTTAAGCTGCAATTTTGTCGTAACAAAATCGGAGAAAGTATCATGTAAGCGAAAGGAAGGGCGGAGGGTAAATGGAAACAGTGGAAGGTGGGTGGGAACACTGTCATAGTCTTATCAGGACATTCTGTCCCAGAAAGGGCTGACAGTGCTGAGAAGCGTAGGACATTGAGCCATTTTTTGGTGTAGCGAGGGTGTGTCCGATCCAGCCCCACTTCCTTCGCGTTATCTGCTTGGCCACTGGTTCCTGTCCCCACTGGAACCCACAGGGAAAGAGGAAGAGAGGCCGGCCTAGCTCGTAACAGTTGGAGGCGAGACACTGAGGCGGAGCTGAAGCAACAACAAGGGACCAACTGGACTGGGATGACCAGAACAGCTCAGAACAGAGTGCGATGGCGAAGAGTCGTCGATGGCCTATGCTCCACCGGGAGCGTTGGGCATAATGAATGAATGACGTACTCTTACTCTTACTCTCGCTGCGCTCTGGGCGTTTAGGCAGAGGGTCCATTAAGGACGTCACCGACACTCTTGTCAGCGCTGGCGTCTTGACTGAGCAAACATTCCCGTTGGTAAGGACAGGTATTTATGAAAGTGAAAAGTGAAAGTGATGAGCTTTTTAAAGTTGATGCACTGCACATTGCTGCATGGACTAGAACAGCACCACTGGTCACCCACAGACATATCTCAGCACATATACAGCGCCTACTCCGGTGGGTCGCCTGCAGGCAGCAGGATGTCACGTGCTCCAGCGCTGGGGCTGCAACGAAGTGCACTTGGTGTGGCTGTGTTTGAAGTTTGAGAGGACTGGGGGACGAGGGAGGGGGGGGGGGTTCAGAACGTATAGTGTGGATGTAATGCCAATGAGAATACACGGAAGATGACAAAACACCCCCCAAAAAATTTTTTTTAATGAAAAAGAGAGACAGACAGATAGAGTTTGGTGGTGGAGGGGGTCAGGTCAGTAATGAATTGTTGACCATAGCGATGGAGAGAGACAGACAGACAGATAGACAGACAGACAGAGATAGAAGCAGAGACAGAGAAACAGAGAGTGGTGGAGGAGGCGAGAGGGTCAGGTAAGTAATGAATGACTGACCATAGCTATGGAGAGAGAGAGAGAGAGAGAGAGAGAGAGAGAGAGAGAGAGAGAGAGAGAGATGGGGCGGGGGGAGGGGAGAGAGGGAGGGGGGCTGAGGACAAGAGAGACAAAGCTAAGGAAACTGAGACAAGATCCAAAGAGAAGCTTTTAATCAGAGCAGAGACAAACAGGGCGACAACACAGGAGAACGATGCGAGCACAGACTGCTGCAATACCATTCATTTGGGACAAAGCCCCTCCTTCGGCACATCACAACGGAAAAGAGAAAAGAGAGGCTATGTCTGAACGGTCCTTCGTGGCGGTGACAGCTGGTGTGTCTGCATCTTCATTCTCAGCAGTCTGCACCTGTGGAGTACTACACCGTCTTTCTACGTCATTAACGAACCACAGAGGGTTGACATAAAAACCCATCAACGTTCTTCACCTGGTTTTGTACTTCTGATCCGGGTTCGAATCTCCGCCGGGCCGTTTCCGTACAGGGGGATTTTTCCCTCGGAGTTAACATTGGTTCTGACTCCATTTCCATGCAGTCCTTCGAATGAGACTATAAACCGAGGTTCCGTGTGTGAACTCAAGCATAACATCTTGCATACACGTAAAATCCCATCACCAACTTTCGGAAGAGAAGGCCAGTTTGGCCGTTGGTGTGGACGACACGTTACACGTAGCATGCACCTTCCCTGAAGATGGAGTATGGCTGCCTTAACCCATTTATGCCTTAATTTTTTTTTACTCCTATTTTAGGTTTTTTGTCTTGCAATTATCAATATAAACACATTGACATAACTAATAAGCATAGTTTTGGTGTTTGGTGTGTTTTAGTCGCTCAAATGTATGCGTCCCCATATGGGGACGCTAGGATCGAAAGGGTACAGGTTTACATGAACAACACAATATGTCATAAGAATGAATAACATCTCAAATATAAGTTTTATTGTCTTCAATACTTGTTTATGCATCTTTGCATGACATGTAAGGTTAAAGTACACATTTGAAGAATAAAATCCTGTCAAAAGAATAATGGGAAAAAATAAAACAGAGAAAGAAGGTTGCATTACCTTCAGCACATTACAGAAAACCATGCTTCACATGTACCAGCGATTTTCATTCTAACAGTGACCAGTGGAGTGGATTACAGAGTCTGTATGGCCATTTCCTTCTTTTTTACTTCGTGTGATAGTGCATGAAGCACTTGTCATGCAGCCCAACATTGCATTTTGAGCACATCTGCCGTGCTTTTTTCCCACACGCCGCGCAGCGACGCTGAGTTGTGCGCCTTTGAATGAGATGGTTTTTGCCATCAAATCGTACGGCATTTGGAACTCTCTTGTCAGTGCGAGGGGTGCGACCTAGAGGCCGTCCTGGATTTGGCTTCTGGGATTTCATGGTAGGGTTCAAACTGGACCACGTACCCGAGCGAAGTGGTCAGTACCCACATTTTGAACCCGAAGCGGATGGGTTTTCCTCTGATAAATTGTTTCGCACCATGGCGACCAAAGTAGGGAATCATACTTTCATCTATGCTGAGATTTTGTTCTTTCAGAAAATAGGTCAGGCATCTTTCATTGATCATAGCAAGGAGTGGCCTCAGTTTACTCATTTTGTCATCTGTATCCAAGTTAGTGTTGTCCCGAACATGGCAGTACTTCATGATCTCATCAAAGCGATCTCTGGTCATTGACCCTGCAATTGCCGCGTTTCGAACATCAGGATCATTGGACCAATACATGCGCCTTCTAGGAACAGTTGAGTATCCTGAAATCAAAAGAATTGCCAAAAATGTACGAATTTCATCCTTGGACACTGCAAAAGAATGGTTTCCTTTGAATGCTGCGTAGACTTCACTTTGATTCCGAATGAGTTCAATGACATCATCATCATAAAACAGTTCAAACATTTCAACAGGATCTTGGGGCAGCTTGGATGTATTCGCAGGTGGAGAAATCCAGGGGAATTTGCTTTTTTGTCTCGTACTCAGGTCAACCTTCCGCCAGTCTCTGTTACCTGGTGGTGTCTTGGCTGGTCGCTTGCGCTTCGCTGATGTCTTACCACTGGCTTTGGGTGGTAACCTCTTTCTCAACCGGCTAGGTCGTTCAGGGGCAGTGGAAGTAGAGGGAACAGGTTCTCCATCTGATGAGGACTCACTGGAAGATCCCTCTTCATCAGCCACCTGGAATCACACACACACACACACACACACACACACACACACACACACACACACACACACACACACACCACGCACACACACACACAC
>CM031617.1:24997586-25018944 GCA_018398815.1 Conus ventricosus | reverse complement strand
TGCGCTCTTGCGTTATTTCAACTCATTTTATAACGACCTCTGTGCGCACCTACGCAATCCCCCTACCTGCGGATTTGCCATACTTCTCTTCACAATTCTTATGAAAAGCACAATATAATATATCACGATCCATGACACCTCACTGAGGAATCTCCGTCCTCACTTATTGCAAATAATGCATCACTACACAAGCGACTGTATGCTCCAAGCATAACTACATTCACATGAACAAGTCTCACACAAAAAAATAAATGAACCATAGCCAACTGGGAATGAACCCATATCCGATCAACATAACTGTCATCAACACATATTATCAACAAAGCACCCCGGATATGACTGACTTCCTCTGAGTTGCAGCTTGCTAGACTACACGGCTTAAATAGTCAGCTCCGACATTCTGTCGACCGGGAATGTACTGCACTCGGTACCTGTAGGGCTGCTATGCCATTGCCCAACGTAGAACCCTGCTGTTTTTCAGCTGTGCCTCCTGCAGGAATTTGAGTGGTTGGTGATCTGTCTCTATCACGAACTCTTTCCCATACAAGTATTTGTGGAACTTCTGCACGGCCCACACGACAGCTAAACACTCCTTCTCCACCGTTGCGTACCCTTCTTCACACTTTGTCAACTTCCTGCTAGCATGTCTCACAGGAAACTCGACCCTTCATGCTCCTGTAACAATACTGCACCTATCCCACCACCTGATGCATCTGTCCACAACAAAAATGGTTTGGACATATCTGGTAGCTTCAAGATGGGACGGGAACCTAGTCTTTCCAACACCGTCTGCAGTGCTTGCTCTGCAGCGTCTGACCACTCGACCACTGCCGGTTTCCCTGCCTTGATCAAATCACTGAGAGGACTCGTGATTGCTGCGAAATTTGGAACAAACTCCCTATAGAACCCAATAAAACCTAGCAGACTCCTGACTTCTGTTTTGGTCTTTGGTCTCTCTGAATTCATCATCTTCTCCACCTTTCCTCTTTCCGGCTGCTTTGTGTCGCCTCCGACAACAAAACCTAGGAACTCCTACTGTCTAGCCCTTCATACAGTGACACGTCCCTGTATGACTCTTCTCCTGGAAACTTAGGCAACAAAATTCTCCCCTTCTTCTGCTGGGTCTCCTTCACCTCATCAATGATTGCTGCTGCGCCTATGTGCTGAGTCTCACGCTGAATATATTTGCGGAGGAAATTTGCATGGAAAAGTTTTGGTTTCCCATTCACATCAATTCGGTAATCCCGACCGACCTTTTCAGTGATGGTGAATGGTCCTTTCCAATGCATCAGCAGCTTGTTGTGACCCGTGGGAAGCAGTACCAGGACTTGATCTCCCACCTTGAGGGATTGCTTCCTCACCTTCCTGTCATATTGCTTCTTCTGAACGACCCTAGCCTCCTGCAAACCTTCCCTTGCAAACTTACATGTCTCATACCTGTGCCCACCTTTGGAACAGGGCGAGATTGGGCCAATCAGATCGACGGCCATTCTCCTGAATGGTGTGTCAATTAAAGGGGGATGTTTAAGAGGCGCCTTCCTCTTTACCCCTCTTGTGGCTGACCTTTGACACACATCACATGACATGCAGAACCGCTTTATGTCTGCCATTGCCCCTGGCCAATAAAAATCATCAAAGACTCGGTCAGCTGTTTTGCTGGTGCCGAGATGACTCGCCATGAGCGACTCGTGACCCACTGACATGACAGTGTCACGATAACATGCTGGTACCTCTAACTGAGTGGTCACCTTACCTGTCTTCCCCTTGGTGAACACTCGTGTACAACAGCCCGCCTTTCACAAGAAATTCTGTCTCACCTCCTCTAACCTCCTGTTTCTCTCCACCTCTTGCCAACTCCCAAGACTTCACGAGCGAAGGGTCTTGTTCCTGTGCAGCCCTAAACTCATCAGGCGACACATCTATGCCCGACTTCCTTCCTGGAACAACTAACGGTTTAAACAACCTTTTCCTCCTTCTTGCTCCGTGTTTGAACTGCTGCCCCTGTAGCAGTCAACAACTCAGGATCCCCTGGATCCCTTGCACCTGGAATATTTCCAATGATCAAATCGTGAAGGGGTTTCTCCATCACCAACGCAGACAACTCGCCTGAGAAGTAAGGGGTACGTACTTCTATCTTAGCAACTGGAAACTCCCTCACAGTGCCATCGATGAGAGTACAGGTCTGGATTTGCCCTGTCAAATCCCCTTTATCGACCAGCGTGTTCGTACTACCCCGCATGAACAACCGTGTCTCGTAACACTTTCACCCTCTGCTGGCCAATCCACCCTTCTTCCACTGGTAACGAACCACTCAGCCTAGTGCCCTCCATCCCTGACACTGACTGCTGTCCAGTGCTAGCCATAGGCTGCACTCTACCCTCTTCCGACTGAATCCCTTTTGGTTCCACTGCAGGTCGTTTCCCCTGACGACCCTTATCCACCTCTTGCAAGGCTGCTGCCTTCTGGAACCTCATGCGACAATCCCTCGCCACATGTCCCTTCTTGTGACAAATGAAACATCTAATGTCCCTTTGCCCTTCCTTCTGCCCCACCACTGGGTTTGCAGACTTTGCAGAAAACTCTCCTAGTCTCCTTGCACTCTTCTCACCTGTGCCTAGCACCTGTTTCTCCTGCACCTTCGTGCCCAAACGTGCCTCTCTATACACCTCTGCGAACTTCAACAACTCCCCTGCTGTCTCTGGCTGTCTCTCTTTCAAATGTATGGTTAACTCAGGGCCGCAACCTGACAAAATCTGTTCTTTCATAACTAGCTCTTTCAATTCAACGAACTCCTTCTTCGTACCACTCAACTCTAATTGTTGTTCAATAGGGGTGTTCTTTTCTTCCGCCATTATATCTCTTTTTTTTTTCTGAACAAGATTTTATTACTACGACAGCCAAACTGGTGGTTTCCGACACGAGTGACGTAATAGCACAATCCTATGAATGATAATATTAGCTTGGGACAACGTAGTTAGTTTTTATAAGACGCCCAGCGCCTGACCCAACTATGAGAGCGAATTATAGGCAATCTGTGCGAAATGAGTACTCTGGGGCTGAAATGCCAAGCCTAGTATTAACTATCTTGGAAGCAATGCCAAGCCTAGTATTTAACTATCTTGGGAACATACAGTAAGACAACCCCTTGTCTTAGGATTACAACACTTGAATCCCACCCAGCTTCCTCTCTGAGAAGTTGAACAATTATAATAAATGGGCCAGAATATCCTGGCAGGCTCGCCAATAAATTGTCAACCTCGGTGATGTCGATGGAGGAAGGACTAGCGCACAGCCCAAACACACTCACAGCTTGCTTACAATCTCATTCATATATCATGCATTCGTCACATCAAAACCACTAGTAAAGTCTAAAACTTTACTATACATGATCATAGAAAGAACATCAATGCATATAGAATCAAACAGAATAAAACATTCTCTCTTTCCTTGAACTTCACAAAGTCATTTATCTAAAACATCATTAACTAACCCGGGTATAAATAGATTTCTACTTTACCTGGCCAGGTGATCTTAACTATTCACGAATCACTGTCTTTTTCTTTTCCCTTTTTTTTTTCAATGTCACTTTCACAACACGGCACAACTGCTGCACTGGTGTTGGTCTGCTTGCACCGGTCAGGCTGGACTGCTAGCACCGGTCAGGCTGGACTGCTGGCGTTGGTCAGGTGGACTGCCGATGAAAGTGGCGCTGGCCAAGTATGAGGTCGAACCCCCGGTTTAGATAGAACAGTGACTATCAACATCAATCTGTTCTCCTTTCTTCCTTCCTGCATTAAACGCATTGCACTCTCTCTCTCTCTCCTAGTCTGCTCTATTAAATGGACATGGTTGCTTTTCTTTTCCTTTTCTTTTCTTTCTTTTCTCTTCATTAGTTAACAACTCTCTCTTTCCACATCTCTCTTTTGTCCTTCCTCTGCAGACTATCTCTGGTGCTCAATGCTACAATTTAGTTCTCTCCTCTCTCCTCATCTCTCTCTCTCTGCCCTTCTCTCCTGCAGAGCTCACACTCCAACCTCTCTCTCTCTCCCTCTCTCTCCGTTCTCCTCCCCCTTCTCGTTCTCTCACCTCACATTCTTCTTATTCGTTCCGATCTGTCCAAAACGGGCGAGTACCATTGGTCAGTATTTTTACCGCCCTGACACCCGAAGTTAGCTCCCCCTAATTCCATTGGATGTTCAAATCATGCCAGTCATGCCGACACGCCTTACTCTCTGTGGTGGTCAATTGGTCATCTAATTGATTAGCTAGATTTCACCCCCACCACACACTACCTTCCCCCCTTTCCTACTTAACTGGTGCCGTGTGGACACTGGTCACTCTAAAGTGGCTAGCTGAGTCTGGGTGGGCGCCACGACGTCTAAACTAACAATGACGCTGGTTCCACAAAGTGGCCAGATGAGTCTGAGCGGGCTCTACGACTCGTCTCGCTAGACATCGAGGCGTCGGTCAAAGCCGCTTAGTGTCTGGCGGGACAGAACGTCTCTGTGGGGGCCTCTCCCCTATGCTAATTGGCCGGACCCGACCTATGGGCCCGTCTTTCTGACGCCTAGAATGTTTGAGTTTGGACTTATGTCCAGTTGGAGTGGCCGACGACTGACCACACTTCGGTTGTGTTTGAATTTTGACGTGACAAAAGGGTTATACACTTCATTACAGAAAATAGAAACAAGCGAGGACACTCTCTGGAACATACATCTAAATCAGTCTCTGAAGTCTTTAAAAGGAATTTTGTTCTTGTTTACTGAAGAAACAACTTCTTTTCATAGAGAATCAGAAGCGTTTAATCCAAAAATTAAGAAGGTTGACTGTGCAATAAATGGCAAGTCTGATCAGTTGTATTCGGGTCGTGGACTTTTACCTCACCAACACTTTGATGAAATAAGAAAGTTGTTTCGCTGGAGGTAGGCAAAGGATCCTGCAGTTGATCGTGTATGTAAAAAACTTCGCCTTTATGATGTAAAACTCGAAGACTACTTAACAACCAAAATATGGGCTGTGGTTGGATTTAGATCCACATTTGACAACAGACTGTTTGGAAGTGGAGAAAGGGTAGGGCAAGATGGTATAAAAATAAATATTCACAAGAAAGCAGACGGAAACGCCCCAATACAACTGCATGTTTTTATGGTTTGTGATGCTCAGTTAAACATGAAGAAAACAGGTTAAAAGACGTGGCGTATTAAAATGCAGAAGAAATAACCTATTAAAAACAGATGGATAGTTTGAAGTTTCTTCCTAAAGATCCGCACTGTTCTTTATCTGCGGGATTACTGGGTGTGGGAAAACTGTCTTCGTACTTGATTTGTTACAAACAATATACAGGTTTCATTACGAGCACATTGTTATATTCTGCACAACCATTAAGCACAACAAGTCTTACAAAGAAAGGAAGTTTATTTGGACAGCGAGAATATATTTTTATTTGATCCTAGCGACAAGCTGAGCGACTGTTTAGAACAATTACTATAGACTATTTGAGGGAACTGAAACACTGTTTATTATTGCATGACTGTTCGGCTGAACGAGACATTGTTAAAAAAAGAAAAAGCTCTGTCAAAGCTAGCCTTTAGTGGGCGCCAGCCTTAGTTTCTGTGTGGCTCTTAACTCAAAAATATATATTCTGTCTTAAAAGACTTAGATCGCAGTTAAAAATTGGTTGTATTATTTTACAGTAAGGATAAAGATAGTTTTGAAGAATGTTTAAGTGAAAATTATATAATAAGGGACAAAGATGAGCTAAAAAAATAAAAGAGCAGTTAGAAAAATCTACAGCACGCTAAGCTATGCTTACAGATGACCCCCAGTTCAATACGTTTGTTTATTGTAATTTGTTTATTACCGATGTTTATAACAATTTGTTTATTATAATTTTAATATTAAAAAATGTCTTGAGGGCCAGAATCAAAAGCGCATGCTAGCTCCTAAATACGATGCAGTAGAGCTAAAAGACCCCTAGCAGACACAACGAGTTTGATCTAATAGGAGTGCCAGGAAATGTTTATGGATTTGAGTACACAGATGATGGGGTTTACAAACGAACAGAAATTGAAGACAAAAAACGACAGCAATATCCTATTCTAGAAGAGATAAGAAATTTAAGGGCTAACGAGTTTGGCAAACATGAATACAGACTTCATAAACGAGAGAATGCTTGGGCGTTGCTTCCTGAAATGCTTGGAATTTAAAGTTTGAACTACAAAGCCCTAATGTGTACTTTGATAAGAAAAACAATTTTAGAAAAGCCTTAAATGCAGGACCCATTCTTGTTAGCCTAGTTCCAGGAACACAACAGGGTTCTGAATATATGCTACAGAGAAAGAAGTCCTTAGCTGAATGGGGGATGACACCGTCGGCTTAGAATTTACCCCAACGCTACTGACACTACCTAGGCAAATGACGATGATTTTTCGCTTATTTATTACTCCGAGGGAGGGCGATCCTAGTTTGACAGAACATACGCTAATTAGAGGTATACAAATAAAGGCTGAAAACTTGGATGCCCCTCTTAAGCTCAGTATTTCATTACTAAAACGGAGATGAAATAAACACTCTTGTATCATCTGACAAGGTTACTGTGATGGTTGACAAAACAAAACTAACAGTACTCGACTTTATTTTCATTAAGTATGTTGATTTTATTGCGTTTTACTCTGTTAATGAAGTGCAGCCAGAAGAATTAATAAGAAGAAGATATGTAAAAGATTAATTTTAAAAATAATCTTAATTAAAAATAGGAGTTCAACAGTTAGGTTAGAGCAAATAACTGAACCTCAAAGGAAATAGAAAGCGACTTGGATAAGTATAGGGTTACTAGAAAGAAATATGCTAAAGCTTTTAAATTACTCTTTCTTAGTTATTACTGGCTCATCAGCTGTAGCTAGGTAAGTTCTGGGTCTAGTGTTGCTCTTTTAGCTACTGGGGTTGGAGCGCCAGCCTCTTTAGCATTAGGGGGCCTTGGTTTAGGGTTAGGCACATGTCTATGATTGTAAGTGCCGTTTATAAAAATAACTCCTAATTACAAAAGCACACTGCCATTGTAGCCCTAGCATCAGCAAAACTTTGGTTCATTAAAATTAAGAATAAGCAAATCATTACAGGATGAAAACATGTCGGACGAAGAATTTCAGAAGCTTATGGCTGATGGTGAGGATTATAGACGACAAAAAATTGAACTTCAAAGGAGTGGAGAAAGACGTTTACTTCACGACAGGTAGACACTGATACAATTAAACAGAACATTGAAAAAAAACCACATGATCGGTTAAACCCAAAATAGGCCCAAAAAAAGTTTAATAAAAAATAAATTATAAGTTTAGCAAATACTTTTTTTTAAACTCACTGTGTTTGATGGGACAACTTGCAGCTCTTCGCGAACAAACGGCCTTTTAGGGGCAGGCTTTTTAGCAGAAAGAGTCTCTCTTAAATAATACACGGGAGGGGGTGTTTTCATAATTCTTTCAACTTCATATAATCTACGCTCCATATAGGATCTGTAGCTCTAATTCTAACATCACCTACTGCCTCTCCAGGAGCATACAAGTATCTTACTTTTAGTCCAAACGGCAAGAGTTTTTGAGTCCCTGCACATCTTCAGTAATGCTAATTTTTTTTTTTTAATTTGATTGCGTTTACTGGTTTAAGGCCTGTTGCTTTAAATTCTTCATTGTTCATGGCACGTAAGACTGCTGGCAATCTCCTAACCATTCTGTGTTGCGTTCTTATCCATAATTTCTCTGTGATATTGATAGGTAAACAGGCGTTCAGCTAGATTCTTATTAAATTTTTCTACTAGGGCCTGTGATCGATGGTTGCCTGGGATCCCTCTCTTAACTGTAACATGATGTTTTAAAAACAGCTGGTTTACAGAGCCTTTAAACTCTTTTCCATCATCAACTTGAAACATCCTAGGATACTTTAATGGGCCCCGCATGTATATTTGTTGTAAAGCTACAGCCACAGCAGTTGAGCTTTTATCCGTTAAAGGTTCAGCGTCTTATACCTTGAAGCCATGTCAACAACTGTCAGAGCATACTTAAACTTTTTTCTTCTAACTTTGTCATGTGGAAGATACAGCAAGTCCATTTGGTGGGTGTCATTTGGAACTGAGTTAACAAATCTAGGCCTTATTATTCTTTTTGGGGCAGGCAGATATATTTGCCAAATTGCTTGTTTTGAAAGCCAGTCTTTCGCATCTGATTCAGACACTCTAGCAGCTTTACTTAGTTTTTCATAGCAGTCTTTCCTTTCCAATACCCTTTAGGAGAATAATATTATTATCCATATTTTAAATGCATTTTATTTTACACAAGAAAGTGAGCAACAAGATAGACTGAGGTCATGCCAACTGCAATAAAAACTATCTCTGCAGTCTTCTGTTCCTCAGATGGTTCATAAAAGTCAGACAGTTCTGGCGGTGGCGATGTTAGAAACTTCTTTCCTGTCACTAAGTATACTCATCATTGCGTCATCAACGTCCGTAAATGTGTGCTCTGCATGGCCCTGTTCTCTTAACTTTTTATTAATAAAGTCTAAGTGAGCAATTCGTCTTTTCTCGTAAGCGTCTCTTGCCTTGGTTAAATCTTCCATTGCCTTGTTTATGACGTTCTCTCTCTTCATCGGACCGCAATTTACTAAACATATAATTGCTTCCAGAGAAGGCTAAAGCATATAACAATAGCCCCTTCCCACCATCAGAACCAATCCAGACATCTTTTTATAAATTATTTTCTTATGAATTAATCTTTCTATGCATTAATATTTTCTGGGATAATCCCCTGTGTAACAAGAAAGTCTTTTGAGGCAATCCCTGCAGTAATTACAACTATAACCTTAACAACGTCCTCAATGTCTAACCTTCCTAGGTCAGCTGGCTTCATTTTAAGCATGTTTTTTGCTAACACGCTATAGCCTATACTAAGGCGCTAATTACAGCAGAATGGTAAATCGTATTGATAATCTTTTTTCACTCATCTTTTACTAACTAAAAAAATAATTAAAATAATCATAATACGAAAGACTGTCTATGTACATGTGCTTTTTAATCAGATAATCTTTTGTTGTTAAAGCTAAAAATACGGTTGCAACTAGTTTTGGCGATATCTTCTATCTTTCCCATGTTGGGCGGTTTTATTCCTAACAAACATTTTGCAAGGGTTGAATAGACTATAACACCAACAATAGGCACTGCATAATTAACCAACGGTAAACTCATGGTTTTTAAAAGTATTATATTTTTTTTATTGTTTTAAAAATGGATTGTGACGAACTATTAAAGTGTGAGGAGCAAGCAGACTACTCCATAGGCTACTCAACAGACCACTGCCATAAAGAAAGATTATACTCTCTGGCTGCGTGTGGAAAAACTAGACAGTATTTAGGCACTGACTAAGTGTTGAACAGATTCAACAATTGTCTACTTCAGACGTTGAGAAGTACTACGACTAGGTCGAAGCACAGCTAGGGTAAAAAATGGTTAGATCGGTGGGGCAGACAATGATTAGCCTATATGCTAAGTTAGTAAGTAAGATGGCGCTGGTTGATTCAGAAGAAGATTTAAAATATGACTTATCACAAGATCCGGTTTTAAACAAGTCCCTAGAAACTCTTGCATGTGACATGTATTACAGATTTGGGACATTTTTATGCCCATTCATCATGGGATTAATTACTTTTAATCATATTAATTTTGATCATATTAAATTTAATCACAATAAAAAAATGAGCGAGAAGACGCCGCAGGACAGTCCGCAGGAGCAGAATGTGCCACAAGTGAGTGCGCCACAAGTGAATGTACCACAAGTGAGTAATGTTACTAAGACTAAAATTCCTGGGCGTGTTGCGGCTGGCCATAGACTAGTTGAATGGCACAGACTGAAAAAAGCAAACCAATCAGCAAAACAAAATTGTTAGATAGTATTACAACATCGCCGCCAGCACCGCCATCGCAATTAACAACAACACAATCAAACAATAAGATGTATCATTATGTATTGGGTGCTGCTGTTGTTGGCGGGTTTTTAGCATACAAATACCCAACGCCATACCTAGCAACAAAGTCACAAGCCCCCACAGTAAAAGAAGAAGAACCAGCCTCTGCAAAAAAAAGTACAACCTCCTGCTGTAGACCCATTTCTATGGAATAGTTTTTTTAATGAACTAAATAAAGAAATAGATAAGTACAAGTTAAGTTAGTTATAGAAAGTACTTTTTAAATTAAGTGCAAGTAAAAATTTCAAGTTAAGTGCAAGTAAATTATAAGTTATAGAAAGTACTAGTTAGGTTCTTAAGTAAGTACTAGTTAGGTTCTTAAGTAAGTACTAGTTAGGTTCTTAAGTTTAAGTACAAGCCAAGTCAGTCAAGTTAATCTTTTAAAGTTCTCCAATGCCCTACAGCCATATGAAAACTCAGGACTGACGTAAGTTCTCTTGTTATTGTTAGAGGTTAGTGATTTTTTGTTAACAGCAGTTGTGTTTACTTGATGAAGAGTAGAGCGCAGATTAACATTTTTGTGATGAAATACTTTGTTTTCAAAGAGAGCTTGCTTGTAGTTGTCGTGAGTTATATTTTTTTTGACAACTTCTTTACTTATGCCCTTAGCCTTCTTCATTACAGAAGTCTGGCTAGCAACGCTATACATCTTCGACTGCAAACCAACATATTCTTTGATAACTGTCCATTAAGTCCATCCTTCATCCTTCCAATCACTTTCTTGTTCACAGTTGAATGTAGATGTGAATCTTTAGATAGTCGCATGTGTCGTACCCCCCATCAGCTCCTTTGGCTACTGTCACCGATCGGCGGTAGTAAACCAGCCGTCCATGTGTTTGGAGTAAGGGTAATTCAGAAATAGAGAGCATGTGCGCGTGTGCGTGTGCATATGTGTATATGTGTGTGTGCGAGAGTGCGTGTGTAAGATAGGGGTTTTGGTTAGGTGGAAGGTTAGGCTAGGTAAGGGGCTGGGGAAATAAGACCTACAATATTCTTGAATTCCAATCTTCATTTGTTGAGGGGATGGAAGCGGGAGGTTGGTTTCGTTCCCGATTGTTACCCTTTTGTTACTTTGGTTCTACACCAGGAAGGCGGGGCAGGATATCGGCTGTTGTTGGTGTTGTCAAGTCTGTGAGTTGTTGTGGTAATTGTCGTGTTGTTGCACGAGCACAACTAGTCCGTTGGTCGGGCGTGTCAGCTCTGCGGAGGGATACGCTGCTCTGACCAATCGCTGTTTGTGTTGTGAGTAGAGTTCGCTTGATTCCGACCAGGTCGGAATGCGTTGGGGTAGCTTCACTTCGGTCCCTGGTGTTCGTCGGAGTGGACGTGCCTTGTAGTTGCGGCGGGAGCGCCGTTAGTCGAGCTGAGTGACTTCGAGTTCATAGTTAGGGCCAGGTCCTCGTCGGTTTGGTGTGCCCTTGGTCTGTGCCGGGTTCTGTGTCGTCTTCGTTGGCAGCCACTTGTAGCCAGTTGTAGAACTGGTGTGGTTGATCGTCTGTCTGTCCAGGTTGGTGATTTGTTATGTTCGTGGCGTTGTGGTTCGTCATGTGGTCTTGTATTATGGCGAGTTGTACTGTAGTTGTCTCATGTTATGTTTAGTTGTATTATGTTTGTTGCGTATACTGGTTGTCTGGTATGATGTCTTCTTGGTTCTGTGATGGAAACCTGTCAGCCGATTTGTGTTACCTATTTTCTGTATATTCTGTAAGTAGTGTACATAGTGGTTCCTGAGTTCGATTGTCAGGTGACAGTTTGGCTAGACAATGTGGGTTCGATATAATAACCGTTGATGGACGGTGATGTAGATATTGGTTGTGATTAGTTCATGTTAATTCAGGGGGGTCAGTAAGAAGGTAATACGAGGTTGCATTTTGTTGAGATCATAGTGTGAGCCGGGTGCAGATGTGTCTGCGTGAACCATAAAGGGATTGTACTCGATTTCAGTTGTAAATAGTAGTAGTTCGTTGAAATTGAGTAATGATTTCGGAGTTGACCTGCACAGCATTGGGATCGGTTAACTGTGCAGTAGGGCCAAGGCTGATTTGTGGTCGATGGTTTATACTGGAGTACGGTCGTGACTATTCAGTTTATATTGGTGTCTTTCACTTTCGTTACGAGTCTTGGTTCTCGACACGGATCTCGTGCGCGTGGGGACTGTATCTGTGACGTACGTAATTGGTACAGGATTGTGAGTCCATATGGTTAGAAGTGGTTTTGGTTGTTTTTTTTTTTTTAAGTAAATGACAGTCGACACACATGCAGGGATGTATGTGTTTGTGCCAGAATAGGGTGGAGAAAGATATTTTAGGTTGAAGGGAGACAGTCCCATTATGAATTTTAGTAGTCGGAAAGAAGGGTGAGGTAAAGTTTAAGGCGGGTAGCTCAGCAGTTGATAGGATAAAAATGGAGGATGTGCAGCATGTAATATGGTATGAAGTATGGTTGTGTTGGCATAAAAAGGGATTAACCACTGGGTTATCTGACAAGAGATGACATGAGAGTGGGGTGCTGGATGGAAAATTTTGGCGAACAAATCATGTGTTGATATATGATTAGAATTGACAGTGCAAAGAGGATGAGAATGTGAAGGATTGTGGCTGCGAGCCGATTCTCTTGTATGAACATGCTAAAACTGAACCGCTAAGAATTGATAAGTTTTTTTTTTTCTTTTGTTGTTTTTTTTTTTGAGGGATGTGTATTACTACTGATTACTATGTGGGAACATTTCCTTGTGAGATTGCCCATTTCCTAGTTTATTAGCAGTTCCTGGGAATGGCCATGGAATCTGCGTTGGATCGCTTAAGATTTGTTGTCTTTCTCCGAGAATTGGACATGATTTATAATCTCATATGTAATAGCGTAGATTGGCTCAGAGAGAATATTGTTGTACTGCTGTTGTAAGGGTGACAGGGAATGGATCTGGAACCCCAAAGCGAGTAACGGCTGGGGGGTGTATTCGAAATTCAAGGGGTCACTCTCAGGCCAAGTGGGAAGTAGGCAAGGAGATGGAGGATTAAAGCGTTACCAAGTAGCCTATGAACCTTGATGACTTTGGTAGTAGAAAAATTACAGTAGTGGCCCACAGTTGTGTCAGCAGGTATCCTGCTTCGTCCTGAGGCTGGGGCCAGACCACCGCAGTCTGCTGCCGCGTGCCGGCAGGTGAGCGGTTTCCCGTTGCCTGCTGTTTTCCCGGGAGAGGGAGACCATCCGGGCCGTCTGTGAAGCAGCTCTCCTCCTGTTACCCGGGGTTCTTCCCGGGAGTTCTCCAGCCACCTGTTGCTCTTTCCTGTTCGGGCGTCCCATGAGAGGGCGCTGCACCAGACCTTCCCTCACCCTCAGGGTCCGGCGGGGCCTTCAGAGGAAAGAGAGTCCCTCGAGCCCCGGACTCGTCGAAGGGGGGTCTGGTGTGCGTTGGGTGTCGTGCCCAGCGCGGGAGAGGAGTCAGACTGCGGGGGAAACCACGGTCAGCGCCGGGGTGTAGAGTCTTCGGGGAGAGGTCGACCCGCGGGAAGCCACGGTCAGCGCCGGGGTGCAGAGTCTTCCGAGGAGGGTGTCAGCCCGTGAGGGTCCAGGGACAGCGCCGAGGACTGGAGTTTTCCGGGCCGGGATGGGTTTCCACGGGTGTGGTAGAGAGGGTGTAGCGTTAGGGAGTAGGGTTAGGGGTGTTAGCTACTGCCTCCTTTTGGGACGTAGTGGCCAGCACGGTGTAGGGTACTGGTCGTTGCCTCCTTTAGGGACGCAGTGACCAGTGCGGTAGTGGTTTCCCGGGTCAAAAGAGAAGGGTGGGTCCCGGGGAGAGGTGTGGGTGGTTGTAGTTTAGAGATTAGAGTCCCTTGGGTTTGTCCTTGTCCCTAGTAGTTAGCCACCACGTGTGCGGGCTATCTCTGCGTCCCTAGGTCGCAGTGATATACCGCAACTGGTGCTTTAGCATAGGTTAGGGTTTATCAGGGTCGTAGCAGGGTAGTGTGGGTCAGTGAAGAAGTGGAATATGGGTGTGTAGTTGTGGATGGACGTGAGTGGTGGCGCCATAGTGTGTGTGTGTGTGTGAAATAAAGAAGTTTGCATGATTGTAAAGCTGTGTTAGTGTGCTGTGTTGTCTGCTCTAGTGTGTGATAGGCGTGGGTAGAGGTGGTAGGGCCGTCCGGCTTAGCGACCGTGACAGCTACCTCAGTTTCTAAATCCTTATAGAAGTCTTCAGTTGGGACGTCTAGAATAAAAGAGTCAGTGTCTGTGTAAAGGACTCTTGCTCCTGGGTACAGCGGTTTAAAGTAGTCGTACAAGAATTCTAACATTACCAATTTAGACAACTCTAACACGGCAAAGCCGATAAACATCGGTTTGTCTAACGCAACATCCTTTTTCTTCATCATAATGCCAACCAGGCTGTCGTTAAATCTTCTAAGTCTTGATAGTTAGGTTTAGAGACCAGCTTAATTGCTCTTTGTTCGTTTGTAACTAATTTCACATCTTTGCGCTTGTGTGGATTTTGCATAGTTTTGCCAAAACAGCTGTTATTCATCAGTTTAAAGAAGTCTTTTTCTGAAGCGTCAGTGGCTTGGGTTCTAAGATCAGTATTCTTCTTGATGTATGGCCTCATAAAAGGCTCTTGATCAAAAGTAATTATTCTGTGAACAGCTCTTAGTTTCAGTCCGTGCTTTATGTAAAATTTTAGGAGTCTGTAATGGCACACATATTTAGTCTTGTGTCGAAGATTAGGCACAAGTTTAGGAGGTTCGATGGGACTCATCTTTAATCTTTCTGCGGCTAGGGGGTAATCGTTGTGGAGATCGTGTAATTCTTTAGGATATTCTAAGTCTACTTCTAAGATTAGTCCTATTGGATTATCAGGTGTAAGCTCTGACAACATACCTAACACAGTATTAACGTCATGAGGCCCTTTTATCATTGTAAAGTTTCTCAGTGGAAGGGGCTGGCTCATGGCCCATCCATACAGATTGTTGGCGTCTAAGTACATTAAATAGTTGGATGGTTTAGTGGGATCATAGTCGTCTAAATACTTGTTGTTGGCTTTGCAGTAAGGATGTGAGGCATGCTAATACCTCCCTTAGGCCGTCTTCAATCATCTGGAGTGTGGGTAGATCAGAAATTAAGTCAATCTGGATGTTTGTAGACTTTAAGAATGCATTCCAAGAAAGGCCAGGCGCAGAGATGTAATGTGATGAGTCTAAGCTGTAATGTTTCATGCATGTAGATCTGTAATTCTGAAAGACGTCTGCAATAAAACATACGTCAGCCATTAAATACTGATCGTGATAGTCGCCCATCGTTCGACAGTGTAAGTCTGTCCAGGCTTTCTGAGCGTATTCATATTCAGAGTCAGTTATGTCTTTGCCTCTAAGACTAGAAAAGAAAGCGCCTTTAGGGGAAGTGAGTCTTCATCAAACCTATCCACGAGTTAATGTATTCATAGGGGTAAACACCTTTACGCACTAAAGATGGGACAAAATATTGTTTAGTTATCGGAAAGTCTTGTAGAGATCCTGCTAACTTATCCAAACTCCCATCAGATGTTGGGCAGAGTCATAGAAGGATACTGTGTGTGTGCCCTGTCTGACCTAACAAGAGTAAAAGTCATGTACTTTTCTGAAGACTGTGCAATGCAGGTAACCCTCTTATATTCAGAAGTCACTGCTTGCATGATAAAATGAGAATCGTAGCCTCGTAGGTTATGAAAAAAAGATAGGCAGTTTCCATTTTTGGGGGTCAACCTTAAGCTGAAGATTACAACTGTTGTGTGCGGCCCTCTAAATTTGCCAGTAATGTGATCGTGGTCTCTCACTGTGTCGCCTAATAATTCTCTGTTACATAATTATCCAACAGTGTGTAGATGAGTCATAACGTTCTTGGTCTTCAGGAGTCATAACAATGTCTGAAAGATTTAGTTGGTTGGAGTAGTAATTACGAAGTTGTTTCATCTGCTCTAAAAATCTACCAGCTGCATGGGGACCTCTGTAAATCTCTGGGTGTATGTGTGCCCTGTCTGACTTAACAACAATAAACGCATAAGAACAGATCTGATGGTGGGTTAATAAGGTTGTTTTTTGTTCTTGTTGAGGGCCGTAGTACTGTGGTAAGAGCGATTCAAAGTCAGCATAAACCACGTATGGGCTCATCTGCATTTTGTGTACATTCTTAAAGCTAACTTTAGACCCAGGTTTAGGTGTGAGGAGTTTGGTTTCACAGTCTGCAAAACTTTTACAATGTTTCTTATGACTGGCAGCTGCTTCTATAGTAAGAATTCTGACCAAACATCTTCTACAAAGCTCTTGTTTAGCTGGATGCTTTGTAGTATAGGCTAACAGTCTGCTTATTGTTCTGATTAATACATAATGGCTCTTTGTACTATCCGCAAAAAGTATCAAGTCTACATGATTCTTAAGTGAATCGCCTAAAGTAGGAGCATTGGGAGAAATCCTTAGAGGGACTAGATTATCTACTACAGACCATGTGTATACGTTTACGGTGATTGGTTTGTTTTGCTCTTCAAACTGAGATATACTTTCTATACTTACTGGGAAGGTTATGTTATCAAAGTTCAGCTCTTGTTTGTGTGCTTCATAATTAGATACTCTTTCTGCGTTCTTTTAACAGGGTGTAAATGTGCTAAAACGCACCACATAAAACACATGCTGTCAGGATTTTGTATGTTTAAGACTGCTCGTTTTAAAACTAACTCTCTTGGAAGAGGAAGGTAAGAATTGCCAACTATAGGATAAAACTTTGTTTGTCTTAATCCGATTTCAAGGACTGTTCCTTCAGACCAGCCAGAACCCTTAACGTAGCCTCCTCACTAGCATGGTTAAACTGGGTAAGCATGTAATCAGCCCATTCAGAATTAAGGTCGCGATAGCTAATAATTTCTTTCTGTTTAGTTGAAACCCAAACTTGCATGTTACTATCATCAGGTGTTATATAATCAATCAGAATGGCCAACAACACTTTTGCTGGCAGGTCAGTTTGAAGAGACTCTGGGATTTTAGAGATAGCATGTGCTACGCTTTCCTGAATGTTCGAGGGGTTAATAATGTCCATGTCCACTTCGCTAAACATATTGCTTAATTGTTTGTCACTACCTTTCAACAGTGCGCTGGCTGGCAGTTTTTCAAACTCAGACGCGCTTGTGAGGCTCATTTTTTTTTACTCAAATATTTACGTAAATTAAAAAAAAATAAATGTAAATAAAAGTAAGTAAAACGCACTTTTATTCTTCGCCCAAGCATTGCAACACTTCAAGACACATTAACCTTACAATAACACCTGCCAATATTTTAGCTTTTTCTGAATCGCTACAGTCAATGTTCATCAATTTGATTGCTTCGTTAAATAGTTCACTATGATCTTTCATTATATTGTTTACATCATTCTCAAAACTAAATTCACTAAAATCAATGTTTAATACTTTCATTGTTTCATCAAATAGTTCATTACAATTCTTTAAATCAGATTCACTGAGTTCAGCAGCCATTTTTAAATCTAAAAAAAATAAAAAAATAATTGTAAATTCAGCTGTTACTCATAGTCTTTTCTAATCTTAAAACCTGATCTCCATTAAAACGAATAGCTACTCCTTCAGGATCAGTAGAAACAGTCAGATTAACATCTTCA
This sequence comes from Conus ventricosus, assembly GCA_018398815.1. Taxonomy (NCBI): domain Eukaryota; kingdom Metazoa; phylum Mollusca; class Gastropoda; order Neogastropoda; family Conidae; genus Conus; species Conus ventricosus. Next base: position 25,001,310 of record CM031617.1, on the reverse strand, counting down.
GGAGCCATATTATCAACAAAAATGGCAAACAACTTTATAACTGGTTGGGGCCAAGAATCTGGTATTTTACTGATGGCCTGCTTCACGCTTTCTCGCATATTTATGCGCTCAAAAAGATCAGTAATTAATTCTTCAAACCTGCTCTTTAACTGATCTTTATCAGCCTCCCTCTCCCAATCCAACTCGTAAAGTATATTAATAAGCTCTGTAGCTACTTCGGGCTTCATTTTTAAACTCAAATAAAAACGACAATTAAAAGATAAGTAAGCCACAGCATGGGCCTGTAACACACACTGCAACGCACTCCGCCAAACGATCAATAAAGGCAGCTAAGGTCTATTTTGAGCCTAGGTTTTTCCGTCTCTCTCCTCTTGCAGCAGTTTTCGAGTATTGATTGTTTGGCGGAGCGCGTTGCAGATGTCAAGAGTGGTCCTACCAGTTCCACTTGACATTCCCTGACACCTCCATCCACTTTAGCACGCTTGACACCTTCACCCCAAGTCGCCCCAAGTCACCCCAAAATCACCCCAAATCACCTCAAAATCACCCCAAGTTCTTAACTTAAGAGAATGTAAATATGCGCATTCTGATTTATTAATAGTGCTGGAAGTAGAAGAGCATACTGTAAACCCTTAATTTTTATGCCCCTGGAGAGAATGTAAATATGTTTGTTCACGATCACCAAATCTTATCTTGCACGTAAGCCCCCCATTTTAAATTAACGATTACGTCAATTTTTGGAGGTTTTGCATGTTAATTTTGTTTAGAAAACAGGTGTTAAATTTTGGCTAAAAGTGACATGAGAAGGACGTGATTTGTTTGTGAAAAGGGGGGTTTTCGTGCAAAATAAGATGGGTGAGCTTGAACAAACATATTTACATTCTCTCACTGCTGATGGTACTGTCTGCTGAGGCCTTGACTTGAGCGTAGTCATAAATCCCAACATGAACTGTAGTCTGTCTCACTGTTGGTGATGCTGTCCAGCCACTAAGCCACTTAGTCAGCTGGGTCACTGTCAGGTCACTGACACACACTTTCTGGGGCTTGCTGTTGGGAGGTGAGAAGCCGGAGGGATCCAGCCCTTTCACTACATCATCTCCCAGCAGAATGGTAGTGGTGTCCTTAGTGACACTGACATGTTGGAGAGGGTTGGGGGTATAGGTCTGCTGACGAGGGACTCGGACACTAGTGTGTAGTCTGCTTTGCCTGCTCTGTGTCCACTTCCAGCATTGCTCTCTGTGGCAGTGGCGTTGTGGATAATATTTAAATCAACTGGAGTGAAGAACTATTGTGCAATAAGCTAATAGCAAGCCTACTAGAGAATGTAAATATGTTCGTTCAAGACCACCCATGTGATTCTGCCCGAAAACCCCCATTTTCACATACAAATCACGTCCATCACATGTCAGTTTTGACCAAATTTAACACCTGTTTTTTAAACAAAATTAACACACAAAAACCTCTAAATATTGAGGGGTTTCCGTGTAGAATAATATGGGTGATCGTGAACAAACATATTTACATTCTCTCCTAGGAACATAAAATGAACTAAAAAGGGGTTGACAGTCATACTCCAGACTGCAGACCGCAAAATCGATAATGTCGACAGGCAGTCGCAATGCGACAATATTAGTCATCACGCGATGTGCCGAGTGTCGCGTGTGCACATTCAACCAATCGACAGGGAGGTATGACATCATTTCTACGTGGCTTTCTCATTATACAGGTAGTTGACAGAAGTGAAAGACGTGCTTTTTAGTGCTCTGAACAGAAATGGCCGAGTCTGGAAGCCAGTTGTCTTCACAAGAAACCACAATGGATGTCAATTCTCAAGAAAGCCAAACTGAGCATTTGCTTTTTTCGGATGATCAAAAAAAATAATATTGAAACACAAAAAGTATCGTCAGGAAATGATTTCATATCTTGAAAAATTGGAACGTGGCGAGCCTTGCTCGAAACCGGCCTGGTCAAAATAGAACTTAAATCTTTTAGAAACCAAGCAATGAAAACGGGGAAATGACAGTAAGTGAACTGGACGCTTTTTACGTAATTGTTTTGTAGAGAAACTTTATTATGAGTCGATTGACGAAGGTTCTTTTATGAAATTGAATAACATGACTGAAATTACACCTTTTTTTGTTGAAGGCCGGTTATGAGATCAAAGCTGAAAAACGTAAAACTCTTCCGACACGCCGGTGTTGTGCTGTGAAGCCTGTGTGTGTTTTCTGGGAGAAAAGTGATTGGCGATAACTGTAGTGTGTGGACATATTTCTGTTGTGTGTGATTTTGGGTTATTAGCTTGGAAAGCAAAAAAGTGTTTTAAAAATCAAAAACAAAGAAGCAGTCGTGGACATCTTTTGTTAAAGAAGAAAATGTCTCATTCATGATTCATATGCAAGTAAGGATGATTCTGCTGTCAAACGCCTTTTTAACCACTTCCCCAAATTTCATAAACTGGGAATGAGTTTTGATGATTTACTGAACAAACGCCATAAAATTCTAACCTACATGTCTGAGAATGAAGATTTAGAAAGTTCTGGCAATCTGAAGTCTGATTGCTTTCAAGCTTTGGTGGACTGGTAAAACCGTTCGGATCCAAACGGTATCTAAAATAGTTTCTTACCTCACCCTGCCTCAACGTCCTGCTTCGCTGTTTTGGTAAAACCGTTTGGATCCGAACGGTATCTAAAAATAGTTCTTACGTCACCTGCTTCAACGTCCTGCTTCGCTGTTTCGCTTCGCCCGCCTCAGGCTGCCTTCGGGCGGCCGCTGATTAGAACTTTGAAGAGATCCTGTGATTATTGATTCGGGACTCTGATAAGCGCTTTTGGCAGCTGTCTCGAATTTACGTCGTTCAAGTGCGAACTACAAAAAGTCCCTTTACACCTTCCCCCACAAACACTGCCCTGTCTACTGTGTGAATGATTCCTGTGTGTGTGTGTGTGTGTGTGGTGTGTGTGTGTGTGTCTGCCGCGCGCGTGCGTGGTGTGTGTGTGTGTGGGGGGGGGGTGGGGGTGTGTGAATGAGAGAGGGAGAGAGGCGGAGACAGACAGACAGACAGACAAAGAAGGAAACAGACAGACAGACAGACAGACAGACAGACAGAGATGGGGGAGTGAATGAGGGAGAGAGAAACTGATTAATTAATTTTTTTTAATTTATGATTTAAATTTGGTTTAAAAAAATGAAGGCCAAATTAGCTACAGAGCTTATTAATATACTTTTACGAGTTGGATTGGGAGAGAGAAGCCGATAAAGATCAGTTAAAGAACAGTTTGAAGAATTAATTACTGATCTTTTTAATCGTATAGACATTCGGGAAGATGTATTGGAAGCTATCAGCAAAATACCAGATAATTGGCCCAAAACAGTTGTAAAGTTGTTTGCCATTTTAGTTGATAATATGGCTCCTGAAGATGTTAATTTGGCTGTTTCTACCAGCCCTGAAGGAGTAGCTATTCGCTTTAATAAAGAGCAAGTTTTACGATTAGAAAAGACTATGAATAAGAGCTGAATTTACAATTATTTTTTATTTATTTTATATTAAAAAAAATGGCTGCCGAACTCAGTGAATTTGATTTAAGACATTGTAATGAAACTATTTGACAAACAATGAATGTATTTTAAACACAAATTTTTTAAAATTTAAAAAATTTAAAAATTTTGTGTTTTGGTTTTTTTGTTGTGTTGTGGTTTTTCGGGGGGTTTGAAAATTAAAGGGAAG
>CM031617.1:24908919-24983588 GCA_018398815.1 Conus ventricosus | reverse complement strand
GGAAAGGAGAGAACTATAATATGTCTCTTCTGGCTCACCCGCTCTCAACCGGCCTTGGCCGGTTTCGAGCTGCCAAGCCAGAACCAGACATATTATAGTTCTCTACTTAGTAAACCCTACAAACAGACATACTGTGTGGGATTATCCGTTTTTAATACTAATTTACTAAACTTTTCAGATTTTAGTTTTTGTTTAATCCTGCGTTTTTCCTGATCATTCTCAATAACATCATTTTCACGCAAACATTCATCAAATGCATCTCTGTCTTTCATGTGAAATAAAACTACAGTCTTTAACTGTTCTCTAAAGTCTTTTAAAAACTGAGTTATATTTTTGGCATAAAATCCACACACTTATCCCAGCATGTCTTCCACTAAAAGCTAGTTTTGATAAAGTGTTTCTCTTTTTAACTATGTCTCTTTCTGCTGAACAGTCATCTATAATAAATAGTGTCTGCGTTCCTTCAAACAATATAAAAAAGCGTTCTAGACACTCACTCAGTTTATTGCTAGGATCAACTAAATATATGTTATCATCAGACCATATAAACCTTCTATCATGATATGCTTTGTTCCATTTAAGTGTTGGGCAGAAAATTACAATATGATCAAAATTATAACGATAAACTTTGTAACAGGTTGAGGATAAATATTGTTTTTCCACAACCAGTTTGTCCACAAATTAATGAACAATGAGGGGTTTTTGTTATAAAGTTTAACTGCTCCATAGTTTTATAACAGAATTTCATCTAATCCAGTTATTGTTTTTATCATGCTCTCTGTCAATACTTGTTCAGTATAATAAAATCCTATAAGGTCTAAATGTGTAAGATTAATCCAATTCAGTGCTGTAAGATTGTTTCTATTTAGACTAATATTGATTTTGTTGCTTGTTGTTATGACCTTAATATCCTCGCCATTGTGAAGAACGACGATGGTAACTTTAAGTTTTTCAACGTCTAAGTTTTGCCAGCTAATTAGAATTCCTTTTAAAAGGACGTCACTGACGCCCACAGCCCCATTCCTCGCCTCATCTTTTAAGACAGAAATTTCAAATATCATTGTGAACGCATCTCCTAATTTCATTTGCGGAATGAATTGTAATTTTGTAGAAGCATCCTTTAAAACCGTTTCTCTTCTGTGGAGGATGTACTGTTTTTTCCCATACGGCGTTATTTCAATCTCTTTCCGACTATTGTCGTCCGGCATAAGACTTACATGAAAAAGGGCCAGAGTTGAATGCTTTTCTGAAACTTTTTTGACGGCCAAAAAATGTAAATGGGCTTATGAATTCAAATTTTATGTCCCATTCTAAATATGGTTCCAAGTGCCATTTGAGGTCAGGTTTTCGAACTATTTTATATTGATACTGGCCAACATTATTTGCTTCTAGATTGCGCAGTTGTTCTAGTTTAGGAAACTTTTTGCCGTCGCCACCTCTTTGCGTTTATAATCACCATCTTTAGTGTACTCAAAACCATACAAAGCGCCTATCTCACCATTCTGTTCAAAGTCCGCAACGTCTGCAAGGTCTTTTAATTCTAAAGTTATACACCTCACAGGCGCTAATGTAACTCCTGATTCTTCTGGCCCACGCGACATTATTTTTAGTAACGTATTATTTTATTTCTAAAACAATGTGCAGGTTATCACATTTTACGACTTTCCCTGTTTTGTCTGCGATTTTATATTAAATGATCTGACCCTCCCACAAACTAATCTTTTAAACTGTAAATTAGGGAATTGTATAATTTCATAATCGCAATATGCAGCTTTCCCAGATGGAAGAGCTCTTAAAACAGTTGAGGGCCTTCCATCATATAAGTTTTCATCAGTGCTTAGCTCATCCAAATGAACATAGAGTAATGAATGTAATGCAAGATCGAGCGGATTTTCTCCCTCATAAGTAGTTTTGTTTGGGGTAACTCTAAATTTATGAACGCCAGTTGCAAAGCCTAACATTTTAGCTAGCTCTTTATCAAAATAGTACCCTACTTCTTCTCCTTCAGGCTTGAATGTTAACATTGTTTTAGATTTGCATTGTTAAGTTTGAGAGTAATGTCAAAGTTACTCATTGCTTCTTTTAGTGAGCAAAACCCGTAATAACCATCAGGTATTGTTAACTGGCTAACTTTGCCCCTGTTTTGTCAACTTTTAGAATCTTATTATTATTTAGGGATTTTGTAATATTAAACCATACGACTTTGTAGAATATTTCATGGAGCGCGGCCGTTCTGGTTCTGCATTCGTTATTAATAGCATGTTCTAAAAACGAAGGACGGTCTTGAGTTGTTATTGTTACAAACATTTTTTTAAACAAAATAAAAATGAGTGCATTCAAATATACTGGTGCAAAATATTCTGTTGGGCCGCACTACAATCTTAAAAATATAACAACTGACACCCTTGACATTTCTGTGACTCAGTCTGACGCCTTTCAAGTAAAGGTTAGTACTCCATTAAACAGATATCTTAACCCTCCTATTAAAAAAGACTACATCGCGAAAGTGTGGTTTAGTCATCCGATGCAGTTTTATCAGAACCAGTTAAACTTTGCTGTGTTTTGTGCAACTACTGGGTGTGGAGTATCGTATGCTAATCATTTAAATATCCTGATCCTTTGGTGAGGTCAGTGTACAGATTTCATTTTTATTACACCTTCAGACGTATTTTGACTGAACTGCAAGCACCATTACCAAACGACAAAACGTTTAATCCATTCAGCAAACAGAATAGACATGAAGGCTTTTGAAAGGATTTGTAACGAATTCAATATTAATGTTAAGACAGACTTTAGACAAAAGTTGGATCTTAATCATGGCCTAGGCACCCCTTATTTTTGGGGCGTGCACAGAAAGTATAACTATGACTGGAATCCTCCTTACACATCTTTCTCTTCAGGCACAACCGTTCACCTCGGGTCCATAGAGCAAGAGCATAAAACAGCATGGACAACATTTATCTTAGACACTTCTAAGGGCCTAACTAAAGCAGGAATAGAGCGAATAAACGACTCTGTTCGTACTTACGTTTGGTGTTTGCTAGGCTCGCAAGCACAAACGAGGTCGAGCATAACTGATCCTTCTACTGGTTTTGATGCACAAAAACAATACTTAGCAAATTTAGAGGACGCCATTAATTCTACAGTTGATTTACCTTCAAGTATTAAAAGGTACCAAAATGTTTTACAATTTGCAAGATCGAAAGTAGACTTTGCTGTTGGCAACTGGTTTATACATGCTGCCTTCTGACCTCAGACTCCAGATAGGAACAATAATAAACTACAATAATGAAATCCTTGTGGCAGGCAATGAACAGAAGTCGGAAAAAACGAAATAAATTCTGAGCCAGTAATATTGCAAGCAGTAAACAAACACCCAAGAATAAGTCATCCAATCCCCGCGGTCCAAAGCCCAAAGACGTTGATATCAAAAAAAATAATGACCATGAATATGAAAAGACAGCGCTTGTTATTGGATTAACTGGCATAGGGTTACTCGGTCTTTATCTTACTAAATATTAACCCAACTATTAAGAGAACTAATGCCCATAATGTGCTCGGCCATAAAGCCAACTACTTTGCTTGCAGTAGACAAAAGCCAGCTAACAACACCCCCTAATATACCCAGTAAAGCGTTTATGGCTTTACTGGCTAATTTTTTTAATAAACCTGCAAGATGATCAAGCTGTTTTTTTACCCATGATTTATCAGGGGGTGATGGAGGTGATGGCGGTGGAGGCACTAGGCTTTGACCACCACCGCCTGTAATAGCCATCACCAGTGTGCTTATTGCAAATCCTAAGGCTGTTATAACGCTTACTAATGTGACTCCTTGCTCTCTAAACAGTGTTCGTATTCGTTCTGCTAGCGTCGTGTCTTCATATAAAATTCTTTGGATAGTTTCTCTTATTCTGCTCACTTGAGTTCGCAATTGTTCTCGGTTAGTAGACAACACTTCTAGTCTTGCTGATCTCTCTTGTTCAAGATCTTTTAGTCTTTGGGTTATTTCTTTCTTTAATATCATGCCCTAAGTTGGCGTCATCAGCCTCAGCGAGTTTTTCTTCTTGTTTTCAATATCCTTATCTAGTTCACTCAGTTTTGCTAAATTGTTTATTGATTCACCTCTAACGGTTCTTAAAGTACGACCAAGGGCTAATAATTCACCTCTAACGGTTGTTAAAGTACGATCAAGGGCTAATAATTCACCTCTGGTGGTTGTTAAAGTACGATCAAGGGCTAATAATTCACCTCTGGTGGTTGTTAAAGTACGATCAAGGGCTAATAATTCACCTCTGGTGGTTGTTAAAGTACGATCAAGGGCTAATAATTCACCTCTGGTGGTTGTTAAAGTACGATCAAGGGCTAAATAATTCACCTCTGGTGGTTGTTAAAGTACGATCAAGGGCTAATAATTCTCCTCTGGTGGTTGTTAAAGTACGATCAAGGGCTAATAATTCACCTCTGGTGGTTGTTAAAGTACGATCAAGGGCTAATAATTCACCTCTGGTGGTTCTTAAAGTACGATCAAGGGCTAATAATTCACCTCTGGTGGTTGTTTAAAGTACGATCAAGGGCTAATAATTCACCTCTGGTGGTTGTTAAAGTACGATCAAGGGCTAATAATTCACCTCTGGTGGTTGTTAAAGTACGACCAAGGGCTAATAATTCACCTCTGGTGGTTGTTAAAGTACGACCAAGGGCTAATAATTCACCTCTGGTGGTTGTTAAAGTACGACCAAGGGCTAATAATTCACCTCTGGTGGTTGTTAAAGTACGATCAAGGGCTAATAATTCACCTTGGTGGTTGTTAAAGTACGATCAAGGGCTAATAATTCACCTCTGGTGGTTCTTAAAGTACGATCAAGGGCTAATAATTCACCTCTGGTGGTTCTTAAAGTACGATCAAGGGCTAATAATTCACCTCTGGTGGTTCTTAAAGTACGATCAAGGGCTAATAATTCACCTCTGGTGGTTCTTAAAGTACGATCAAGGGCTAATAATTCACCTCTGGTGGTTGTTAAAGTACGATCAAGGGCTAATAATTCACCTCTGGTGGTTGTTAAAGTACGATCAAGGGCTAATAATTCACTCTAACGGTTCTTAAAGTACGATCAAGGGCTAATAATTCACCTCTGGTGGTTGTTAAAGTACGATCAAGGGCTAATAAATTCTCGCATGGGTAGGAGATCCTGTGTCTGTAGTGGCGGATCGTGGATAGTTTTTAATGCTGTTTCTTCTGATAAACTGGTTTCTGCCTCTATTATTTTGTCTGCTGTCAGACTTAAATCTTTAAGTTCCATGTTTTGTATTTGGCTATCTTTTGGGAGATCTTGTAGTGTGTTTTGAAGTTTAGAAACTGCCTCCGCCCTTAATTCGGTCTAACAAGACCAAGGCGATTTTGATCTTTTACACTGAGTCTTTGTATAATTGTACTCTTGGCTAAAAACTTTGATGGGTCTGGTTTAGTTGTAAGCCGAACAGATTCTCCTTGATCGTTTTTCACATACAAATGGCCACCATCTTTTACTTCAAAATTAAGGTCTATAACATGGGGAGGTTCTAGGCCTAAACTTTTGTAAAATCATTCGGCCTTACTTTCTGTTAATTTACGCCGACTTTCTGCTAATTCATACAGCAATGAGTGCGATGGTTGTATCAAAGAAGCCGTTTCACTCATGTCGTCTCCAGGATCAAAAACATCATAATCTTCTTCGCCTTCAATTCCTGCCATGTTTTTAAATAATTAACTTTTTATTTTGTTTTATAAAAAAATGTCACAAACATATGGCTCAATTCTTGACCCGCATAGAAGACTGAAAGAGCCCTTTGGCGTGATGGGAAATAAGCGGAATATTACTGTTCCAAATAATCCGTCTACTATTGATGCAGATCAAATTCTTACTGTCAAATTTCCAGACCTAGGAGCGGATGAAGTGATTGTGCCAGGCTCTGCGCGTCTTACTTTCAAAATAGAACTTGCATTAGAAACAGACCCAAACAGGACAGTTGTACAGAATTTGGGGCGGGCAATCGTTAAGAAAATTTCTATAAAACTTGAGGGACAAGAAATATTTTCTTTACACAATGCAGACATATTTTTAACCTATTCTGATCTATGGCTAACCGGGAATGAAAGGGCTGATCTTGCGTTTCAAGGAATCGAAAATGAAGAAGCACTAAAACATAGAATAGGCGCTGAAGATGCTAAAGACGGCAAAAGGTTTGTAGCTGTAAGTTATGCGTATGGAAATCGCTTTTCCATTCCCTTAGATTTTGAGTTGTTAAAAGCGCATGCGCCATACTTTCAAGGAGCATTAAAAGACAGATTGTCATATGAACTAACTTTTAATGACTACAAATATGTTATTATATCTACAGACACCGAAGCAAAGTACAGCATTTCTGACATCTCGTTAGAGTTTGACGTTGTTAGCAACCCTGACTTAGCAAGGTTGATCCAGCAACAATATCAGTCAAATTAGCAATATATTACGAAAGAGTGATTCATCATTCTAAATATCCTAAAAGCAAGGCAGACACTATATGGAATTTTAGTTTTAGTGCCACAGCAAGATCGCTTAAAGGTATTTATTGCTGTGTGAAAATGAAGAACCATTCAAAAGACAAACTGAAAATTTTGTTAATCCTAAAATAACAAAAGTGCAATGTACAATTGAGGGTAGTCCTAACCAAATCTACGCTAGCGGGCTTAAACCTTATCAGCATTTTGATGAAATAAGAAAACTGTTTGGAGGCGGGAGGTGTAGAAATCCAACAGTTGACCTTGTGTCTAAAGATCTACATCTTCACAGCGTTAGGCTTGATCATTATTTAACAACGAAATACGGTTTATGGATTGACCTAAGGTCAACGGAGGATAATCAGTTACATGGAAGCGGGGAGAACTGTTAGAGACATAATAAACATTCAAATTGATAAGAAGAAGAAGCCGATAAACCACTTAATGTACATTTGTTTTTAATATATGATGCGCAGCTAAATATTCAAGATAACAGATTAGAAAATATACATTACTAAATTATTTTTTATTTTAAAAAAGCATGTCTGTTCAGGTTTATCCAAATGTGCCTACAGCACCAGAGCCCCAAAAGAAGGGATAGTAGAAACCCCTAACATAAAAACCTTCAGATTAACAAACAGTACACAAATGCAGCAAGTACTAGAGCAAGACCTTTCAAAATACAGCAAAGCCAAACGAAGGTATTCTGCTGCCTTTAATGCTGTTACCTATGTTAATACTGGAGCATCGACTATAAGTGCTCTATCAGCAGGGACAAGTGTTGGTCTCTTAGCAACAGGTGTTGGTGCACCCGCAGCTTTACCTCTAGGTGGTTTGTCTTTAGCTCTCGGCCTGTGTTCATTAGCCGTAGGTGCTGCCAGCAAAAAATAAAAACTAAACTCCAAAAGCACACAGCTATGGTTCAACTGATAACAGCTAAACTTAGTTCCTTTAAGCTGATTATAAATAAAGCACTAGCTGACTCAAACATCACGGATGAAGAATTTAATCGTTTACAGGCCGATTTTGATGACTACAAAAGACAAAAGTTTGATCTTCAAAGAAAGGCGCGGACGAGTTTTTCTCAACAGCCAGACCCCGAGCAGATAAAAAAGGAATGTTTAAAAAAAAGTAAACGAAACATTAAACTCTGTTCTAAACAGCTCACATTAACAACACCAAAAGGTGTTTATACTTTAGTTTATGAGTCCAAGCGTAAAAAGACCGTCGATATGATTCTGATTAAGTATTTTTTTTTTAATTGAAATAAATATTTTGAGTTAGAAAAGAAACTCAACATGGCTAAGATATATGAAGGACCGACGAATTGTTTGAAGGAATGCTTAAGGAAGAGCGTTTGTCAAGAGCACTGAATGATATTGATTTAGAAGTCATTGATCCAGCAAACGTACGGGCAAGTGTTGTGCATGCTATTTCTCAAGTTCCGGGTAAACTAACAATAGACCCGCCAGTTAAAGTAATGTTAGCTGTTTTAATTATTATATAACAATAAATGAAGAAAATCTAGAAGTCTGGGTCTCGACTAAACAACAGGTTATTCTTTGTAATAATGACTTAACGCCTGTTGGGCAGACCAACTGCTTACACAGTTTGATGTGGCTGCTGAAGAAGCCAAAATGAGAGGCTCTGGTTGGTCCAGAGGGCGAAGTCTTAGAGATCAGATTAAAACAGGCTAAGTATGAGCCGATTGTTGGCAAGTCTTACATTCCACTACCTCCAGCATTAGTCGCAAAAAGAGCAGTTCTAAACATAAAGAATTATTCAGACAACAAATGTTTTATGTGGTGTGTTCTTGCAAGGCTGCATTACGCCCGCAAAAACGCAGAGAGAGTATCTAACTAATGAACATACATCAATGATCTTAACTTTAGTGGAATATCCTTTCCTGTTAGCACGGATTCCATTGATCAGTTTGAAGAACAAAACAAACCAATAACTGTTAATGTATACACATGGGATGAGGAAACAAATTTGGTGCCTATTAGAGTGTCTAAAGACAGCCCAACAATAGGCGATCCAACAAAAGCCATGTTGACTTGCTACTGATGCTTTCGCCAGCGGGGCTTACCACATTACACATTGATACGCACAATGAGTAGATTATTGCGGCATACTTCAAAAAAAAACTAACAAACAAGAATTCTGTAGAAAATGTTTAGCAAGAATTCCATCCGTTAAAGCAGCGAGCGAACATAAAAAACATTTGTATCGGCCCAGTTGACTGTAATACAGAACTAATTACACCCCCATCCGGATCTAAAGTTAGTTTTTAAGAACTGGAAAACGGCTGCAAAATTCTCCATATGTTGTTTACGCAGACTTTGAGTCGCTTATTGTTCCTTATGAAGGGCCAGCGCCACAAAAACTTCGAAAAACAGTCTTAATGAGTAATCATCAGATTTGTTCATTTGCCTTCATTATTGTCAGGTCGGATGGCGTTCATTCAAAGCCAGAATTATATAGAGGACCAAATGCAGCTAGAAGATTTCTACAGCGCATGCAGCAAGTGCGCAATGACTGTTCTAATAATCTGAATTTATCTGAAATCATAATGACGCCTGAAGACCAACAAACAGTATGACTCAGCCACTCACTGTTGGATTTGTTTTAGAACTCAGTGAGGAAGCCAATCCAAAAGTAAGAGACCATGATCACATTAGTGGAAAGTTCAGAGGAGCAGCGCATAACAACTGCAATCTTCAACTTAAGTTTGAACCAAAGACATGGAAGCTGCCCATCTTCTTTCATAACTTGCGAGGTTACGACTCTCATCTTATAATGCAAGCAGTAACCAACGCCTTCAGGGTAGCATGCATCGCACAGTCATCAGAAAAGTACATGTGTTTCACTTTAAATAACATGTCTTTTTATGACTCTATGCAGCACATGATGGGTTCATTAGAGTCACTGTCTATGTCCTTAAAGTCCTGCCCAATAACGGAAGAATATTTTTGACCCAACTCTCGTTAGAAAGGGTGTTTACCCTTATGAATACATGAACAGTTGGGAAAGGTTTGACGAAGATATACTTCCTCCTAAAGGCGCGTTCTTTTCTAGTCTTAGAGGAAAGGACATCAGTGATTCTGATTACCAGCATGCTCAAGATGCGTGGCAGAAGTTAGATTGTAAAACGATGGGAGACTATCATGACTCATACTTGATGGCTGATACATGTTTGTTGGCGGACGTCTTTGAAAATTACAGAAAGACCTGCATGAAACATTATAGCCTGGATCCTGCGCATTACATTTCTGCGCCCGGGATGAGCTGGGACGCTTTCTTAAAGTTTACTGGAGTACAGATTGATTTATTGTCAGATTTACCAATGATTCAGATGATTGAAAACGGGTTGCGTGGAGGAATTAGTATGGCGTCGCATCATTACTGTAAAGCAAACAACAAATACTTGGACGACTATGATCCAAGTAAAAGGTCTAACTATCTCATGTATTTAGATGCAAACAATCTGTATGGATGGGCAATGGCACAATCACTTCCATTACGCAACTTTAAAATGTACACAGAAGACAATCCAAAAAATATTCAAAAGGCATTAAAGTGGTTGGGCAGTTTGACGCCTGATCAACAGCGCGGATACATTCTAGAAGTTGACTTAGAATATCCTCATGAACTCCATGACCTGCATAATGACTATCCATTAGCTGCAGAAAGTCTAAAGATGGCGAAACAGAACCCCCTAAACTTGTGCCTAATCTTCGTGGAAAAAAAAATTATGTCTGTCATTACAGACTTCTACAATTTTATTTCAGACACGGTTTAAAGTGGCAGCTGTTCATCGTATAATTGCTTTTGATCAAGAACAGTTCATGAAACCATACATCATGAAGAACACTGATCTTAGAACTAAATCCACAGATGCTTCAGAAAAAGACTTTTTCAAGCTGATGAACAACAGCTGTTTCGGAAAGACTATGGAGAATCCGCACAAGCGTAAAGATGTTAGATTGGTTACCAAAGAGAACGAAGCAATTAAGCTGACTTCAAAACCAAATTATCAGGACTTCAGAAGATTTCATGATCAGCTTTTTGGCATAATGATGAAAAAAAAGAAAGTCAAATTGGACAAACCTGTATTTATCGGGTTTACTGTTTTAGAATTATCAAAGCTTTTGATGTTAGAATTTCTTTATGACTACTTTAAACCCTTGTATCCAGAGTCCAGAGTACTTTACACAGATACAGATAGTTTTGTTATAAATATCCCTACTGAAGACATCTATAAAGACATGGAAATGGAAGTAGCGAAAGGCATGCGGGATGGTATGATACATCTGATTACCCTAAAGATTCGCCTTTACATTCATCCGTTAACAAGAAGTTTTAGGAAAGATGAAGGATGAATTATCTGGAGGGGTGATTAAGGAGTTTATTGGTTTAAGATAAAAAATGTACAGTATTTCGAGCCAGAGAAAATCATTAAGAAAGCAAAGGGAATATCTCGCAGTGTTGTGCAGTCAAACATATCGCATGACAACTACAAAGAAGCATTGTTTAACAATAAGACTTTCATCATGACAACGTAAAACTGCGATCTAATCTACATGAGATCAACACAACTGTTGTAACAAAGAAGTCTCTTGACAGCACCAACACAAAACGAGTATTTGTTAATCCAGAGTTTTCATATGCTATTGGGCACTGGAGAACGGCATAATTACATACCTTCTTCATATTTTTCCTCAAGTTTTATTATAAGCTCATTCATATCATTAACCAATCCAGTCAAATTATTTTTCATGTTTGCTTGATGTGCTCTAATTTTTTTTATTATTTCAAGATATTCTTTTCCCCATATCTGATGATCAAAATTTGGGAATTTGGGTTGTAGGTGATCTGGATGTATTGCCATGTGCCGATAATCCACATAAATGTTTCATTAATAATAGTATTCGTATCATATAATTCCCGTATCAATTCCAAGTTCTCTTCATTTATCATTCTTGTTTCGTTCTGCGCTTCCTTCTGAGCTTCCATTTTATGTAAATTAAAAATTAATTAAGCAACTGGAACTGTATCTGGTGGGATTATCTGCAGTTCTTCCTTCACAAAAGATCTTTGAGGAGGTGGCTGTTTTGTTGTGTCAGTTTCTCGTAAATAATACACGGGCGGATTCATTTTTTACAATTCTTTTTATTTCATATGGATCAACACTCCAAACTGGATCGGTTGCCCTGATGCGAGTGTCCCCTTCTGCTTCCCCCGGTAAATAAAGGTACCTTACTTTTAAACCAAATGGCAATAGTTTGCCGGATGAAGACTCTCCTTCAGCAACATCTATTGTTTGTTTTTTGATTGCTTGTACTGGTTTTAGCCCTTTAAATTCTTCATTATTCATTGCGCGCAGAACCGAGGGCAGTCTTCTAACCCATTCTGTGTTGCGAGAATTGTCAATCAGCTCTCTGTGATACTGGTAAGAAAAAAGTCTTTCAGCTAACTGTTTGTTAAAGTTTTCAACTAAAGCCTGTGATCTGTGAACTCCCGGAATGCCTCTTTTAATGGTAACTCTATGTTTTAACATAATTGATTCACTCGGCCTTTAATTCTTTTCCATCAGACTTGAATCATGCGAGGGTAAGTTGGGGCATCGTTGGTATATTAGTTGTTTGGTCAACACAGCAGAAGCACTTTTTGTGTTAATGGTTCCGCATCTTTGTATCTTGAAGCTATGTCAATGACTGAAGTGCGTAATTAAATCTTTTTCGTCTAATCGTATCATGGGGTAAATATAGAAGATCCATTTGATGGGTGTCGATCGGTATTGTATTCATAAAGTGTGGTCTCTGTATTCGTCTAGGTGCAGGTAAATAAATTTGCCAAATCGCTTGTTTTAGATAACCATTCTTTTGCTGTTTGTTCACTGACTCCGCTGCCCCTTGGCTTAGCTTTTTTATTGCCGTGATTCCCTTCCAATATCCTTTGGGTGAATAATAGATTTTGTTCATTTTTTATTCAGCTGATATTATGCGCAACAAAATACACGACAGTCATACCAACGACAATAAACGCGATTTCTTGCATCTTTTGTTTTTATGATGGATGATAAAAGTTGCTGAATTTTGGTGGGGGCAATGTCTCGATTGGCTTGCCCGTTACTAGATAATATTCTTTTATTGCTTGATCAACATCTTTAAATGTGTAAGCTGCATGGCCCTGTTTTTTCAGTGTGTCGATAATAAAATCTAACTGCTCAATTCTCTGCTTTTCATAGCGATCTTGTGCTGCAGCTAGTTGCTCCATAGCTTTGTTATGTCTTTTTCTCTCGCCGTCGTCCCGCAGTTTACTAAACGCGTAATTACTTCCGCTAAAAGCAAGCGCATTCACCACAGCGCCGCCTATCATCATTACGAGTGAAGCCATTTTTTATAAATGTATTTTTTTTACATATTTATATTCTCTGGAATTATTCCTTGCTTAACTAGAAAATCTTTCGTAGCAAACGAAGCTGCAATGATAGCAATCAGCTTTGCTGAGTCTTCAAAGTCTAGTTTGCCAAGATCTGCCGGTTTTATTTTTAACGGCTTTTACCAAGCATTGAGTATCCTACACTTAGACCTCCAATAACAGCAGAATGGTATACAAGGTTGGCGATAGTTTTTTCGGTGCTCATTTTAAAAAATAAAATAATTATAATTAATAAAACATGAACAGCGATGATCTACTACAGCTACAGGGCGGCCTAAACCTTCCTGAACTTATGAATGACCAAGTTGATGACCAAGCTATTATGCCCAAAAAGGAGAGGCTGTATTCTTTGGCAGCATGTGGGGAAAACAAAACAGTTCCTCGGAACTGAATTCAGCATAGAACAGATTCAACAGATGTCGCCACAAGAAATTATAAAGTATCATAACAGGTATGAAGCGCAGCTGGGGTCTAGAATGGTAAAAAGTGTGGGGCAAACGGTTCTTAGTTTGTACACTAAACTAGTCAGTAGATTTGCGCCTATTGATTCTGAACAAGATCTTACGTATGATTTAACGCAAGATCCAGTTTTAACAAAAGTCATTAGAGTCTCTAAGCTGCGATCTGTATTACAGATTTGGAACATTGTTATCGCCGCTAATCATGGGATTAATAACTTTTAATCATATAGATTTTATTTCCCTTAAAAATGACCGAGCCAGAAAAACAGCAGAATCAGGAAATGCTGAATCAGGAAACATTGAATCAGAAAACATTGAATCGGTGAAAGTGGTCACTAAATCCCCTCATCCTGGACGCATTGCAGCAGGAAAAAAATTAGCTGAGTGGAACAAACAAAAAAAATTACAGTTACAATCACAGAATATAGCTCATAATGAAAACATAACGCCGCCAACAGTTGTTTCAATGACGGCTATAAAAACACCAGAACAAGTTGATTCAAGGCCTACAGCACCAAAGCCTTCATGGAATATTGAACTTAAAACTGTTGTCATTTTTGGCGCCCTTGCTGCTGCTGGGGGCGGTTATTACTGTTATAAAATATATAACCAATGGCAACAAAAAACAAAAGCAGTCAAAAAAAATCTGAACCACTAAATACAGAAGAAGACAACAGCACGCCAGCACCGCCAATAACAAAAAAATCATTTTGATCCATTTAAAATGCAATAATATTTTAAGAACTTAAATTTAAATTTTTTTTAATAAAATAGATCATGGCGTATTATTATTTGTTTAAAATGATGGAGTCAATAAATAAAGACATGGAGTCTACAAAAAACATTTCCATAGACCAGAATTGTAATCAATGCGGTTGCTTAGGATGTAAGAAACTTCATTAAGATCTATGCTGACCGATCTTGCGCAGAGAACGCCGAGCAAGACATCCTTAACGATGACGCGTTTTTTGAGGCGTGTGTGTACTATATTAGACATCTACTATTTAAGATAAAAACATAGATTGTATTTTTTTTTATAATTATAAGATAACTTGAATAAGAACTTGAGTAAAAACTTGATTAAGAACTTGGGTAACTTAATTAAGAACTTAATTAAAGAACTTAATTAAAGAACTTTCAGCAACTTGATTAAAAACTTAACTAAGAACTTAAGGTGACTTAAGGCGACTTAATCAAGAACTTATTAAGAACTTAATTAAAGAACACTCCCTCAAGAGCAGCTTAAAAAATTCTCACTTCCTATTTCTAGACTATTCTAGAAAAGTGCAGGAAAAAAACACTTACTTAAACTTTGGTCCCCTTGTAGGCGTCTGTTGGAAAAACTTGCAGAGCTGATTGTAGATTTGATATAATTTTAACAGCTGTTGTTATTGTGATGTTCAGTTGTTGAAGGCGTGGGTACAGGTTGAAAACTTTAGCCACTTTCATAAGTTTATACCCCCAAGACGCGCTGATGCCACAGTTCTCATAAACAAAGTGTTGAAAATCAGTTGGTTCAAGACACATACAAAGTTTCAACATCCACATTCCATAACAAACATAATCACTAAGTAGAGCGGATTGTTTTTGATTAATTATCTTTCCAGAATTTTTTACTATGTTTTTGATTGTCGCAAGATCCTTTGTAGAATCATTGAAAACCGGAATGTCACATCCATTAATCCTGTCTTTTGATTACATAGTTTTCAAGTTCATTCAACAGTTCTTTTCCTTTCATTTGCTCAAGTTGTTTTGAAGGCCGTAGCGATTTTTTTGCTACGGAAAGAAATGAAAAATGCTGTGGTTTTTTGGGCAGATTCTTTTTGTGCAAGGCTTCATATCCAGCAGCACTTTGTTCTCCTTGGTGATTGAAAGCTTTTTCCACTTCTTCCCAGTATGTTAAATGTTCTGAGTGAAATTTAATAGTTCTTCAATAGATTTTACAATTTCAGGATCTTTTCTAAACAGTTCTTCTTCAAGAGACATACATTCTTCATCATCACCAATATGTAGTTCTTTTGTTAGCTGCAATAATGCTTCGTCTACATCATCACACTTAGCCATAGATCACAACAAACATTCAGCTCAGGCGTACTCAATAAGACTGTCACAAGCTGTGAAAAACACGGGCTAGTTTATGCAGCTCGCGCGGCAGGCGGCTGGCACGCGGGGCCACATGATTGCAGGTTGTACTCGTTACTACGCATGCCCAGTGTACTTAGAGGAGAATAAGGTCGGGTTAACCTGGCCAGGTGAGCGCCACCAACCCCCGCCTATATGGTGGTTACAGTTGTTAATTACACGTATCGCATGATCCACCAGGACCGCTATGCATGGTACTGCCTGCCACAACCCCCAAGCCCTCTAATTAGGGTTGTGTTCGCTCTGTTCTGATCTCTGTCGTTGGTTTGTGCTTTTTGTTTTTTGTTTTTGACAAGCATGGAGAATGAAAAACTCCGATTACCACCTCCCCTCCCAACTTGTGTGTGTGTGTGGTGTGTGTGTGTGTGTGTGTGTGTGTGTGTGTGTGTGTGTCTCTCTCTTTCTGTGTGTGTGTGTGTGTGTGTGTGTGTGTGTCCTCTCTCTTTCTCTGTGTGTGTGTGTATGTCTCTCTCTCTTTCTCTGTGTGTGTGTGTCTCTCTCTCTTTCTCTCTGTGTGTGTGTATGTATGTGTGTGTGTGTGTGTCTGTGTGTGTCTGTGTGTTGTGTGTTGTGTGTTGTGTGTCAGCCTAATGATGGGTCTCTATAGCCAGCCGCTGCCTTGTGTCTGGCTGTCTGTTATACAAAGTTTTTGTAAACTGTCTACGCTCTGCTTCACATACAAAGGCTGCCTTTCAGGTGGCCGCCAATAGACCTTTGAAAGAGATCCTGTTTATTCATTCAGGTCTTTAATAAGTGCTTTTGGTGCTGTCTCGAATTTACGTCACTCAAGCGTGAAAAAAAGCCCCTTTCAACTGTCCTCAACGCAAATGCTGGGATAAGTGTGTGGATTTTATGCCAAAAATATAACTCAGTTTTAAAAGACTTTAGAGAACAGTTAAAGACTGTAGTTTTATTTCACATGAAAGACAGAGATGCATTTGATGAATGTTTGCGGGAAAATGATGTTATTGAAAATGATCAAGAAAAACACAGGATTAAGCAAAAATTAAAATCTGAAAAGTTTAGTAAATTAGTATTAAAAACGGATAATCCCACACAGTATGTATGTTTGTAGGGTTTACTAAGTAGAGAACTATAATATGTCTGGTTCTGGCTTGGCAGCTTGAAACCGGCCAAGGCCGGTTGAGAGCGGGTGAGCCAGAAGAGACATATTATAGTTCTCTAAAGGTAAAGAAATAGATATTAATGAGAGAGGAAGGGACTATCGACTCCCCAACGCCATGCCCCCCTGCTAAATCAGAGCAGGAAGAGGTCGGGACTATCAGTCCTGGGGAAAGGGACAAAAATTCTAATGCTCTAGGGAAGGACAACGACTCCTCAACAACCCTGCCCCCTTGCTGCCAGGTACGAGCAAGAGGAGGTTGAGGCTAACGGTCCTGAGGGGGGGGGGGGGGGTGTGAAAAGGAAATCCTACCAAAAAAACTAACAGAGTAGAGCAACCAAAAGAAATCTCAAATACTCGAAAACACACATACAGAAACAAATGAAAAATAAAAACTGTAAGCAGTAATCACAACAATCAATTATACAAATCTTTTGTTTTTGCCAACAATCAATTATATAAATCTTTCGTTTTTGCCAAATGAAATCTTAATCTTTTCTTTAGAGGGGGAATCTTAATTCTTTTCTTTGGAGGGGGTACCAAAAAAAACCTTATTCCTACGTCCTGAGTCGCGGTCACCACTGTCACACTGAGCACAAATGCACGCACGCACTCAGCTCAGCATTCACTCCGTGCACACGCAATCTCTCCAAACAACCAGAAGGTGCACTACAATAACTCTCCTTCTCCCCCCCCCCCCCCCCCTCTCCGGGGAATGATTACTAAACAACAATCAACTTTTCAAATCTTTCAATCTTATGTTCCTCCACTCCACT
This sequence comes from Conus ventricosus, assembly GCA_018398815.1. Taxonomy (NCBI): domain Eukaryota; kingdom Metazoa; phylum Mollusca; class Gastropoda; order Neogastropoda; family Conidae; genus Conus; species Conus ventricosus. Next base: position 24,966,122 of record CM031617.1, on the reverse strand, counting down.
GGAGGTGCGAACATTCCACAGATCCACCAGCTGGGACCATACTTCATCTTATTATACATAGTGGTTCATAAATACACAACCGTTTAAACGGTTTCTCCTCCTCACTGGAGGTACGAACATTCCACAGATCCACCAGCTGGGACCATACTTCATCTTATTATACATAGTAGTTCATAAATACATCGTTTAAAACGGTTTCTCCTCCTCACTGGAGAAACAATGTATATATTTTTCAAAGAAGAATCAAAAGATGGCTTAAAATACAGGAACAATATCTAAGTTCCGACCAAGGGGACAATCAACATTCATTGTGGGTCAACATGACAAATTCTTTAAATTCTCTCACGACTATCGCAGTCGTTGTCTTCTTCACAATTAAGTGCTGACACAGCACTGGAGCCCGAATACTTTCTGCAACTGCCTCAGTCGCTTGTACCATTACTGGTGCTGCCACAGCACCGGGAAGGGCTGAAACACGAATGAAGTCCGTGTACGTAATCTATTTCAAAATCTGAATAATGATAAATTCTTTTCCCTTTTTCCCTTTTCTTAACTCTCTCTCTTTTCTCGCCCCATCTGTCTATACCTCACCTGGTAAAGATAGATTGCAGGAGAAACTCGTCCTGCAAGCTCCAAACAACCTGTCTGGTCAGTGTCCCTAATCCATATCCTTCCTATACCTTATTTTTCCTTCCTGCGCTCTTCCTGAGTGATTACTCATCTAACTCTACACATTACCAGCCCTTGGTTACTTGACCAATGGACAACGTCCGTCCATTCAACCAATAATCACCCTACGTCAATAGCCACCAGCGTCAGCGATCACACTGATCAGGCCACTTAAATTATCCTTTCTTTTACCTTTTCTTTTCCCTACCTAGGGAAATGCTTTATAACAAATAAGGGCGTACGCGACGGAACGTCACATGTCACCATGTGAGGCTAGATCACATGACACAACTTCTGTGCCACCTCAGTGGCAGTGCACCCACGCCGCTCATTCCAACACCCCGTCCACAGCCACAGCCCGGTCGGTCCCGCCGCAGCCCCGGCACCGGCAATCCACAGGGAGCAGGCAATGTCAAGTCGTCAAGAGGAGGAGGAGACACTACACTGCTGCCGAGTCACTTCGGTGGTGTTCAGTGGCGCCTGTTCTGATCCAACATACGCAGGACACCACCTACTAAGCCCGCTACTGACGACAATAATTGCTTGGTCGCGGATCCGATGTGAGTGAGCTCTCCCTCCAGAGGGCGCCACCACGTCTGTCCAACGACAGCCCCCATGGACTCGCCGATATCGGTGACCATGACGGAACCAAACCAAGGTCACAGATCTAGAGAGGACATTGAAACTATGAGAGCAGGGCATGAAGTGCCACAGAATTTGAGACCTTTATTTCTGCTGATCGATGAGAATGAGGATGATAAAGATGATGCTACGGATTTCCATTTTGGGCTGAGACTCTACGCTTCTTTTCATAATATATCCCAGCGTCAACCAGGCCCGACAGAAACACTCCCACAGTGCTGGTCAGGAAATTTGAGCAACACTCTCAGAGACGCATCCATTAAGATCATAAAACTCGACTGTGTGGTCCCAGCCTTCCCAACTTAGCCCGTAGCAAACTCAACTCTGGGTAGGAGCCGGTTGGGGAAGAAAAATCCCACATGACTCATGGGAATCGAAATAGCAACCTCCCAGCCGGGAGTCAGCGATGCTAAACACTTCGCCACGGTGGCTAGTCTAGTGAGATATATGTGTCTACAATCATGGATTAAGTGCCATCACTCAACCACATTTTTTTTTTAAATTTGAGCAGTTGATTGCTTATTATATGACACATCGACAAAAACTTCCTTCATTCTCTGTGAAGTAAAAAAAAAAGTGTAATCAATGTATGCATATTCAGACAAGTGCTATCTGATTGTTTTTCATCAAAAGACGGAGAGAATTCCATTATTGTTGAACAGGTTTGCAACAGTTTGTATTACCAGTCTGCGTTGTTGTGCCGTGGTTCTGCTCCTTTCTGTACTGTCAGTTCTTATAGAACAGGGAGTACTTTACAATGGGAACGAAGAAATGATGCGTGTGTGTGTGTGTCTGTCTGTCTGTCTGTCTGTCAGTGGTTAAAATGTGTTCCACTCGCTCCAGACAAAACTACTTGGGCCGATCTTTCTGAAAATTTGTAGGTATGTTCATTGTGGGTCACGGATGATGTCCGATGTTTTATTTTACCGTTATAGCCGTTACTAACGGCTGTAACGGCCCATTACGGTGTTTCTTCTTTATGTAATATCTCAGAAAGTACTTGGCCGATCTTTCTGAAAATTTGTAAATATGTCCATTATGGGTCACGGATGTTGCCTGATGTTTTATTTTACCGTTACAACCGTTACTAACGGCTATAACGACCCATAACTGTTTTTCTTCCTTATGGAATATATCATAAAGTACTTGACCGATCTTTCTGAAAATTTGTAGGTACGTTCATTATGGGTCACAGATGATGGCCGATGTTTACCAGAATAGCCGTTACTATCGGCTGTAACAGCCCAAAATGATTTTTCCTCTTTATGGAATATCTCTCGCATATTCAAAATAAACTGTGAGTACGATTATATGCTTTGCATCTTGTTTTTGGTTTAGGTTCAGATTCGTTGAAGGAGGTGAAACATCCAAGCACACACACACACACACACACACACACACACACACACACACACACACACACACACACACACACACACACACACACACACGTACGCACGCACGCACGCACGCACGCACGCACGCACGCACGCACGCACGCACACACACACACACACACACACACACACACACACGTGCAAGAGAGGAGAGAGAGAGAGAGGAGAGAGAGAGAGAGAGAGAGAAGAGAGAGAGAGAGAGAGAGAGAGAGAGAAAGAGCATGCACGTATGTACGCGCGGACACACGCATGCACACATGCACGGGGTGGGGGTAGAGGGAGAGGGAGAGACAGACAGACAGACAGACAGGACAGACGGAGACAGAGACAGAGAGCGCGCACAGAGAAAGAGAGAGAGAGGAGAGAGAGAGAGAGAGAGAGAGAGACTCAAGACTCAAGACTCAAGACTCAAGACTCAAAAAACTTTATTACTCAAGGATAGAGATTTTAGGCAGTGCCTATTCTTCCAATCTGTCCTTGCTATTCTACAACATTCAACTAAACAGACTGCACATATTAATGACAGAAACAATGAAGAATATAGCAACATTATTATATTAACAATAACATTAGTAATAAGAATAATAATTATAAGGAAAAAAAAAAAAAAAAATCCATTACAAAATTACACAAACACAATCAGACACGTACGCGCGCGCGCTCACATGCATGCACACGCCCACACATACACGCATGCATGCGCATACCCACATCCACACCCATACCACACACACACACACACACACACAACACACACACACACACACACACACACACACACACACACACACACACACACATTTTCATTAGCTAATATAGAGGCAAGCATAAAAGTAGGGCGTTGAGACTATGATCAAAAGGTTGATTTATTGTTCAAGTAAATGTTTAAGTACTGCTGATTTGAAGGACGCAGTGATTGACATGTTTTGGCAGACGGAGGAAGAGAGTTCCACACAGATGGACCAAAATATGGGAAAACTAGATTTGAACAAATCAATGCGGACCACGTGGTAAAATGTAATTATTTAATCATGCTCACCAAACACCCCCTTAGGCCACAAAAAAAATTCCCCCCCCCCCCCCCCCGGGGCAAAAATACCCAGGGAGAAGGGGCAATTTTTTTGGGTTTCAGGGGCCCCCGGTAAATTAAAGGAAGGGGGGGAGGGACCCTAAAAACTGCTGCGGGGGGGTAACTTCCCGGTTTTGGTGTTTAGTGGCGCTGTTTGATCAAATAGCAGGACCACCACCTACTAACCCCCTACTGACGACAAAATTGTTGGTCGCGGATTCGATGTGAGTGAGTTCCCCCTCCAGAGGGCCCCACCCGTCTGCCCGCCCCCCCTGGATGCCGTTATGGGTTGCCATGCGGAACCAAACCAAGGTCACAGATTAGGGGGAAATTTGAAATTGGGCGGGCATAAAAAGTGCCACAAAATTTGAGCCTTTATTTTGTGATCGATGGAATGGGTTGATAAGATGTGTAGGATTTCCTTTTTGGGGGCTGAGACTTACGCTTTTTTCATTTATTCCGGGTTTCCCCGGCCCCGACAGAAAACCCCCCACGTGTGGTCGGGAAATTTGGCAACACTCTCAGGCGCACCCATTAAGATATAAAAATTGACTGTGTGGTCCCAGCCTTCCCCTTACCCCGTAGAAAAACTCATTGGGTGGGGACCGGTTGGGGAAGAAAAACCCCCAAAGATTGGGAAATCGAAATGCCCCCTCCCGCCGGGGTCGCGTGTAAAACACTTCGCCAGGGTGGCTAGTCTGTGGATTTATGGCTAAAATAGGGATTAAGTCCCCTTCACTCAACCACTTTTTTTTTTAAATTTTGAGCTTTTGATTGGGGTTAATGACATCGACAAAAATTCCCTTCATTTTGGAAGAAAAAAAAAAGTGTAATCAAGTTGCATATTCAGAAAAGTGCTATTGATTGTTTTTCATAAAGACGGGAGAATTCCATTTTTTTAAACGGTTTGCAACAGTTTGTATTACCAGCTGCGTTGTTGTGCCGTGGTTTGCCCCTTTCTGTACTGTCAGTTTTATGAAAAGGGGTATTTCAAGGGGAAAAACGAAAAAAAATGTGCGTGTGTGGTGTGTCTTTGTTGTCGTCTGTCAGGGGTTTTTAAAATGTGTTCCACCGTCCAGAAAAAAACTACTTGGGCCCGATCTTCTAAAAATTTTGGTATGTTCATTGGGGGTTTCAGGATGAGTCCGATTTTTTATTTTACGTTATAGCCTTTTAAAACGGCTGAAACGGCCATTTCGGTGTTTTTCTTTATGTAAATCTCAGAAAGTCTTGGCGATTTTTCTAAAATTTGAAAAATATGCCCCATTATGGGTCAGGGTTTTTTTGCTGATGTTTTTTTTTCCGTTACAACCGTTATAAGGCTATGCCCCATAAACTGTTTTTTTTCCCTTTGGGAAATTTCATAAAGTACTTGCCCGATCTTTTGAAATTGTAGGTGTTTTATGGGTCAAAAAAATTGGCCGTGTTTACCAAAAATACCCGTTTTATCGGCTGTAACACCCCAAAATGATTTTTCCTTTTTATGGAAATTTTTGCATTTTCAAAATAAACTGTGGTACGTTATTGCTTTGCATCTTTTTTTTGGTTTGGTTCAGTTTGTTAAAGGAGGTGAACATCCAAGCAAACACCCAACACACCACACAAAAACACACACACACACACCACCACAAACCAAAACCCCCAAAGTACGCACGCACGCCGCACGCACGCAGCACCCACCACGCCGACGCACACACACAACACAACCCCAAACACCACACGTGCGGGAGAGAGAGAGAGGGAGGAGAGGGGGGAGAAGAGAGAGAGGGAGAGAGGAGAGAGAGAGAGAGGAAAGAGCTGCATATGTACGGCGGACACACGCATGCAACAGAGGGGTGGGGGTGGGGGAGGGAGAGAAGGGCAGGACAGAGACAGGGGACGCGGAGAAGGGACAGGAGGCGCCAGAGAAAAAAAGGAGAGAGGGAGAGAGGAGAGAGAGAGGAGAGCTAAAAGACTCAAGACTCAAATCAAGACTCAAAAACTTTATTATCAAGGATAGAGATTTTAGGCGTGCCTTTTCTTCCAATCTGTCCTTGTATTTACAACTTCAATAAAGCTGCACATTTATGACAAAAACAATAAAGAATATAGCAAATTTTTTTTTAACAATAACTTAGTAATAAAAATAAAAATTATAAGGAAAAAAAAAAAAAAAAATCCATTACAAAATTACCAAACCCAAAAACCCAGACACTTTTCTGGCGCGGTCAATGCATGCAACCCCCCAAAATCCGATGCATGGCATACCCCCCACCCATACCCAACACACAACACCAACACACACACACCACAAACAACACACCACACACACCACCACATTTTCATTAGAAATTATAGAGGCAAGCTAAAAGTGGGCTTTGAGTTTTGATCAAAAGGTTTTTTTATTGTTCAGAAAAGTTTAAGTACGCTGATTTAAAGGACGGCAGTGATTGACATTTTTTGGCAGAGGGAAAGGAAGAGAGTTCCCCAAAAGGACCAAATATGCAAAACTAGTTTTAAACAAATCAATGCGGACAGTGGTAAAATGTAATTTTTTGATCATATCGCGTTGTTCCCCATTTGGTTTTCCGCAATTTTGTTGGCGCCTTTTTGCATGGATTTTAAAAACATTAGTCTGCCTTATTATAGGTCGTTGGCTCTGCATGGTAACTCATTGTTTTGCGAATTGCCGGGGTTTTGATAGAGATTTGGGGAAAAATCGCTTAATTCCCGTCTATGTTTAGATTTGATCTTTTTTATGTGATTTTCACCGGCACCACCCCAGACAGTGGGTAGTTGATGTGAGAAAAGGAAATGGGCTTCAAAAAAAAATTTTCCGGATATGGGTTCAAATAAAAATGGCTTTTGAGTTAAAAACAAATTGCGAGCCAACGTTTGAAAACTTGATTTATTGTGATTGTTTTAAATTTTCTCATAAATGATACGCCTAAGACACGGTGTTCGGTCCCTGTCGATAAAGGTTTTCCCTTCTTTTTTTGGTTACTAAGATGCTGTCGTTGAGTTTCTGTTCGATGCTGGACCTACTTTTGTTTTGTGGGATTAGGACCATTCTTTTTTGGTTTGCCCCCTTTCTAAGAAATTCGTGTTTTTTGTTGAAACGAAATTTGTCAGACATGATTTTGTATCCTACAGTGAAGAGAAACTATCGTCGCGAACAGATCCAGCGACATCATTGTGAGATATGTGCATGGTAGGTCATTTATAAAAATACAGAAGGAAGGCCCAAAAGGACGGCCTTGTAAAAACGCCACAGTCACTTTCTTCAGAGGAAAAAGTCCGTTTAAGTAACCGCGGGTCCGCTTTCAAGATATGACGGAAAAAAGGTGATTGGGTTTTTGAAATATGCAGCTTTTTTTTTAAATAATTTGCTGGGGGTTCACAAGATCAACGCTTTTTTAAAAACGGGGGGGGAAAACTTTTCCAGTGGTTTTTTTCGTTGAGGGCTGATAGCTGTTTTTCCTAGGGTGTTAGGCCGTGTGGCATGAGTGATTTCGACAAAAGTGACTGAAATGGGGGGGGAAACGTTTGTGATGTTCATGTTTTTAGTTAGGTGTTTGTAAACATGCATTCTAGGGGTTTCGTAAAGAAAAAAAAGGATATTGGTCAAAAAATTTTTTTTTTAAATCAGTGGATTTTGATTTGGGTATGGGAATACTTTTGCTCCTTTTGGGGACCACAGGGGAAAAGATTTTCTGATCAATCCCAAAAAATTATAACATATTTAAAGGGTTTTCAACAATGTAAGGTAGAGCAAGCTTGAGTATAGAAGTTTTAAAGTTTCTGGCCCATTGCTTTTTTTTTTTTTAATTTTTGAAATTAAGGGAAAACCAACTTAATTATAGTAGCAGGGGTGAAAAATGAATTTGTATTTATGTTTTTGACAAAACGTTTAAAAGAACAGTGGAGTTTCATACGTTTAAAAGAATGTGACCGGGCAGGTTTTATGATTAGCTCCTGAAAAAAATGTTGTTAAAAGTGTTCAGACCAAATAGTCGAGTTTATTGATTTCTTTTCCAATTGTCAGTATTTCTTAAACAGACGCATAATGATGTTACCCTGTTTGCGTTTTCAGTTTCTAAAATGTCAGTTTTTGATTTTCTATGTTGATCTCGTTTCTCTGCTTTTTTTTTCTCTATTTTTTTGCGGTTTTAGTGCTCCCTCGTCCATTTTTAATAATGTCTTTCGTCGCCAGGGGGAAAGTACTCTGTGTTTTACCCTTTTTCTTCAAAGTGGGGGATGTTTATAACGTTTGGGGGGGAAAAAGAAAAATTATACCAGGTTTTATAGATTATTTGGTTGTGAAATTTGATACAGTAGAAGGAGCAAAGCTTAGTCGAGGAAAAAATTAACTTATGAAGTTTTTAAAGAGCGATATTGAATGGTTGTGGGGCCCCCTTTTTCTGTTTGTTTGGAGTTTACAAGCCCAAGTGCACAAATGGCTGGTCGCTTTGCTTTTGTTGCCCATGTTAGTTGGATCCGGCTTTGTTGTTCGTGGATTGATTAGCAATGTAAAAGTGTTTTTGGATTTGTTGGGTTTATGAAAAAAGTGTGCAACCCAAAAAGGAGTGTGGTGGCGCCCCCGGCGGGTGCCCCGTTTTAACAGATCTTTGTTAAAATCCCGAGAGTGAATTTGGATAGTTTATAACTCATTCATGTGTACAAGTTGTCATCCCAAAGGAAAGGGGCCCGCGGGATTCCTGAAATACCCAAACTGAAAAGGGGCTGAGTTGGAGGGTTTGACTGCGCCACATGCTTCAACATCTTCAGGCTAAAGGTCCGCCCCTTTTTGTCGTGGCGATGTTTTTGTGAATTTATTCCAAGTCCTGTTTCACCGAGGTGGCATGCTGGAAAAAGTTTGGGTTTGTTTGAATAAAGCTGTTTCAGTGAAAGGGAGTCAAGGCGGTTTCACTAGCCCAAGCGATGAATAGAAGGGGATTCTTTTAGAAGAAAAAGCTTCATAAATCTTTTTGGCAGTGTAAACTTTTTAGGTGCCCAATGGGAAACCCAGTTCATTTTTAATTACATTACAAGGCCCTTTTTGTTTTAATTTTAGAAAAAAGTCCTGGCAATAAAACAAATAGATATATGTTACAACAAAAAATTTTAAATAAAAAATCAGCAATCAAAAAAATATCCAAAAACAACAAAATCCAAAAAAGCGGGCAATGAATTTCAGCCCAAGGACAATTAAAGTATTGTATGATAACTATTCGGGAAAATTTATGAAACCCAAGACAAATGTCGTTAAAGCTGTCGGGTACAATGTAAGTCATCCACGTAACAAGAAATACGGGGGGAAAAGGGGGGGGGAGGGGGGGGGGGGGGAGGGGGGGGGGGGGGAAACAAATAAAGGGTTTGGGGGGGGAGGAGGGAAGGGAGGGGAGTCAGTGCGTTGGGGGAAGTAAAGGTGAGGGGAGCAAGCAGGGAAACCGGCTGGGGGTGGGTGGGGGGGGGGGGGGGGGGGGGGGGCGTTAGTGGAGCGGGGGGGCAGGGGTGGGTAAATTTGGGGGGGGGGGGGAAAAAGGGTAGGCAAGGGCCGGGCCCCCGACTTGGAAGGCGAGACAGCAAGCTGTTATTGAATTCCGGATACCGGAATTTTCTGTTAAGCAGGAGAGGGAAAGATAAGGATGCATTTGTGTCCCAAAGGTTTAAAGGCGAGGAGGGAAAGGGGGGGGAAAAACCCATGGGGGGAAACTCGGCATTGATGTAATGGGGGGTTGTTAAAGTACGGCTGGGTGGCATTGCCTGGGGGGAAAAGGTTTTTAGAAAAAAATGGATTTTGGTGGACAATTTTGAAACTTTTTCCAAGTGATTGTTGGCTAGTTGAACTGATTGGAGGAAATTTTTGAACACGAAAACAGGACGTTTCCTACTGACTGGGGGGTACATGGGGTTTTACACTTGACGGAAATCTTTTGGGGACGGGCTTGATTGGTTTTTTTTTTTTTGAAGCTGTGATTGTTTTCGGTTTGTTGCAATGGGTGTTTCCCGAATACTTGGGGTTTTCCCATACCCTTTCCCTGGGGCGGTTCACACGGAGTGCCAGAAACTGAATGATTTTCCGTAACCGAGTGAAAAAACCACTGGCGAAGGTGAATTTCCATCCCATGTGAAAAATGCTTTTAACGATCCAAAATTTTGATCAACGAAATTTGTTTCAAACAAAAAAAAAAGCATTGTTTCTGCCTGGAAGAGTTCCCATTCTAAATAATGAATTTCAAAGGAAAAGGTTTCTAGGGGTAGGGGCAAAAAGGGCGCAATTTTTGGGAGCAGGAAAAAATCTTTTCACCCGTCCCCGGCTGACCAAGTCCTGCTGAAGGTGTTACAGAGTAGCGTTTTTGAAGGGGTTTTCCCCAAATGCAAAGCCCCCCGTGCCATCCTTCGTATGCAAATCTCTGAGGGCAGCAGTGACGTCGTCAAATTTGCCCAGGCTTGTGGTCTTTGGGGAGTCCGTCGTCCCGTCTTGTCGGTCTTTTTCTGAAAGGGAGAATCCCCCAAATAAGTTGCAAATTTGCCTTTCGGGGGGAAAACGGGCCTGAATTTTGGGGGTAGTTTGTTTTTGGGTGTCGGGGCAAAATGCTTGGTATTTCTTGACAGGGGGGGGTCGTCTGTGTTGTCAAAGGCTGGTTTTTTGCTGGGCAGTGCGGAGTCGGGCCAGCGGAGTGCGTCTGTTTTTTTGTCAGCCGTAACACCCTATGCTTAACACAGTCGTGTTTTTTCCCGTTGTTTTTTGTTCTGGGGTGCGTTGAATTTTTTTTATGAATTTACGTGGCGGGGTATGATGCTGCAGTCAGTTGATTTCAAGAGGTGCTTTTGCGGTGACACCTGTCAATCAGCTTCGTTTGTTCTTGAGTGATTGGTGTGTGTTGCATCTCTTTAGTGTCATTTTTTTCCGCATGTTGGTTTAAAAACCTCAGTTTGTTGTCAATCGAGTTTTTAAATCTGCATCAAGGGTTTTTATGCAAGTATACGCAGAGCAGTGAAAGAAAGAGAGATGGGCATTTTTGCGTCTGTGCTTGTACTGGCTCGTTGGTGGTTGGGTCTGGTTTTTCAGTAGAAAGGTCCCATCTTGGGTGGTTGCGTCAGTTGACCAGTTGTTGTTTTATTCGGGGGGGTGAGGTCAGTGTCTTGGTGGTGTTTTCTTGGGGGGGTGGGGGGCAGTGTAGGTGTTTTTTTCTTGGGGTAGTGGGGTCAGTGTCACTGGAGTTGTTTTTTGGGGTAGTGGGGTCAGGCTTAGTAGTTGTTTTTTGGGGGGTGGGGTCATGTTTGGTGGTTTTTCCGGGGGGTGGGGTATAGTACTGGCAGTGTTTTTTTCTTGGGGTGTGGGTCGTGTCCGGGGAGTTGTTTTTTGGGGTAGTGGGGGCAGTGTCCTGGGGAGTTGTTTTTTCTGGGGGAGTGGGGTCGTGTCAGGTGTTGTTTTTTTGGGGTAGTGGGGGCGTTCACTGGTAGTTGTTATCTCTGGGGGAGTGGGGCCGTGTAAATGGCAGTTCTGTGACTCAGTGTTGTTTACGGTGTGATTCACGTGATGCGGATCCGGGGTTTCAGGAAAAATGAGTGGTGGTGGGTGTATCCGGAGGGCTGGTGATAAGGGGCCTTTACACTGGTTCTGCATTGCCTGTGGTCTTTTTTGGAAACGTCCCCGGAATGTAGCCCCGCGCCCTGTGTCCCCACACCCCCTGGTGGCTCCATGCCGAGCTTGTGTTTCCACAAAGGGCCCCAATATTTTAAACCGTCTTTTCCCCTGCTCCACTTAAAACCTGGGCTAAGCTGAGCCAGCACCCTTTTTTCTTGTTTTTTTTTTTAGGAAAATAAAATGTTATTGGAGGCTTTTTTTTAGTGTCATGCTTGTAAATTGAACAAATGTCTTGGTAAATTTTATTGGGAAACTTCCCCAAGCACAGCGGTATTTGATAAAATTTTTGCCCCTCCGTCTTCCCTATGTGTTGAACGGGGGAAATCAGGGCAGGGTCTTTAGGTGGAAAAAAGTAAAGATCCGCCAACGAGTGAGAGTTCTGAGTTGGAAAATCAAAATTTTCTGTTTGGTGTCAAGCGTGGGTTTTTGTTTTGGGTTTTTGACTGTACCTATAACAGCAGGGTGCATTGCAATTATGGGACGACTTGCCTTTTTGGAGGGGGGGGGGGGGGGGGGGGGGTTTCAGTAACTGTGAGGCCCTCGGGCCCTGGGAAAAGTGATGTAGTGCAGTTGTAAATTTTGAGGAAGTAGTGTTTTGCACAAAAAAAGACGGATGGGTGGGGAAAACCGGAACAATGGAACAGGGTTGAAGAGGTCCATCTGATCTCCCCCAAATTAATTGGTGGTTTTTACGGGGGGGGGGGGGGGGGGGGGGGGGGGGAGGGAGAGGAAAGAAGGAAGGAAGAGAGGAGAGCCCAAAAGGGGGGAGAGAGAGAGAAAGACAGAGAGAGAGAGAGAGAGGAGAGAGGAGACTGCACCCAACGAGCGAATTTTTATAGGGAGTAATAGATCGACATATTTAATGTCTTCTTGGTGAAATTAAAGAGGTTTTTACTGGTCAAAAAATGTTGAGTAAAGGCCCTTTTTCGAAGGATTTCAGAAAAAAAAAAAGTAATTTCAAAAAGGTTTAATTCTTCAAAATGTATTTTCAATTGATAAAAGTAAATCCCATTAGGTTTTATTAAAAGAAAAGTTCTTTATAAATTTAAAATAGCACCTTAAGTAGATAAACAGGGAGATGAAGATCCGTTTCAAATTTTCGTTTTTCGTGTCCCTTTATTTTTTTTTAAATTTGGGAAAAAAGCTATCCCCCTTCATACAAGGAAAAGTGTCGCCCGGAAGTGTGAAAGAAATACTGAACACCTACCCCGCTAAATGAGTTTGTTCTTGTGGGTAAATCTAAATGACGGGTGAAGAAATTGTGCAAAAATGATAGCAAGCCTACTTTTTTTGAAAGTGAAAAAAGAAAGGATAATTTAATGATTGTTATGACTGGACACCCAATACATTACCCCTCCAAAGAAAGGCTCCGCTCTCATTTGAACCCGGGATTTTTAGGAAATTTTTTCCTAACTTTCACTGAATGACGTTGCATTGTGATGTTTTAAACACTTTTTATTGTAGCTGCATGACGCATCAAAAAGAAAAAATTTTAGGAGATTTCCAAATTTTCAAAACCGTTTTTTTGCCTGCTTCCCGGGATCCCTTTTTAAAACAAAAGCAATTTCAATGTGTTTTGTCGGAGCAGGTCTGTTGACATGACTCTTAAAAGGGGCCATCCGAAATATTACAAGTTAAAAAAGCAGGTAAAAAAGTTTTATTGGGGGTGTTCTTTTTTGAGGATTCTCTTGTCCTTTAATACTAAGTCGAAGGGTGGGGGCAGTAAAAAAGGCCATTCTTTTCCTTTCATACAAGCTGTCCCCTCTCCGTTCTAATTAAAAGTCGAGAACCCTGGACAAAGGCAAGTATGGCGGTCTGAGGACAGACAAAATTTTAGCGTTAAAGGAATTGAAGATGCTATAAAACAAAAATTTTAGAATTTTCCACTGTTTTCAGTACGTTTCTGGGGCGAACAGTCGTTCTGGGTGAATTGTTAGCTTTTATAGATAGCGGTTGATTTGGAACAACTGTGTGACGGTTAAATAGGGGCACACACAACACACAAAACCCCCACACAACACCACACAACACAACACACACACACATAACGAGAGAGAAGGGGGAGAGGAGAGAGGGGGAAGGGGGAGAGGAGAGAGGAGAAGAGAGAGGGAAAATTCAAAAAAAATCAATTTGTCAGATGATTGCGACAGCTGATGTCATTGACATGTTTAGGTTAGAATGTGGAGAAAGGACTTTAAAAAAACTTTTGTCTGAAGGCTGATTAATTTTTTTTTATGTTTTCTTTCGTTGTCTTTTTTCTTTTCGTTTCTTTCGTGTCTTCTCCAGTTGTGGGTGTGTGGTGTGTGTTGTGCGTGGGCGTGCGTGCGTGCGTGCGTGCGTGCGCTGCGTGCGTGCGTGCGTGGTGGGTTTTGTAGGTGTGTGTGTTGGTGTGTGTGTGTGTGTGTGTGTGTGTTTTGTGGTGGCGTGTGGTCGTGGTTGACTTTTAAAATTTTTTTGTCCTTTTTTTATTTGTGTTATTCTTATTTTTTAGGGTCTCTTTTTCTTTAGTATTTATTATAAATTAATTTTAAATTTTTTGTGTGTTCAAATTATTTCGTTTAATTAAAATTTGTTGATTCACTTAAGTCTTTTGGGTTACTGGACCTAACGTGAAAACCGGGTGGTAAGAACTAATGCAAGTTGAGAGGACACTTTTTGTCGCGTATAAAACCTTCAGTAGATGTTATTTGGGTGTGTGTTGCTTCCTTGGACAGTCTGTTAAAAAGCTTTTTAAAAACCCGTTCGTTCCTAATCCTGGGGGTAGCTGGTTTATGGCAAAAAGGTCAGTGTTATTTGGATTTTTTTGGGGTGTAATTTTTTCGCGCTTTTGACAAAAGGGGGGAAAATTTGCCCTTTGGTTTCAAGCCTTTTTTTGAAACAGGGTTTGATAACCCAAAGGAAAAATCAGGAGTAGAACTTTAAATTTTGATGAAATTTGCTGGAGATGGAATTTTTTGTTATCCAAAATTGACTTCTCTTTTAAAGAATATAAATAACCCCAGTGAAAGAAGTGGTTATAAACTGTGACAGAATAGATCTTATTGAATTTGGGAATAATTTGAACCCCGGAGTATAAGATACAGCTTGAGAAGACAAGCCCCCTTCAACAGAGCCGTTTAGATTGTTTTAGTGTCAGACTCTCTGGTCACACTCATAAAGAATGCTGAAATATTATATGGATATAAAAATGACCATTGTCTTGTTTGTATCAGCCTTGAAATCAAACATGAAGAAATACACAGAAGTTTCTGGAAATGTAATTCCTCTGTCTGGAAAAAAAAATTTCCTACTTGGAAATCATAAACAAAACAATCAAGAGAGTGAAACATCAAAATGCAGTAACGCCTTATAACCGAGAGATTATAAAATCAAATTCCGAACAATGAAATCCAGATCACCATGTCAGATCAACTCTTTTTGAATGTTCTCATGGAGATAAGGGCACAGACTATTTCATATAGCATTAAAGACAGAAAGAAAGCATTTAAAACGGAACAATAACTAGAAAAAGACATCCCAGTATTGGAAAACAAAGACATTTAAATGATACTGAAATAGTGATGTTAAGAGATAAAAAAAAAAAAATTAAATTACATTAGAAATTTAAAAAAAAACAGAGGGCATAATACTGAGATGGAGATCTAAGTGGGCTTCAAAGGGTGAGAAAATAAACATATATCAATTGTTCTCTTGAAAAAAAGACTGTCGTTTGTCCAGTAAAATAAAAAGATGAAACTTAAAATAAAAAACAGATGATAATATTATCTGAAACCGAGGATATCTTAGAGAAACAAATAAGTTTTTACCTATAACATGTGCAGTAAATAAACTCACAGGAATTGACTGAACACATACGTTACATAACCTTCAAAACTGACAACGACTGAATCTTGTGCCCTACAAGATAAATAAATTAGAAGAAGATCCGTACTCTGAAAAATATGAAAAAATGATGCAAGCCTCGTATAGATGGAATGACTAAATCTCAAAAACTTTTTATGGCGACAGCTAGGCGTCCTTGTTTGCCTGCTTCTCATAATTAAATCGAAAAGAAACATAGATGCTCATGCTCTTAGATAATCTTTCAAGAGAAAAAAAACAACAACTTGGAAGAAATAAGAAATAAAAGGCTGGAAGGAATGCTTGGAAAGATCAAGACCCTGTGGCTAAGGGACAGTGAAAAACAAGCAGGTATTTTTTGTAACTTGGAAACAACTGATACTCATTAATAAAACAATATGCAATGTACAAAAAATGATGGTGAACTATATTGATATGACATGGTGTATCCTGTTCCTAAAAGAAACACAAGCTTTTATGAAAGCCTGTACAGAGAGAGCGAGAGTCATGATGTTGATTTAGATTAACCTTAATTTGATGCACCGAAACTGACGAAGTAAGATAAAGAATTTCTGGAAGGGAGATTAACTATGCTGAGGCACATCTGCACTGTAAAAAATTAAAAACAATAAAATCCCCGGAAGAGACCGGCCTTTACTACTGAATTTTTAAAATAATTTCTTTTTTTTCGTACAATAGTATTTTCTTGGTCCGTTCATTGAATATTCGGATTCACATCACAGAATGCGGTACTCAGCGGCTGGGTATAATTTCAAAGATACCTAAAAGAAAACAAACCGAAACAGTATTTCTAAAAAAACTGTCGCCCCCAATCTATTTGACTGAATACTGCTACAAGAAAGCTTCATCATCCATTGCTAATAGACCCTCAAACCTATGTACATAAACTATTAATAAGATAAAAATCCGTTTTTTTTTAAAGGTAAATACATTGGGTGAAAATATTCGTACTGCTTAAATGATGTGATGTTACTTTACTGAAAAACAGAATATCCCGGGCCAGATTCTTACAGCAGACTTTGAGAAAGGCTTTTGACTCACTCGGTGTCATGGCGATATAGAAAAGTTTTGGATTTTTTAAACGTATGGACCCATTATTAAAAGATGATAAAGCTTTTTATAATGATATAAACAATCTGGTGGTCTCCGTTAAATGGGAATTACACCCCCCTTTTAAAATATGCATGGGGAGTCCGCCAGGGATCCTCTATCTCCTATATAATCCATTTTTGTGAGCTGAAATATTAACATTATTAATGCTAAAAATAATCAAATTATAAAGATTAACTATAAATGGCAATGAACATTTATTGTCTCAGTGTGCAGATGACACAACTGTTTTATTAGACGAAGAGAAATGACATTCCGATAAGCCTTTATATACAAAACAATTCACAATAATACGGTCTAAAGATAAATCACGCAAAAACAAACATAAAATGGATTGGCACTGAACACACCTCCAAAAGATATATGAGGATAGAACTTTATGTTGGGATCCTGGGATTTTAACCGACCTTGGGATCAAAGTTTCTACCCAAAAGATAGTATTGTAGATCTCAATTTTGACAATAAGCTACTGCAGATTAAAGCATTTTATCTAGAAATGGATAAAGACTCTAAACACTTTTTGGGAAAATTACTGTTTTAATATAAAACTTTGGCAATGTCCAAAAATCGTACAATATTTAGTAATCTTCCCGACCCCAAGGATAATTTTTTACAGGAACTTGACACATTGTTCTTCAGTTTTTGTGGGGTGGGAAACCAAAACGAGAAATAAAAAGAGTAGTGTGTCACAAATTATTAAAATGGTGGCATTAAGAATGTTGACTGTATGTTTTTCGGCTTTTTTGTCTTCTGGATAAAAATATCCTGGTTAAAAAGAGAATAATTCTGTGGCAACCCTAATAATCTTCAGGCATTTGCCTCTTTATTTGTTTCCAGGATTGCAACAAACTTAAACCGCCTGGGTGGTGAATAATTGTAAAACATAACTAACCAGAACCACATACCTTTATGGATGATGTCCTCAAACATAAAAAAAAAAATCTTTAAAATTATATCGAGTAAAATTCATGATTTGCCTCTGATTGTATTCATTATAATATAATATAATAGAGATAGGATGATTGTTTTACGATAAACAATGGGGAGGAAGTATATGGCAAGTGAGAGATTTGATGAATGAAGAAGGAGTTTTCCTCTCATTTGAAAACTTTCTGTTGAAAATTTTCACTCAATGAAAAGACTAATTATTTACTGTTTGCTGGTGTTATATCGTGAGGCCAGTAAAGACATAGCAAAATAAATCCAATGTCGCATTTGGACGCCAAGTATAAATTACAGATCCAAAAAATTGAACAAAGATTTTAAAAGGGAATAAATGTGTATAATACATTCTTGTCGACTCTCCCAATCATCCTGCAGGTCATAATAAAATGGAACATCTACTAAGGCAAACTTGTCCTTGGGTAAAACATGTTTAGAAATTGTCAAAATTTCGACCACTGACACACAGTAAAGATGGTTCCATATATAATGTATACTTAAAACCATCCGGACAGGCAGATATCTATTCTTCGCAAAATTATTGTATTCGTCTCTGTGACATTCATTCATAAGCTCGTTACAATTACCATTAAGAAAATGACGCAATCGATACATGAAGTCTATACGCTCTGGCCGCTGGATTTTAATTAATTACATTCCAAACGACAAACCTAATTGTATAGTTTTTGCTTCACACGGCATACGTTTATATTCAAGCGTCCATGCAGACTTGCCTTTGTATTAATAATAAAATGATATACATTGTAGGCATCGAAAACCGTCGTACAGACCAATCACGACTGTTCCCAAGTGGCATAAGTCTCTGTCCTGCGCATGTGCGGTAGATATAGCCGTTGAATCCTGCATCTGGACTGCCAGTAGGTCTGGAATTGGCTCCGTAGAAAAGGTCTAATTAATCGAAGAGCAAGTAACCATTTGAAGACATCATCTAGTCCGGACTGAAAGGGGCACCACATAGCATACGACAGCCACCCCAACTTTTTTCGGGAGAGTCTGAACGATTCCCCTCATCGCTCCGTGGGCTAGTCGAAAACTGTGGCAACAAAGGCTGTTAGAGGTAATGGATCGAAAATTATTTTTTCGTATAGAGCAACAAAAATCTATTTCAAAGTAATCGCATTAAGGCACATTTACCCAGTTCAATAATATTTTAGTGCGCGCGATCCATTTAATATGCCTGAATTAAATATTTCAGGTTTACCGTCAAAACACGTATGATTGATCGTAGAGTCGAGTCCATCTTCATCTGTTTGCTCTCATCATATCGTGTTGCCATGTACTAATTCCATATTATGTAAATTCTATTTCAGCACACCGTTGTATGCAACCATATTTAGCAGATGTATATTTGTGTGAATGCAGATTTATTATTTAAAAAGAATCGTAAACGAGTTCACGTTATGAACGAAGCATTTTTCGTGGATCTAAGTGATCTGTACAATATGAAGATTGACGCCATTTGATTTAACCATTCAAGGATTAAAAATAATTGTAATTCATCAAGCACTAAGCCTTGGCGAATTTACTCAGTCAAGTCAATTGGAATTATTCATATACATTTTTCTTCTTTGTTGTTTATTTTTTTGCTCAGCGAAAGTTCTGCCAACAGGTCGGTCTGGTTTCTGTGTTGCTATTGTTGTACCGACACATAAAGATGTTCGGCGTGGCCGATTGTTTACTTAACACCGTTAAACTCGCAGCATCATAAGAACTTTATCAATTGATAAGAACGATTATTCTGAATGTAGAATTACTTCCCTTTATGTGTCTGCTATAAGCTGATCAACAACTTCCATTTTCATGAGAATAAACAATGTATATCGGAAAACAGTTTCACTTTAAATACCGTACGTGACAAGATGGTTTGACTTTAAATAAACAGCCCGCTACATAGGAGCCTATGCGTGTTATATCACAGAGTGATATAACATAGGAGCTACACACACCACACACACACACACACACACACACATCACACACACACACACACACCCTACACACACACACACATATCCAATTACAGGAGCACGGGCGATTTTTCAATGGTCAGTCTTAAGTACGGCGATCGATTGTTCAAATGCGTGATGCCCAAATTGTCAGGAAATCTTGAGGATTGTAAAACCCTCAACGGGGCCCACAATGGACTGCATGATGGGTGAACCAATCTAGCCCCTCCTGAGCCGCCCCTCACATCACCAGCCACTCACCTCCATCCCACATATTTTCAATGCCCCTCCCCCCCCCCCCACTCTCCCCCTACCCGAGCAGTTGCAATTGGTCATAACGACACATGAGGGATTGGAGCACATGCAAACACTGGGCCCCACTGACCCCTCCCTCATATTTCCACCCCACCCACCCCCTCCTCCCCGAGCAAGCAATGTCCATGCTGGATTCTCTCACTGCAGAATCAATAAGTGCAGATGCCGTGCCACGCCAATGTTATACAATTCAAATTCGCAAAAGCAATGAAACTAAGACAGTCCACTTCCGCTCTCTCTCGTCTCTCTTCCCACTGGCATCTGACAGAAAAGCACGTTGGCCTCAGCGAATACTGCGTGTTACTCCATTCTTGTTAACCTTAGGTTTACGTTTACGAGGCTAGGCCTGTTCTAGGTGCTCAAATAGAATTGGACTTGGCTAATGGAAAACTCTATAGTGCAGAAGAAAATAAATTACGCAAGTTCCATTGGATCTGGTGTTTCGGTTCATTGTTAGAAATGCCGTTTGTCTCAACACACTATCTACCTGACGGTCTGAACCACTCCTTTAGCATTCTCTACATCCCAACACACACTGCGGTGATGTTTTCGGTTCAGTGTTTGAAGTCCCCTACCCTCTTCTACTCACTATCTACACAACGTTTTTATGAACCACTCCTGTATCATTCTCTAACATCCCCAAACACAACGGTGATGTTTCGGTTCAGTGTTAGAAGATGCTTATCTCTCCTCTCCACTCACTATCTACACCACGTTCAGAACACTCCTGTAGCAATCTCTACATCCCCAAACACACGGTGATGTTCGGTTCAGTGTTAGAAGTGCCTTCCTCACTCACTCACTATCTACAAACCACGTTCTGAACCACTCCTGTAGCATTCTCATACAATCCCCAAACACACGTGATGTTTCGGTTCAGTGTTAGAAGTGCATTCTCCTCTCTACTCACTATCTACGCCGTTTCTGAACCACTCCTGTTAGCATTTCAAACACTTGCACCACACGTGAGCTCAACACTGTTAGTGTGATAGTATCAACCAGCTCTCTCCCCTCTACTCATTATCTACACCACTTCTGAACCACTTCCTGTAGCATTCTCAACACTTGCAAACGCACTGAGCTCACACTGTAAGTGTGATAGTATCGCCAGCTCTCATCACTACTTACTATCTACACTACGTTATGTCTGAACCACTCCTGTACATTTTCAACACGTGCAAACAACACGGAGCTCAACCTGTCATGTGATAGTATCACCACTTCTCTCTTCTACTCACTATCTACACCACGTCTGAACACGTTCTGTAACCAACTCCTGAAGCATTTTCAACACTTGCAACACACTGAGCTAAACAACTGTTACTGTGATAGTATCACAGCTCTCTCTTCTACTCACTACTACAACCACTGGTACTGAACCACCATGTAGCATCTCAACACTTGCAAACACACGTGAGCTCAACACTGTTAGTGTAATAGTATCACAGCTTCTCTCTCTACTCACTATCTACACCACGTACTGAACAACTTACTGTACATGCTCAACCACTTGCAAACAGACGTAACTCAACACTGTTAAGTATATATCGCCAGCTCTCTCTCTACTCACTATCTACACCACACGTTCTGACCAACACCTGAAGCATTTTCAACACTTGCAAACAACGTGACTCACACTGTTAGGGTGACAGCATCACCAGCTCCTCACTACACACTATCAACACACCACTTCTGAACCACTCCTGTAGCATTCACAACACACGCAAACACACGTGAGCTCAACACTGTTATGTGATAGTATCGCCAGCTGTCTCTCTACTCACTATCTACACCATGTTTCTCTGAACCACTCCTTTGCATTTGCAACACTTCAAACACACGTGAGCTTCAACACTGTTAGTTGTGATAGTATCACCAGCTCACTCTCTTGCTCACTATCTACACCACGTTTCTGAAACCACTCTGTAGCATTTTCAACTCTTGCAAACACACGTTGAGCTCAACACTGTTAGTGTGATAGTATCGCCAGCTCTCTCCTCTACTCACTATCTACACACCGACGTTCTGAACCACTTCCTGTATAATTTTCAACACTTGCAAACACACGTTAGCTCACACTGATATGTGATAGTATCATCCTCAGCGACTCACTCTACTCACTATCATACACCACTAACTGAACCACATCCTGTACATTTTCAACACTTGCAAACACACGTGAGCTCATCAACACTGTTAGTGTGAAAGTAATCGCCAGCTCTCTCTCTACTCACTATCTACACCACGTTCTGAACCACTCCAGTAGCATTTTCACACTTGCAAACAACGTGAGATCAACACTGTTAGTGTGATAGATATCACACCAGCTCTCACTCTACACACTGTCCAACACACGTTCTGAACCACTCCAGTAGCATTATCAAACACTTGCAAACACACGTGATGCACAAAACACTGTTAGTGTGATAGTATCACCATCTCTCTCTCTACTCACTATCTACATCCACGTTCCTGAACCGACTCCTGTAGCATATTAACACTTTCAAACACCACGTGAGCTCAACACAGTAAGTTGATAGTAACGCCAGCTCTCTCTTCTACTCACTATCTACCCCACGTTCTTGAAACAACTCCTGTAGCATTTTCAACACTGCAAACACACGTGAGGCTTCAACACTGTTAGTGTGATAGTATCACCAGCTCACTCTCTACCACTATCAACACCACGATCTGACCACTCCTGTTGCATTTTACAACACTTGCAAACACACGTGCTCTCCACACTGTTAGTGTGACAGAATCGCCCAGCTCTCTGTCTCTCTACTCACTATCTACACCACGTTCTTAACCACTCTGTATCATTTTCTACACTTGCAAACCACTGTGAGCTCAACTACTGTTAGTGTGACCATATCGCCAGCACTCTTCTCTAATCACTATTCACACCACTTTCTGACCCACCACCTGTAGCATTTTCCAACAACTTGCAAACACAACTGAGCCTCAACACTGTTAGTGTGAAAGTATCACCAGCTCTCTCTCTAACTCACTATCTACACCACGTTTCTGAACCACTCCTGTAGCATTTACAACACTTGCAAACACACGTGAGCTCAACACTGTTATTTTGAATGTATCGCCAGCTCTCTCTCTACACACTATCTACACCACTTTCTGAACACACTCCATTAGCATTTTTCAACACATGCAAACACACGTGAGCTCAACACTTTAATGTGATAGTATCGCCAGCTCTCTCTCTACTCCACTAATCTACACCACGTCTGAAGCCACACCTGTAGCATATTCAACACTTGCAAACAAACGTGGAGCTCAACACTGGGGTTATTGATAGTATCACCAGCTCTCTCTCTACTCACTACTACACCACTTCTGAACCACTCCTGTGCATTCACAACACTTGGAAAACACGTGAACTCAACACTGTAAGTGTGATATTATCACCACTCACTCTCAACGCACTATCACACCACGTTCTAGAACCACTCCTGAAGCATATTCCAAACTTGCAAACACACTGAGCTCAACACTGTTAGTGTGATAGTATCACCAGCTCTCTCTCTACTCACTATCTACACCACGTTTCTGACCACTCCTGTAGCATGCTTCAACACTTGCAAACACAACGTGAGCAAACACTGTTTAGTGTGAAAGTTACGCCAGCTCCTCTCTACTCACTATCAACACCACGTTCTGAAGTCCACTCCTGAAGCATTTCAACACTTGCCAACACAACGTACTCAACACTGTTATGTGATAGTATCACCAGCTCTCTCTGTACTCACACTACACCACGTTTTGAACCCTCCTGTATCATTTTACAACACTTGCAAACACACCGAGAGCTCAACAAACTGTTAGTGTGAACAGGATCGCCAGCTCTCGTCTCTACTCCACTATCTACACCACGTTTCTGAACCACTCCTGTAGCATTTTCAACACTTGCAAACACACGTGAGTCTCAACACTTATTAGTGTTACGGTCTCGCCAGCTCTCTCTCTACTCACTATCAACACCACGTTCTGAACCACTCTGTAGCATTTTCAACACTTGCAAACACCGCATAGCTCACACTGTTAGTGTTATAGTATCACCAGCTCTCCTCTCTACTCACTATCTACTACCACGTTCTGACCATGCCTCCTGTAGCCTTTATCAACACTTTTGCAAACACACGGAGCTCACACTGTTAGTTGTGATAGTAATCGCCAGCTCTCTCTCTAACTCACTATCTACACCACGATCTGAACCAACACCTGAAGCATTTTCAACACTTGCAAACACTACGTGAGCTCAACACTGTTAGTGTTGACAGTATCGCCAGCTCTACTCTCTACTCACATCTACAACCACGATCTGAACCACTCGTAGCATATTTCAACACTTGCAAACACACGTGAGCTCAACACTTTTAAGTGTTACAGTAACACCAGACTCTCGCTCTACTCACACTACACCACTTTCTGATCCACATCGCTGTAGCATTTCAACACTTGCAAACACATGTGAGCTCAACATGTTAGTGTGACAGTATCGCCAGCTCTTCTCTCTACTCACTATCTACACCCACGTTTCTGAACCACTCCCTTATCTTTTCAACACATGCAAACAACACGGAGCTCAACACTGTTAGTGGTGACAGTAATCGCCCGCTCTCTCTCTCTCTCTCTATCTACACCACCGTTCTGAACCACTCCTGTAGCATTTTCAAAACACTTGCAAACACACGTGAGCTCAACACTGTTAGAAGTGATAGTATCACCAACTCCTCTCTACTCACTATTCTACACACGTTACTGATCACTCCTGTAGATTCACAAACACATTGCAAACACATCGTGAGCTCAACACTGTTAGTGTGATAGTATCACCAGCTCTCTCTCTACATCACTATCTACCACCAGTTCTGAACCACTCCGTGTAGCATTCTCCACACTATGCAAACACACGTGAGCTCACACTGTCATGAGATAGTATCACCAGCTCTCACTCTACTCACAATCTACACCACGTTCTGAACACTCCTGTACATATCTTCAACACATTGCAAACACACGAGAGCTCAAAGCACTGTTAGTTGAAGTATCGCCATCCTCTCTCTCTACTCACTCTCTACACCACCACGTTCTGAACCACCCACTGTAGCATTTCTCAACACCTGCAAACACACGTGATCATCAACACTGTTTAGGTGATAGTATCACCCAGCACTCTCTCTACTCACCTACTACACCTACGTTCTGAACCAACTCCTGTAGCATTTATTCAAACACGTGCAACCACACTAGCTCAACACTGTTAGAGTGGACAGTATCGTCGCCCAGCTCTCTCTCTACACACTATCTACACCACTTCTGAACCACTCCTTTAGCATATTCAACACTTGCAAACACAAGTGAGCTCAACACTGTTAGTGTGATAGTATCACCACTCTCTCTCTACTCACAATCTACACCACGTTCTGAACCACTCCTGTAGTCATTTTCAACACAGTTCAAACAACACACGTGAGCTCAAACCTGTCAGTGTATAGTATCGCCAGCATCTTCTCTCTACTCACTAATCTACACCACGTTCTGAACCACTCCTGTACATTTTCAACACTTGCAAACACACGTGAGCTCACACTGTTAGTGTGATAGTATCACCAGCTCTCTCACAACTCACTATCTACAAACCATGGGGTTGCCGTTCTGACCACTCTCCTGTAGCATTTTCAACATCTTGAAACACACCTTGACTCAACACTGTTTATGTGGATCGTATCACAGCCTAGCTCTCTCTCTACTCACTATCTACACCACGTTCGACCACTCCTGTAGCAATCCTCACACTTTGCAACACACTGAGCTCAACACTGTTAGTGTACAGTATCGCCAGCATCTCTCTCACGCACTATCTACAACACGACTGAACCACTCCGGTAGCATTTTCAACACTTGCAAACACACGTGAGCCCCAACACTGTTAGTGTACAGGTATCCCACAGCACAACAACAGCGCATTTCTCTCTCTGTACCTTCACCAGCTTGCTTTTTTTTTCATGACAACTCGCGCGGGATAGAATCTAGGAGGTGACTATGAATTTTTTTTTAATCACCAGCTGAAAAATGCAAATGAAACCTCTCTCTTCCTGAGAGAGAGAGAAGAGGAAGAGAGAGATAGAGAGAGAGAGAGGAGAGAGAGAGAGAGAGAGAGAGAGAGAGAGAGAGATGTTTGAAGCTGAAGTTTATTCAGTACAGGCCATGGTTCCTCAGACGGGAGTAAAACACCGGACAAGAACACTTTTGAATGACAACAAGGAATAATTAGACAATACATAACACAGCCAACAGCTGAGCGTCTGTACCATCCTGACTGCTGTAATCCGACGCAACTTTCACGTGAGTATACAGTGCATCATTGGAAATGCTTTATACAAAGGAATATGCAATTTTGTTTAAAATACATAGTCATTTCGATATGTCATTAGTTGTACAAAACCGGAGTAGCAGCACATTATGTCACAGGTTTTAGTGATATGTCTGGTGGGGTTGGGACATGTGGATACATAAAACAACCCACCTCTGACACCCACCTCCTCTGAATTTACCTTACCGGGTAAGTCAGGGCTAGCCTGCTATTAAACCACCCGTATCATTCCGGACTATCTGGAACTTACCAACCCTAGTTGGTACTGACCCCCTGGGGTAAGTTGGGATAGCTGGATTACCCCCACCACACACACACAAACTCACACACACACCACACACTACACACACACACACACACACACACACACACACACACACACACACACACACACAACCACACATCTTTGCAACTCAACACCACATCATTCATCAAACACACTCAGACATTTTCTGCCTTTGATATAAATATGGACTATAGCCTGTATTCACATCCCCACACCCCACTCCGACCCCTCCTTCTCCCCCTTCCACTGTGCGAATCAATTTGATACCAAGAAGAGTACATCTGGCCAACCTGCCTGTATTTCCTCTCCATCCCAAATGAATCTCCACAACAAGACAAACAGATAAACTGCCACAATACCGTATAGAATGGAATTGTTTTTTCCAGTCGCATCGTACGCTCTTTCTCGCAAAACAATTGTTTCATTAAATGCTCAACCGACCTTAGAAACCCTGATATCAACATGAAAAATATCTCAAGCCTGTGTTTATCCTACAGCACAGCATTCGGTTAAATCTTTGTGAAATTATGTACTTTTTCCGAGTTTAGAATACTTATTGCACCGGTAAAAACTATTCCTGTGTATTTCTGCGCAGATTATTAAATCGAGGACAATGAATAAAAAGAATCATAACATGTATCTTGTCCAGGATCTCAACAAAATGCACAATTTAATCTTCGTCATTTTTAACAATCTCGTTAATGTACGAAAAGAGTGTAGATCTGGCTAGCTTGTGCTAACCCTCTCCCTTCGCCCCCTTTTCTCTTGTCAAGATCAAGCTGGATATAAACAAGAGAGTAAATCATAACGATCGTGAACAGACAACCTCCCTCCTACCTCTATGTATCAAGCACAGTAAGACGTACCTCCTCCAACTGCAGTCAAACAGTGTAAGATCAGAGGTAATCTGGCTAGCTTGCGTCGACACACCCCATCCCCCGCCCCACCCCTCCCACCGCTCAACCTATGCAATTAAGCGTCGACACCCCACCCTCCACCGCTCAACTATTCAATCAAGCGTCCGACACCGCCACCCCACCACCGCTCCAAGTATGCAATCAAAGCGTCGACAAACCCCACCCCTCCACCGCTCAACAAGGCAAACGAGTGAATTTAAGAACGGAGGCTTGCGACCCAGCACCATGGAGTCAGTGTGAACGTCGCACACTGTGGGCCATCGAGGTCCAAGGTTCGCATCCCATCAAGTATTGTGGGTATTTTCTACTCTGAACGACTTCTACCCAGAGTGAAGCGCACTATGGGCTTAATGGACGAGCTGGGACCACACAGCGAGTTTCATCACTTTACTGATTGCGAAATGAAGAGTGTTGGTCTAAACATATGTGACCAACACTGCTGGTGTCTGTAGTCTCCCGCCTGGTTGAAGCTGGATAATTTAATGACATTAAGCGTCCGATTACAAGCCCAACAAGTATCTCATTCCGAAATGACGCCCATACATCATCTGCACCATCCTCATCCTCATCTCCATCAGCACAAAAACGAGAAAGCACTCGGAGAGCTGCCGACCTCCGCCACGGCAGGGCATTAACCACCACATGGAGCATTGCAGATACTGTGTGTAGTAGTTACGAACATCAGTACATACACTCATGCACTCGCCACACAGTAAAAATGTCTGCAGTTTACACCTCCCGGGGACAAACCGGGGGAGAACAGATTCTCAACTGCTACAATCATTTTCTTGACAAGTTAGGGCGTTAACATCATTCACAAAATATTTCACACACACACACACACACGACACACACACACACACACACACACACACACACACACACACAGACCACACCACACACACACACATAGTACCAAAACTGAATTTTTGTAAGTACACCTTTTTAAAACCACGAAAAATTTTACTGCCCGAATTACTTTCCTGTTTTAGTAAAGACAAGAAAAAAAATTGGAATAGCAATAAATTCCAATAGTTAATCTTCCTTCACAATCACACAAAAAATATTGAAAAAAGCACAGACCAATTTTCAACAATCTGTTGGTTAGCTTTAAATTGCCGTTGTATTAAAAAAGTAGTATATGGCGATACCTTAAATACACAAAAATAGCTCACCTGGCTACAAACGATAATGTAAATAATAAGACAAAAGCACACACAAATAACAGGACCCACCTCAGTCGTCTTTCTTTGTTGTTGTTTTGTTATTCAATCCTTTCGTCAGACATTTAAACAGGTATTATTTTGCTATTCATTCATTTCAATTATAACAAAAAAGCTGAAAGGAACCTCTTAAACTATCTTGGCTATTTGGCCCGCTATGTGATACAGATGTCCCCAAACTGCATCCAAAATTACACATTTTAACAAAATAGGCTAACTTAAACGCCTTTGATATGTTTTTCAGCGAAACTAACACAAGCGTATTTTTAACAAAAAAACTAACAAAACAAAAAAAAACTTTATCAGAAAGAAACCATTGTTGATTACCCTCATCCTAATTATATTTAATTACACTGAAATATTGGACAAGAAACTTCTCTTACCCTGAATGAGATTTAAAAACCGCGGCGCATACACACCATTAAAAATGATAGATTCTTTATGTCTATATTTTATGTCAATCCCAACATTTTTAAAGTAGCAAGGTATGTCTACCATAACCTTTTTGATGTTTATTATAAACGGGAATAAGGAGAAAATGTTAGAAACGAACAGTCTCTTTAACAGGCGAAAAAAGAGCTCACCATAAATGCGTTTTTGAAAATATGTAAGCCTATCCGCTCGCGTTGAGAACTTTTGTTATTAATATATTACCAAAAAAACCTTAAGAACGAAACCCTGCCATAACTAACGTATCTGGGCTCAGAAAACAAAACGTCCAAACTATCACCACCCATCACCACCCCCCCCCCACCCCCCCCAAAACAAAAAGAAAAAAAAATAAACAAAAACAAACAACAACAAGGTAGAACTCGAACAAAAACAATCAGTTATACTTTGAACATTCTTATGAACTTAATTAGTAAACTCGAGACAAACACCTGCGTAACGTATCTGGTTTACAAACAAAACATCAAAAATATACAAACAAAAAATAGCACGGTAGAACTCGAAACAAAACAATAAAAATATACAAACTTCAGCTAAACGCAATACCTGAAAGGGCTATCCAAGGGAAAAAGAAAACACATGCGTCGGTAAAACAACCATAAAAATAAACGCACTGCCTTTTTGGTTCCCTGAAAACACAGTGAAAAACTAGTTTTCACAATGGTAATCCTTATGCTATTTTTAAACTTCAAACTAATGCTCTTTGTAATTGAAATGGCCAAATGTTGCCTATGATTATTTAGTGCTAGACTTTTTGCACATATATTCACACACAACACACACACACACACAACACAAACACACACACACACACACACACACACGGCCTCGCGCGCGCGCGCGCGCGCGCGCGCACCACGCACGCACGCACGCACGCACGCCCAAATAAAGCGCACGCACGCACGCAACGCCCGCACGCACGCATACGCACACAACCACAAACACACACCCACACACACACATGAGAGAGAGAGAGACTAACAATACGAATACGAAAAATTTAATGAATAGGCCTACAGCCCCATATCATGGGAGTTGAGTCAAAGTACCATATTGACAACAATTATATGTAACGATGTCGAACATTAGTCAATACTATAGAACAAGTTTCACCATGGGATCAAGCAAAAGAACATGTCTGCATACCAGAGGATTTTGAAACTGGTTTTTGCAATTCTTTTAAATCAGGAAAAGCCGTCTCAATGCCAATGAATGAATATAAATGTAGCTAAGATTATTTATTACGATACTATTCTGGTTGGCCAAAAAGCATTGAAAATCTAAAACAGATGGGTTATTTATAGAACTAGGCGGGAATATACAGTCCCGTTAGTTCTATAAATATCGGACATACAACAATGAAGTGTTTTATCCGTTTCCTAACAAAGCAAATGGGCAGTTTTAATTTTCTCGCTGAAACATTTTGACAATGTCTTAAACGATGAGGTTTCAATGATGATACAACCGAAGTCTTAATCTTTTCAAAGCATTATCCGCACAGGAACATGTTTACCTGTAGTTCTATGAAAACTAATAATACTTGAGCCGAATTGATTAACTATAAAGAGAGAACAATCTCTTGTTGTATGTCAAAATGCCAATCCTGCTTATAACACTCTTATAATCTAATTTTTTAAGTTATTCAAAAAGGAGTGACTGAAGGCGGCGAACGAAGCAAGATCAGATAGAGTTTTAAGAACTTACACGCCAATTACAAGACAAACAAAGGCACAAGACAAGACACGATGCAATTCAACCACTTGGGTCTCATCAGGGCGAAAAAATAAAACACATTTAACATGTGGGACATTACACACAACGAAAAACAAAAAAAAAAAAGGGAATGAAAAATGACTTATCCGTATTCTCCATGAAGGCGGAAATGACATGAGCCAGGTGGGATTATGGTATCGCGAACATCTGGCAGATAATCCGCCACCACCGACCCAAAACTCCGTCGCCGCCTAACTACTTCAACCACACCAACAAACACGACCATGTCAAAGTTAAGGCACTTCTGCAGTCACAGAGTGACAGCTTTGAACGCAACAACACAAGAATCCCAACTCATTTCCCAAACTGGCACACTACAGTGCATCATTGAATGCTTTATACAAAGGAATATGCATTTTTGTTTTAATACTTTGTCATTTCGATATGTCATTGTTGTACAAAACACTGAGTAGCATGCACATTAGTCAAGGTTATATATTTCATTTGTTGAAGGTTCATTGATCCATAAAACACCCACCTCTGACACCCACCTCCCTCTGGAATTTACCCCGGGTAAGTCTGGGCTAGCCTGCTTTTACCCCCGGATCATTCCAGGACTAGCTGGAACTTACCAACCCTAGTTGGAACTGACCCCCTGGGGTAAGTTTGGGATAGCCGGGAAATTTAACCCCACCACACACACACACACACACACACACACACACACACACACCACACACACACACACACACACACACACACACACACACACACACACACATCTTTGCAACTCACACCACACATTCATCAAACACACGCAGACTTTTCTGCCTTTGATAGTAAATATGGACTAGCCTGTATTCACCCCCACACCCCACTCCGACCCCCTGCCTCTCCCCCTTCCACTGTGCGATCAATTTGGAGTAACAAGAAGAGTACATCGGGCCTAGCCTGCCTGTATTTCTCTCCATCCCATATGATGCTTCCACAACAAGACAACAGATAAGACGTGCCACAAATACGTATAGAATGGAATGTGTTATTTCAGTCGCATCGCTCTTCTCGCAAAACTATTGTTCAGTAAATGCTTCAACCGTCCTTTGAAACCCTGTATCAGACAGAAAAATATCTCAAGCCTGTGTTTATTCCTAAGCACAGCATCGGTTGAAATCTTTGTGAAATTATGTACTTTTCAGAGTTTAGAATACTTATTGCTGCCGGAATAAAACTTTCCTGTGTTTTTCTGGCGCCAGTTTATATTAAATCGAGGGGGACAATGAATAAAAAGAATCAAGAACATGTATCTTGTCCATGATCTCAACAAAATGCACAATTTATTCTTCGTCATTTTAACAATCTCGTTAATGTAAGAAAAGAGTGTAGATCTGGGCTAGCTTGTGCTAACCCTCTTTCCCTCGCCCCCTTTTCTCTTGTGCAATCCAAGCTGGATTAAACAGAGAGAGTAAATCAAAACGATCGTGTACAGACACCTCCCTCCTTCCTCTATGTAATCAAGCAGCAGTAAGACGTACCTCCTCCAACTGCAGTCAAACAGGTGTAAGATCAGAGGGTAAGTCTGTGCTAGCTTGCGTCGACACACCCCATCCCCCGCCCCACCCCTCCACCGCTCAACTATGCAATTAAGCGTCGACACCCCACCCCTCCACCGCTCAACTATGCAATCAAGCGTCGACACCCCACCCCTCCACCGCTCAAGTATGCAATCAAGCGTCGACACCCCACCCCTCCAAACCCCTCAACTATGCAATCGAGGGAATTTAAGAAGGGAGGCTTGCGACCAGCCACCATGGTGCAGTGGTTAACGTCGCACACTGTGGGCCAGGAGGTCCATGGTTCGCATCCCATCAGAGGTATTGTGGGTTTTTCTACTCTGAACGACTTCTACCCAGAGTGAGCGCACTATGGGCTTAATGGGAAGACTGGGACCACACAGTCGAGTTTCATCCACTTTACTGATGCGAATGAGAGTGTTGCTCTAATCATTTGACCAACACTGCTGGTGTCTGTAGTTTCCGGCCTGGTTGAAGCTGGGATATTTTATGACAGTAAGCGTCGAGTACAGCCCAGACAAGTAGTCTCATTCCGAAATGGACGCCCATAGCATCATCTGCACCATCCTCATCCTCATCCATCAGCAGCAAAAACGAGGAAAGCACTCGGAGAGCTGCAGACCTCCGCCAAGGCAGGGCATTAACCCCACATGGCATTGTCAGATACTGTGTGTAGTAGTTACGACTTCAGTACATACACTCTTGCACTCGCACACACTGCAGTTGTACACCTCCAGAACAGATTCTCAACTGCTTTAATCATTTTCTTGACAAGTTAGGGGCGTGAACATCATTCACAAAAATTTCACACCACACCACACACACACACACACACACCACACACACACACCACACACACAAGACACACACACACACACACACAGAGTTACAACTGAATTGTAGTACACTTTTAAACCACGAAAATTTGTACTGCCCTGAATTACTTTCCTGTTTTAGTAAAGACAAAGGAAAAAAAATTGGAATAGCATTAAATTCCAATAGTTAATCTTGCCTCACAATCACACAAAAAATATGTGAAAAAAGCACAGCAATTTTCAACAATCTGTTGGTTAGCTTTTTAAATTGCCGTGTTTTAAAAAAGTAGTTGGCGATAACCTTAAATACACAAAAATAGCTCACCTGGCCTTACAAACGATAATGTATATAAAGAAGACAAAAGCACACACAAATACAGAACCACCTTCATCGTCTTTCTTTTGTTGTTGTTTTGTTTTATCATGCCTTTCGTCAGAACATTTGAAAACAGGTATATTTTAGCTATTCATTCATTTCAATTATAACAAAAAAGCTGAAAGGAACCTCTTAAACTATCTTTGGCTTATTTGGCCGTAGATGTGATACAGATGTCCCCAAACTGCATCCAAAATTACACATTTTTACAAATAGGCTACTTATATCGCCTTTGGTTATGTTTTTCAGCGAAACTAAACCACAAGCGTATTTTTAACAAAAAACAAAACAAAACAAAAAACGTTAGCAAAAGTATCCATTGTTGATTTCCCTCAGTCCTAATTATTTATTTAACTGTATATTGGACAAGAATCTCTCTGATCCCTGAATGAGATTTTAAAACCGCGCGCATACACACGCATTTAAAAGATAGATTTCTTTATGTCTATGATTTAGGTCTATCCAAAATTTTAAAGTAGAAGTAGTCTACATATCCTTTTTGATGTTTTATAAACTGGGAATTTGGAGAAAATTTAGAAACGAACAGTCTCTTATCTGGCTGTAGAAAAGTGCGCACATAAATGCGTTTTTGCATAAATATGTAAGCCTATCTCGCGTTTGAACTTTTGTTATGAATTTATTACCAAAAAAAACCTGAAGACGAAACCCCTGCCATAACTAACGTATCTGGGCTCAGAAACAAAACGTCCAAACTATCACCACCCCCCCCCCTCCCCCCCCAAAACAAAAGAAAAGAAAAAAGAACAAAAACAAAAAACAACAAGGTAGAACTCGAACAAAACAATCAGTTATACTTTGAACTTTCTTATGAATTTGTATTAGAAAACTCGAGACGAAACACCTGCCGTAACGTATCTGGTTTACAAACAATACATCTAAAATATACAAACAAAAATTAGCACGGTAGAACTCGAACAAAACAATAAAATATACAAACTTACAGCTAAACGCAATACCTGAAAGGGCGATCCAAGGGAAAACGAAAACACATGCGTCGGAAAACGAACATTAAAAGAAACGCACGCCTTTTGGTTCCCGAATCATGAAAAACTGTTTCAAAGGTAATCCTTATGCGATTTTTAAACTTCAAACTAATGCTCTTTGTAATTCAATGGCCAAATGTTGGCCTATTGTTATTTTGTGCTAACATTTTGCACATATATTCACACACACACACACACACACACACACACACACACACACACACACACACACACCACACGCGCGCGCGCGCGCGCGCGCGCGCGCGCAGCACGCACGCACGCACGCACGCACGCACGCCACACACGCACGCACGCACGCACGCACGCACGCACGCACCACACACACACACACACACACACACACATGAGAGAGAGAGAGAATACGAATACGAATACGAAATTTAATGATTAGGCCTACAGCCCATATCATGGGAGTTGAGTTCAAAGTACAATATGACAACAATTATAGTGTAACATGTCGAACATTAGTCATACTATAAGAACATGTTCACCAATGGGAAAGCAAAAGTACATGCTGGAATACCAGAGGATTTGAAACTGGTTTGCAATTCTTTTAAATCAGGAAAAGCCGTCTCAATTGCAATGATTTGAATATAAATGTTGCTAGATTATTTATTACGATACTATTCTGGTTTGCCAAAAGCATTGATAATCTAAAACATGATGGGTATTTATAGAACTTGGCGGGAATATACTGTTCCCTTAGTTCCTTATATTTCGGACATACTAAAATGAAGTGTATTTCCGTTTCTCTAACAAAGCAAAATGGGCAGTTTTAATTTTCTCCTGAAACATTTGACAATGTCGTAAACGATGAGGTTTCAATGATGAGACACCAAGTCTTAATCTTGTCAAAGCATTTCGCACAGGAACATGTTTTACTGTAGTTAGATGAAAACTAATAGATAATGCCGAATTGAATGAACTATAAAGAGAGAATCTATCTCTTGTTGTTATGTCAAAATGCCATTCCTGCTTATAACACTCTATTAATCTATTTTTAAAGTTTCAAAATGGAGTGACTGAAGGCGGCGAACGAAGCAAGATCAGGAATAGAGTTTTAGAACTTACCGCCAATGACATTGACAAACAAAGCACAAGACAAGACACGATGCATTTCAACCACTTGGGTCTTCATCAGGCGAAAAAATAAATCACATTTAACATGTGGGACAGTACAAACTACGAAAAACAAAAAAAGGGAATGAAAAATGACTTATCCGTAATTCTCCATGAAGGCGGAAATGACATGAGGCCAGGGGGATTATGGTATCGCTGAACATCTGGCTGATATCCGCCACCACCGACCCAAACCCGTCGCCCTACACTTCAACCACACCCAACACAACATCGACCATGTCAAAGTTATGGCACTCTGGCAGTCACAGAGTGACAGCTTTGAACGCACAACTCAAGAATCCCATCTCATTTCCAAACTGGGCACACTACACCCCCAAGGCATCAATATCCAACAATAACCAAACACACATACCCACCTCTTCCACATCAGTTGGCAATATCCCCTACCAACACACACACATACACACACACATACACACACACTTACATACACCACTACCACATCCTCTTCACTCACTTCATACAGTAGTTACAGCAACCCTCCATCTATCTAATCTTAATTTTGTTTTGATCCTTCCCCTTAAATCCCCCCCCCCCCCCCCCCCCACACACACACACCTTTCTTCTCCTTTTTTTTTTTTTTTCATCATTATCTATCCACCATTACCACAACCATCACAAAGATATCATACCATCCTAATAAACTAGACACACAACCCTATCATATCACACACACACACCTCCCTGACGCAACCCCCCCCCCCCCCTCTGTTTCCTCTCCCATAATCCCCCTGGCCTCATGTCATTTCCGCCTTCATGGAGAATTACGGATAAGTCATTTTTCATTCCCTTTTTTTTGTTTTTCGTAGTTTGTACTGTCCCACATGTTAAATGTGATTTATTTTTTCGCCTGATGAAGACCCAAGTGGTTGAAATGCATCGTGTCTTGTCTTGTGCTTTGTTTGTCAATGTCATTGGCGGTAAGTTCTAAAACTCTATTCCTGATCTTGCTTCGTTCGCCGCCTTCAGTCACTCCATTTTGAAACTTTAAAAATAGATTAATAGAGTGTTATAAGCAGGAATGGCATTTTGACATAACAACAAGAGATAGATTCTCTCTTTATAGTTCATTCAATTCGGCATTATCTATTAGTTTTCATCTAACTACAGTAAAACATGTTCCTGTGCGAAATGCTTTGACAAGATTAAGACTTGGTGTCTCATCATTGAAACCTCATCGTTTACGACATTGTCAAAATGTTTCAGGAGAAAATTAAAACTGCCCATTTTGCTTTGTTAGAGAAACGGAAATACACTTCATTTTAGTATGTCCGAAATATAAGGAACTAAGGGAACAGTATATTCCCGCCAAGTTCTATAAATACCCATCATGTTTTAGATTATCAATGCTTTTGGCAAACCAGAATAGTATCGTAATAAATAATCTAGCAACATTTATATTCAAATCATTGCAATTGAGACGGCTTTTCCTGATTTAAAAGAATTGCAAACCAGTTTCAAATCCTCTGGTATTCCAGCATGTACTTTTGCTTTCCCATTGGTGAACATGTTCTTATAGTATGACTAATGTTCGACATGTTACACTATAATTGTTGTCATATTGTACTTTGAACTCAACTCCCATGATATGGGCTGTAGGCCTAATCATTAAATTTCGTATTCGTATTCGTATTCTCTCTCTCTCTCATGTGTGTGTGTGTGTGTGTGTGTGTGTGTGCGTGCGTGCGTGCGTGCGTGCGTGCGTGCGTGCGTGTGTGCGTGCGTGCGTGCGTGCGTGCGTGCGTGCGTGCGTGTGCGCACGTGCGCGGCGCGCGCGCGCGCGCGCGTGTGTGTGTGTGTGTGTGTGTGTGTGTGTGTGTGTGTGTGTGTGTGTGTGTGTGTGTGTGTGTGTGTGTGTGAATATATGTGCAAAATGTTAGCACAAAATAACAATAGGCCAACATTTGGCCATTGAATTACAAAGAACATTAGTTTGAAGTTTAAAAATTGCATAAGGATTACCTTTGAAACAGTTTTTCATGATTCGGGAACCAAAAGGCGTGCGTTTCTTTTAATGTTCGTTTTCCGACGCATGTGTTTTCGTTTTCCTTGGATCGCCCTTTCAGGTATTGCGTTTAGCTGTAAGTTTGTATATTTTATTGTTTTGTTCGAGTTCTACCGTGCTAATTTTTGTTTGTATATTTTAGATGTATTGTTTGTAAACCAGATACGTTACGGCAGGTGTTTCGTCTCGAGTTTTCTAATACAAATTCATAAGAAAGTTCAAAGTATAACTGATTGTTTTGTTCGAGTTCTACCTTGTTGTTTTTTGTTTTTGTTCTTTTTTCTTTTCTTTTGTTTTGGGGGGGGAGGGGGGGGGGTGGTGATAGTTTGGACGTTTTGTTTCTGAGCCCAGATACGTTAGTTATGGCAGGGGTTTCGTCTTCAGGTTTTTTTTGGTAATAAATTCATAACAAAAGTTCAAACGCGAGATAGGCTTACATATTTATGCAAAAACGCATTTATGTGCGCACTTTTCTACAGCCAGATAAGAGACTGTTCGTTTCTAAATTTTCTCCAAATTCCCAGTTTATAAAACATCAAAAGGATATGTAGACTACTTCTACTTTAAAATTTTGGATAGACCTAAATCATAGACATAAAGAATTATCTTTTTAAATGCGTGTGTATGCGCGCGGTTTTAAAATCTCATTCAGGGATCAGAGAGATTCTTGTCCAATATACAGTTAATAAATAATTAGGACTGAGGGAAATCAACAATGGATACTTTTGCTAACGTTTTTTGTTTTGTTTTGTTTTTGTTAAAAAATACGCTTGTGGTTTAGTTTCGCTGAAAAACATAACCAAAGGCGATATAAGTAGCCTATTTGTAAAAATGTGTAATTTTGGATGCAGTTTGGGGACATCTGTATCACATCTACGGCCAAATAAGCCAAAGATAGTTTAAGAGGTTCCTTTCAGCTTTTTTGTTATAATTGAAATGAATGAATAGCTAAAATATACCTGTTTTCAAATGTTCTGACGAAAGGCATGATAAACAAAACAACAACAAAAGAAAGACGATGAAGGTGGTTCTGTATTTGTGTGTGCTTTTGTCTTCTTTATATACATTATCGTTTGTAAGGCCAGGTGAGCTATTTTTGTGTATTTAAGGTTATCGCCAACTACTTTTTTAAAACACGGCAATTTAAAAGCTAACCAACAGATTGTTGAAAATTGCTGTGCTTTTTTCACATATTTTTTGTGTGATTGTGAGGCAAGATTAACTATTGGAAATTTAATGCTATTCCAATTTTTTTTCTTTGTCTTTACTAAAACAGGAAAGTAATTCAGGGCAGTACAAATTTTCGTGGTTTAAAAGTGTACTACAATTCAGTTGTAACTCTGTGTGTGTGTGTGTGTGTGTGTGTGTGTGTGTGGTGTGTTGTGTGTGTGTGTGTGTGAAATTTTTGTGAATGATGTTCACGCCCCTAACTTGTCAAGAAAATGATTAAAGCAGTTGAGAATCTGTTCTGGAGGTGTACAACTGCAGTGTGTGCGAGTGCAAGAGTGTATGTACTGAAGTCGTAACTACTACACACAGTATCTGACAATGCCATGTGGGGTAATGCCCTGCCTTGGCGGAGGTCTGCAGCTCTCCGAGTGCTTTCCTCGTTTTTGCTGCTGATGGATGAGGATGAGGATGGTGCAGATGATGCTATGGGCGTCCATTTCGGAATGAGACTACTTGTCTGGGCTGTACTCGACGCTTACTGTCATAAATATCCCAGCTTCAACCAGGCCGGAGAACTACAGACACCAGCAGTGTTGGTCAAATGATTAGAGCAACACTCTCATTCGCATCAGTAAAGTGGATGAAACTCGACTGTGTGGTCCCAGTCTTCCCATTAAGCCCATAGTGCGCTCACTCTGGGTAGAAGTCGTTCAGAGTAGAAAAACCCACAATGCCTCTGATGGGATGCGAACCATGGACCTCCTGGCCCACAGTGTGCGACGTTAACCACTGCACCATGGTGGCTGGTCGCAAGCCTCCCTTCTTAAATTCCCTCGATTGCATAGTTGAGCGGTGGAGGGGTGGGGTGTCGACGCTTGATTGCATAGTTGAGCGGTGGAGGGGTGGGGTGTCGACGCTTGATTGCATAGTTGAGCGGTGGAGGGGTGGGGTGTCGACGCTTAATTGCATAGTTGAGCGGTGGAGGGGTGGGGCGGGGGATGGGGTGTGTCGACGCAAGCTAGCACAGACTTACCCTCTGATCTTACACCTGTTTGACTGCAGTTGGAGGAGGTACGTCTTACTGCTGCTTGATTACATAGAGGAAGGAGGGAGGTGTCTGTACACGATCGTTTTGATTTACTCTCTCTGTTTAATCCAGCTTGATTGCACAAGAGAAAAGGGGGCGAGGGAAGAGGGTTAGCACAAGCTAGCCCAGATCTACACTCTTTTCTTACATTAACGAGATTGTTAAAATGACGAAGAATAAATTGTGCATTTTGTTGAGATCATGGACAAGATACATGTTCTTGATTCTTTTTATTCATTGTCCCCCTCGATTTAATAATCTGGCGCCAGAATACACAGGAAAGTTTTATTCCGGCAGCAATAAGTATTCTAAACTCTGAAAAGTACATAATTTCACAAAGATTTCAACCGATGCTGTGCTTAGGATAAACACAGGCTTGAGATATTTTTCTGTCTGATACAGGGTTTCAAAGGACGGTTGAAGCATTTACTGAACAATAGTTTTGCGAGAAGAGCGATGCGACTGAAATAACACATTCCATTCTATACGTATTTGTGGCACGTCTTATCTGTTGTCTTGTTGTGGAAGCATCATATGGGATGGAGAGAAATACAGGCAGGCTAGGCCAGATGTACTCTTCTTGTTACTCCAACTTGATCGCACAGTGGAAGGGGGAGAGGCAGGGGGTCGGAGTGGGGTGTGGGGGGTGAATACAGGCTAGTCATATTTACTATCAAAGGCAGAAAAGTCTGCGTGTGTTTGATGAATGTGTGGTGTGAGTTGCAAAGATGTGTGTGTGTGTGTGTGTGTGTGTGTGTGTGTGTGTGTGTGTGTGGTGTGTGTGTGTGTGTGTGTGTGTGTGGTGGGGTTAAATCCAGGCTATCCCAAACTTACCCAGGGGGTCAGTTCCAACTAGGGTTGGTAAGTTCCAGCTAGTCCTGGAATGATCCCGGGGGTAAAAGCAGGCTAGCCCAGACTTACCCCGGGGTAAATTCCAGAGGGAGGTGGGTGTCAGAGGTGGGTTGTTTTACTGGATCCACATGAACACTTCAAACAAATGAAATATCACTAAACCTGATGACATAATGTGCATGCTACTCAGTGTTTTGTACAACTAATGACATATCGAAATGACAAAGTATTAAAACAAAATTGCATATTCCTTTGTATAAAGCATTCCAATGATGCACTGTATTACTCAGTGAAAGTTGCGTCGGATTACAGCAGTCAGGATGGACAGACGCTCAGCTGTCTGGCTGTGTTATGTACTTGTCTAATTATTCCTTGTTCATTCAAAAGTGTATTGTCCGTGTGTTTTACTCCCGTCTGAAGGAACCATGGCCTGTACTGAATAAACTTCAGCTTCAAACATCTCTCTCTCTCTCTCTCTCTCTCTCTCTCTCTCTCTCTCTCTCTCTCTCTCTCTCTCTCTCTCTCTCTCTCTCTCTCTCTCTCTGAAAGAGAGAGGTTTCATTTGCATATTTCAGCTGGTTAAAAAAAAATTCATCGTCACCCTCCTACGATTCTCCCGCGCAGTTGGTCAATGAAAAAAAAGCAAGCCTGGTGAAAGGTACAGAGAGAGAAATGCGCTGTTGTTTGTGCTGCTGGCGATACTGTCACACTAACAGTGTTGAGCTCACGTGTGTTTGCAAGTGTTGAAATGCTAACAGGAGTGGTTCAGAACGTGGTGTAGATAGTGAGTGGAGAGAGAGCTGGCGATACTGTCACACTAACAGTGTTGAGCTCACGTGTGTTTGCAAGTGTTGAGAATGCTACAGGAGTGGTTCAGAACGTGGTG
This sequence comes from Conus ventricosus, assembly GCA_018398815.1. Lineage (NCBI taxonomy): Eukaryota > Metazoa > Mollusca > Gastropoda > Neogastropoda > Conidae > Conus > Conus ventricosus. The sequence goes on along the minus strand of CM031617.1, from coordinate 24,924,607 downwards.
TAGATAGTGAGTAGAGAGAGAGCTGGTGATACTATCACACTAACAGTGTTGAGCTCACGTGTGTTTGCAAGTGTTGAAAATGCTACAGGAGTGGTTCAGAACGTGGTGTAGATAGTGAGTAGAGAGAGAGCTGGTGATACTATCACACTAACAGTGTTGAGCTCACGTGTGTTTGCAAGTGTTGAAAATGCTACAGGAGTGGTTCAGAACGTGGTGTAGATAGTGAGTAGAGAGAGAGCTGGCGATACTATCACACTAACAGTGTTGAGCTCACGTGTGTTTGCAAGTGTTGAAAATGCTACAGGAGTGGTTCAGAACGTGGTGTAGATAGTGAGTAGAGAGAGAGCTGGTGATACTATCACACTAACAGTGTTGAGCTCACGTGTGTTTGCAAGTGTTGAAAATGCTACAGGAGTGGTTCAGAACGTGGTGTAGATAGTGAGTAGAGAGAGAGCTGGCGATACTGTCACACTAACAGTGTTGAGCTCACGTGTGTTTGCAAGTGTTGAAAATGCTACAGGAGTGGTTCAGAACGTGGTGTAGATAGTGAGTAGAGAGAGAGCTGGTGATACTATCACACTAACAGTGTTGAGCTCACGTGTGTTTGCAAGTGTTGAAAATGCTACAGGAGTGGTTCAGAACGTGGTGTAGATAGTGAGTAGAGAGAGAGCTGGCGATACTATCACACTAACAGTGTTGAGCTCACGTGTGTTTGCAAGTGTTGAAAATGCTACAGGAGTGGTTCAGAACGTGGTGTAGATAGTGAGTAGAGAGAGAGCTGGTGATACTATCACACTGACAGTGTTGAGCTCACGTGTGTTTGCAAGTGTTGAGAATGCTACAGGAGTGGTTCAGAACGTGGTGTAGATAGTGAGTAGAGAGAGAGCTGGTGATACTATCACACTAACAGTGTTGAGCTCACGAGTGTTTGCAAGTGTTGAGAATGCTACAGGAGTGATTCAGAACGTGGTGTAGATAGTGAGTAGAGAGAGAGTTGGTGATACTATCACACTAACAGTGTTGAGCTCACGTGTGTTTGCAAGTGTTGAAAATGCTACAGGAGTGGTTCAGAACGTGGTGTAGATAGTGAGTAGAGAGAGAGAGCTGGCGATACTGTCACAATAACAGTGTTGAGCTCACGTGTGTTTGCAAGTGTTGCAAATGTACAGGAGTGGTTCAGAACGTGGTGTAGATAGTGAGTAGAGAGAGAGCTGGCGATACTGTCACACTAACAGTGTGAGCTCACGTGTGTTTGCAAGTGTTGAAAATGCTACAGGAGTGGATCAGAAAGTGGTGTAGATAGTGAGTAGAGCGAGAGCTGGTGATACTGTCACACTAACAGTGTTGAGCTCACGTGTGTTTTGCAAGTGTTGAAATGCTACAGGAGTGGTTCAGAACGTGGTGTAGATAGTGAGTAGAGAGAGAGCTGGCGATACTGTCACACTAACAGTGTTGAGCTCACGTGTGTTTGCAAGTGTTGAAAATGCTACAGGAGTGGTTCAGAACGTGGTGTAGATAGTGAGTAGAGAGAGAGCTGGCGATACTATCACACTAACAGTGTTGAGCTCACGTGTGTTTGCAAGTGTTGAAAATGCTACAGGAGTGGTTCAGAACGTGGTGTAGATAGTGAGTAGAGAGAGAGCTGGTGATACTATCACACTAACAGTGTTGAGCTATGGGTGTTTGCAAGTGTTTGAAAATGCTACAGGAGTGTTTCAGAACGTGGTGTAGATAGTGAGTAGAGAGAGAGCTGGCGATACTGTCACACTAACAGTGTTGAGCTCACGTGTGTTTGCAAGTGTTGAAAAATGCTACAGGAGTGGTTCAGAACGTGGTGTAGATAGTGAGTAGAGAGAGAGCTGGCGATACTGTCACACTAACAGTGTTGAGCTCACGTGTGTTTGCAAGTGTTGAAAATGCTACAGGAGTGGTTCAGAACGTGGTGTAGATAGTGAGTAGAGAGAGAGCTGGCGATACTGTCACACTAACAGTGTTGAGCTCACGTGTGTTTGCAAGTGTTGAAAATGCTACAGGAGTGGTTCAAAACGTGGTGTAGATAGTGAGTACAGACAGAGCTGGTGATACTATCACACTAACAGTGTTGAGCTCACGTGTGTTTGCAAGTGTTGAAAATGCTACAGGAGTGGTTCGAACGTGGTGTAGATAGTGAGTAGAGAGAGAGCTGGCGATACTATCACACTAACAGTGTTTAGCTCACGTGTGTTTGCAAGTGTTGAAAATGCTACAGGAGTGGTTCAGAACGTGGTGTAGATAGTGAGTAGAGAGAGAGCTGGTGATACTATCACACTAACAGTGTTGAGCTCACGTGTGTTTGCAAGTGTTGAAAATGCTACAGGAGTGGTTCAGAACGTGGTGTAGATAGTGCGTAGAGAGAGAGTTGGTGATACTATCACACTAACAGTGTTGAGTTCACGTGTATTTCCAAGTGTTGAGAATGCCACAGGAGTGGTTCAGAACGTGGTGTAGATAGTGAGTAGAGAGAGAGCTGGTGATACTATCACACTAACAGTGTTGAGCTCACGTTTGTTTGCAGTGTTGAAAATGCTACAGGAGTGGTTCAGAACGTGGTGTAGATAGTGAGTAGAGAGAGAGCTGGCGATACTATCACATTAACAGTGTTGAGCTCACGTGTGTTTGCAAGTGTTGAAAATGCTACAGGAGTGGTTCAGAACGTGGTGTAGATAGTGAGTAGAGAGAGAGCTGGCGATACAATCACACTAACAGTGTTGAGCTCGTGTGTTTGCAAGTGTTGAAAATGCTACAGGAGTGGTTCAGAACGTGGTGTAGATAGTGAGTAGAGAGAGAGCTGGTGATATATCACACTAACAGTGTTGAGCTCACGTGTGTTTGCAAGTGTTGAAAATGCTACAGGAGTGGTTCAGAACGTGGTGTAGATAGTGAGTAGAGAGAGAGCTGGCGATACTGTCACACTAACAGTGTTGAGCTCACGTGTGTTTGCAAGTGTTGAAAATGCTACAGGAGTGGTTCAGAACGTGGGTGTAGATAGTGAGTAGAGAGAGAGAGAGCTGGCGATACTGTCACACTAACAGTGTTGAGCTCACGTGTGTTTGCAAGTGTTGAAAATGCAACAGGAGTGGTTCAGAACGTGGTGTAGATAGTGAGTAGAGAGAGAGCTGGTGATACTATCACACTAACAGTGTTGAGCTCACGTGTGTTTGCAAGTGTTGAAAATGCTACAGGAGTTGTTCAGAACGTGGTGTAGATAGTGAGTAGAGAGAGAGCTGGCGATACTATCACACTAACAGTGTTGAGCTCTCGTGTGTTTGCAAGTGTTAAAATGCTACAGGAGTGGTTCAGAACGTGGTGTAGATAGTGAGTAGAGAGAGAGCTGGTGATACTATCACACTAACAGTGTTGAGCTCACGTTGTGTTTGCAAGTGTTGAAAATGCTACAGGAGTGGTTCAGAACGTGGTGTAGACAGTGAGTAGAGAGAGAGCTGGTGATACTATCACACTAACAGTGTTGATCTCACGTGTGTTTGCAAGTGTTGAAAATGCTACAGGAGTGGTTCAGAAAGTGGTGTAGATAGTGAGTAGAGAGAGAGCTGGCGATACTATCACACTAACAGTGTTGAGCTCACGTGTGTTTGCAAGTGTTGAAAATGCTACAGGATGTGGTTCAGAACGTGGTGTAGATAGTGAGTAGAGAGAGAGCTGGGGATACTATCACACTAACAGTGTTGAGCTCACGTGTGTTTGCAAGTGTTGAAAATGCTACAGGAGTGGTTCAGAACGTGGTGTAGATAGTGAGTAGAGAGAGAGCTGGCGATACTATCACACTAACAGTGTTGAGCTCACGTGTGTTTGCAAGTGTTGAAAATGCTAAGGAGTGGTTCAGAACGTGGTGTAGATAGTGAGCAGAGAGAGAGCTGGTGATACTATCACACTAACAGTGTTGAGCTCACGTGTGTTTGCAAGTGTTGAAAATGCTACAGGAGTGGTTCAGAACATGGTGTAGATAGTGAGTAGAGAGACAGCTGGCGATACTATCACACTAACAGTGTTGAGCTCACGTGTGTTTGCAAGTGTTGAGAATGCTACAGGAGTGGTTCAGAACGTGGTGTAGATAGTGAGTAGAGAGAGAGCTGGTGATGCTGTCACACTAACAGTGTTGAGCTCACGTTGTTTGCAAGTGTTGAAATGCTACAGGAGTTGTTCAGAACGTGGTGTAGATAGTGAGTAGAGAGAGAGCTGGCGATACTATCACACTAACAGTGTTGAGCTACGTCTGTTTGCAAGTGTTGAGAATGCTACAGGAGTGGTTCAGAACGTGGTGTAGATAGTGAGTAGAGAGAGAGCTGGTGATACTATCACACTAACAGTGTTGAGCTCACGTGTGTTTGCAAGTGTTGAGAATGCTACAGGAGTGGTTCAGAACGTGGTGTAGATAGTGAGTAGAGAGAGAGCTGGTGATACTATCACAGTAACAGTGTTTAGCTCAGGTGTGTTTGCAAGTGTTGAAAATGCTACAGGAGTGGTTCAGAACGTGGTGTAGATAGTGAGTAGAGAGAGAGCTGGTGATACTATCACACTGACAGTGTTGAGCTCACGTGTGTTTGCAAGTGTTGAAAATGCTACAGGAGTGGTTCAGAACGTAGTGTAGATAGTAGTAGAGAGAGAGCTGGCGATACTATCACACTAACAGTGTTGAGCTCACGTGCGTTTGCAAGTGTTGAAATGCTACAGGAGTGGTTCAGAACGTGGTGTAGATAATGAGTAGAGAGAGAGCTGGTGATACTATCACACTAACAGTGTTGAGCTCACGTGTGTTTGCAAGTGTTGAGAATGCTACAGGAGTGGTTCAGAACGTGGCGTAGATAGTGAGTAGAGAGAGAAGGCACTTTAACACTGAACCGAAACATCACCGTGTGTTTGGGGATGTAGAGAATGCTACAGGAGTGGTTCAGAACGTGGTGTAGATAGTGAGTAGAGAGAGAAGGCACTTCTAACACTGAACCGAAACATCACCGTGTGTTTGGGGATGTAGAGAATGCTACAGGAGTGGTTCAGAACGTGGTGTAGATAGTGAGTTAGAGAGAGAGGCACTTCTAACACTGAACCGAAAACATCACCGTGTGTTTGGGGATGTAGAGAATGCTACAGGAGTGGTTCAAACGTTGTGTAGATAGTGATAGAGAGAGAAGGCACTTCTAACACTGAACCGAAACATCACCGTGTGTTTGGGATGTAGAGAATGCTACAGGAGTGGTTCGACCGTCAGGTAGATAGTGTGTAGAGACAAAAGGCACTTCTAACACTGAACCGAAACACCAGAGTCCAATTGAACATGCGTTAATTTATTTTCTTCTGCACTATAGAGAGTACCATTAGCCAAGTCAATCTATTTTGACGCACCTAGACCAAGTCCTAGCCTCGTAAATGTAAACCTAGGTTAACAAGAATATGGAGTAACAAGCAGATGTCGCTGAGGCCACGTGCTTTACTGTTCAGATGCCAGTGGGAGAAGAGAGAGAGAGAGCGGAAGTTGATATCCTTAGTTTCCATAGCTTTTGCTGATTTGAATTGAATAACCGTGGCGTGGCACGGCATCGGCACTTATTGCTTCTGCAGTGAGAGAACGCCAGGCACTGGACATTGCTGCTCGGGGAGGAGGGGGTGGGTGGGGTGGAAATATGAGGGATGGGGTCAGTGGGGCCCAGCTGTTTGCATGGTGCTCAATCCCTCATTGTGTCGTTAATGACCAATGCAACTGCTCGGGTAGGGGGAGGGGGGGGGGGGGGGAGGGGCATGGAAATATGAGGGATGGGGTGAGTGGCGGTGATGGTGAGGGGCTCAGGAGGGGCTAAGAATGTTCACCATCATGCAGTCCATTGTGGGGCCCCGTTGATGGTTTTACAATCCTCAAGCTTTCCTGACACTTGGCATCACGCTTTTGAACAAATCGATCGCCGTACCTTAAGACTGACCATTGAAATCCCCCGTGTCCTGTAATTGGATATGTGTGTGTGTGTGTGTGTGTGTGTGTGTGTGTGTGTGTGTGTGTGTGTGTGTGTGTGTGTGGTGTGTGTGTGTGTGTGGGGTGTGTGTGTGTGTGTGTAGCTCCTATGTATATCACTCTGTGATAATAACACGCATAGTCCTATGTAGCGGGCTGTTTAATTAAAGTCAAACCTCTTGTCACGTACGGTATAAAGTGAAACTGTTCTTCCGATATACATTGTTTATTCCTCAAGAAAATGGAAGTTGTATGATCAGCTTATAGCAGACAACATCAAGGGAAGTAATTCCTACATCAGAATAATCGTTCTTATCAATTGATAAAGTTCTAAGACTGATGCGAGTTTAAACGGTAGCTAAAGTAAACAATCGGCCAACGCCGAACATCTTTCTGTGTCGGTACAACAAAGCAACACAGAAACCAGACCGCCCCTGTTGGCAGAACTTTCGCTGAGCAAAAAAATAAACAATTCGCGTGGTGGCTGCAGTAAGCTTATATCTCAAGCACAGCCGACTAGAATTAGCACTCCAATCTCAAACATTGAAGACAAAAGAACACACATACTACACAGGCAATGTGACCACAATTGTCATCAGTATTATGCATTAACGCTACATTTTGCGGGTGGGTAGGGGGAGTTGCACTGACGAGAAATTAGGCATTGAACAAACCATGAATCGAACGTATACAAATAAAAAGGTTGCAAGTCTCAAATTGTACAGCATTTCTTTTGCAATTCTTTTTCTGTAAAAAAATGTCAGAATGTGTGTGTGTGTGTGTGCGTGTGTGTGTGTGTGTGTGTACATAGATACATACATATATATCTTTTGTTTTGTTTTTAAGGCACGTGTGTTGGTCCTCCCCCTTCCCATCTTACCCTCCAGCCTCGCAAACAGGAGCTAGACTTGCACGCCCCTGAGACAAAGAGGAAGGTATCCACCATACCATCCAGGCTGAACTGAAGACCACATCATGATCGTCATCTTTATCATCAAAACCGGCATCCATCTTGATTCCCTCCCCTTGCCTTCTTCAGCCACCTCACAATAGCAACCACCAGGCACTGACTCACATGCGCTCTTTGGTTCTTCATCAGTTAAAAAGGTGTTGAGACTTGTTAATAATAATGATAATAATAATGATAATAATTATGATAATGACAACAATGATAATGATTATAATAATAATAAGAATGATCATGATAATAATAACGATAATGGGAATGATAACAATGAAAAATATCTACCGGACGGCTGAAAACTGAAGAAGGAATGGCGCCTTAATAGAAAAAGAAGGGTGGTGACGGAGAGGGACTGTAAAGACCCGGGGTGTGTGTGTGTGTGTGTGTGTGTGTGTGTGTGTGTGTGTGTGTGTGTGTGTGTGTGTGTGTGTGTGTATGTGTGTGTGTGTGTGTGTGTGTGTGTGTGTGTGTGTGTGTGTGTGTGTGTGTGTGTGTGTGCAAAGGAAAGTATGGGAGACAGTTGGGAGGGTGGTGGTGGTATCAAAACAAATTTTCGAAAGTAAGTGGAGGCGGGGGGAGGGGGGGGCACTTGGGCTCACTGCACAGGGTGGTAGAAGTAGACATATGGGAGGAAGGCGAAAGACCATGTGCCAAACCACTCTTTGAAGTCAACAGGCAAAACAAGGAACAGGAACCATGAATACTGTGGAACGAACTGACATTTTGATTTGGAAATGGTCAGGTGACCACAAACTGCAATACCTTGGTTATGATGGGTGCCATTTTTCTCTCCCACGGGGTTGACCAAAAAAAAAAAAAAGGAAAAAAAAATAAAGAAAGAAAAACCGACACAAAAGGGCGCACGGTTCGCCGTACCAATAGAGGCATCGTGAGCATTGTTTTTCGGTCGATTTAATGAGCACATTGACATGAGCACACTGCATGAAACGTGAGCAGCGCGATACTCGACAGCTGGCATAATCATGAGCACAAGTGAGCAAAACAGAATTCAGCGCATCGCAGGAAATAGCAGCGGCACAGAAACCGAATGTGTGCCCGCTCATGGGCGAGTGTACACGACTTGTTCATTGACGTCGTTTTCAAATGGAAGTGGAAGATTCCTGCCAAGAGGATGACTAGAGACACTGCTGGCACAGGTCTGGAACCGAGCATGGGGATGAAGGATGAAGCGTGGGGATGGGGGTGGAGGTGAGCAGAGGAAGAGAGAAATTGAGTGGTGGCGGAGGGGACAGAGCGGGGGCGGAAGGAAGGCAGCAAAGGGAGACGGGAAGGAGTTATGAGGTGCGTCTCTCTTGAAGAAAAAATGTGACATTAACACAACGCCAACAAACCATTACAAATCAGGTAAGGTAAGGTAAGGTAAGGTAAGGTAAGGTAAGGTAAGGTAAGGTTGCTTATGGCACAAAAATGAAAGAAAATAAACAAAAAACCACATTCACACATTCCTTTAAAACACACCGGAAATTTGGATAAAAATCTTGCCTCCGCAAAATCTTAAATCAGATGAAAAATGTGAATCTCTTTCAGAAATGCAAAGATCACATCAGGTGGAACATCTCTGAAGAAGGTTTTCATGGAATCTGCTGTAAAGTCTGTATGTCTCACAACATGCAAGTCCCACCACTCTACAAGAACATGTTTCACTGTGTGCGGTGCATGACATGAAATGCACCACGGAGCTTCTTCATCTTTTAAAAGATAAGAATGGGTGTAACAGGAGGAGTGGCCTATATGCAAACGGCACAAAGCAGTTTCTTTTTTACGGCCACCTCGGGAACATGGTACAAACTGTTTCAGGTTTGGACGGACTTTAAAAAAAGTTTTATCCCTCTGCGAGTTCCGTTCCTCTTGGCAGAGGCCTTTGACATAAGCCTGGGCTTTGGGTTTCAGATCAGTGTGTGAAATAGACAATCTGCCCAACCCTTTCTTTGTGGCACTCTTTGCAAGTTCATCAACCACTTCATTGCCTCGAATGCCCACATGGCTGGGAACCCAAGCAAAAACTATGTTATATCCAGACACGCACACAAGCCAACACATATTCCAGCGCTAATTCGCATTTTACTATACCCCCCCCCCCCCCCTCTTTACTGCAAAGCTACTTTGGCTCTTTCAAGAAAGCACCCCGCCCGCCCAACCATGACATCGCTCACAGTTACAGATTTTGATCACAACAAAAAATCAATCACTGGGAAAACTCATCGTCCTCATCGTCATTATCATCACGGACATCTTTATCACACGAAGGAACTGTCTAGAGCTGACGCTAAACAAACCCGCGCTTCGCTCAGCTTTCAAAATGGATTATTAAAAATAAAACAAGTATATAAATACATGTATGTATGTATAAAGAAAGAAAGGGAAAAAAGGATGAGAAAAAAAAGAGACCAACGACAAAAGCGAAGTTCATGTATGTTCCCTGGACACGTGGGTGAAGGAATTGCCTCGGGGTTTGAGTTCTCCAAGTATGTCCTCAACTTCTGTGAATCTCAGTTCGTCACGGAAGTCCACCAACATGACCCCTCAACCACCACCAAGCTTGTACACACACACACACACACACACACACACACACACACACAACACACACACACACACACACACACACACACACAAACACACACGCGCGCGCGCGCAGTCACCAATCGGCGCCCATTAAAGGCATCAATGCAGAACAGCTACGGGCCTGTGGCGGATCATGTGGACGAGCATCGTGTTTGAACAGTTACAGTTGCAGGACTCCGGCAATCAGGTCGAGACGAGCGAACCGTTGGAGCTTCCCAGGCAAAACGAACGTGGGAAGCCCATGGCCCCAAACACGCCGAGTTGGACGCGGCCTCTCCAGGGCCACGGACATCTCCAGGCTCCAATCCCACGTTGCGTGTGGGAGGCTACAACAGGTCGCTCCCAGCCTGATCACCAGACTCCAGCAACTGTTCGCACTCCTCCAAATGCTCCACCATGTACTCGAACAGCTGGGGATCGAAGTTACCCCACTGCTCGTCATTAACATCAATGTCTAGATCTTCCAGGATGCATTATCTGCCAATTTTGGCTCATCCAGGGGGCCCCAGCCCCTACCTCCATCGGGGCGAAGGAAATGGGCTGAGTGGGCTGCTGTGTTTGAGCTGGCACTGGCGCTAACACGTCGGGCTGTGGAGCAAGGCTTGGAGCTGTAGCCGCTTCTTCCTTTGGGAGAGAGGGACTAATCTGAGGGAACTGGGGTTCTGGCACTGGCGCTGGCACTGGCGCTGACGAGCTGGGCTGTGCGGCGAGAGGACCACACACTGCCTGCACACACACAGACACAACAGCACATGACAATGGCGTTGAATCAAGACGTAAAGAATTTAAGTTCAAAGTTCAGCCCCCATCCACACATACACCACCACCACCACCACACTCGGTTGGGATGACGGGATGGGGAGTGGGTGGGGGAAGGAGTGTAGCAGGCACTCTTTCAGGAGAAATTGGAGGATTTGTTTTTTTGGGGGGTGGTGGTGGTGGTGGTGGTAGGGGTTGGGGGTGGGTGGAGAACTACCACTTTAAAAACATACAGAGCCCGGCTGAGAGTCGGTGAGCTAGAATCTCGCAAGGTCTGTGGCGTTCAGACACTGCAGAATCGCACTGACGAACTCTCTCGTCATTGATACCATCTATTCGGACGGACCAGTGCCACCACTACCACCACCACCACCCCCACCCCCATCGGGTCATCAATGTGCACGGTGTCTCATCTTGCCTTGTTGCCTTGTGGGCTGCCTGCGCAGTTTTAACTGGTTTAAAGGCCTGTTACTTCTGGAACGATTTCAACTGTTCCAGGTGATTCCATTTAGCTGCGAATTCTGACGATACATGTTAAGCTAATCAACAGTCCCATATTCATAGTGGAACGACGGCATACACTTGCTACTTACGAGCCGTTCTTTAAAGCGTTAGATAAATACAACTACCGCCACATGGCCTACCACCGTACATACCCTGGATAACTAACTTTAGGCCTACTGCTGATTTTGTTTTCCACAGTGATACGGGCCTACGTCATTAGCACAGTAAATAATATCCAATCGGAACGCAAGTCTACATGCCATGTGCATTCCAACGAACCACAGGCCTACCGAGTAAAAGTCAACCAGATCTCTTGCGCGTTCGGTCGACCAGATTTATATTACTGAGCACACCGAAATCGATCAGATTAGCGCATTTTATCAATGTTGTAACCTGAGCTCTAGTTATAGACCTAAGAAAGTAACGTGTAAACCAGACAGGCGAGTTGTTAGTCAACCGACACCGCAGAAACCACGTTGCTGTGCGAGATCTTCCGAGAAACTGCGATAAGTTCGCCGGCTCGGCCCGTGCCCTGCAGAAGATAGCCGCTGTGTGGGACACGGGACGTGACACACTGTGTGTGTGTGTGTGTGTGTGTGTGTGTGTGTGTGTGTGTGTGTGTGTGTGCGTGCGTGCGTGCGTGCGTGCGTGCGTGCGTGCGTGCGTGCGTGCGTGTGTGTGTGAAGTCTTCACCAATCACACTCTCTTCGGCCCCATCCGACTAACGGATTCATCGTAAAGATCTCTTCCCCACCGTTCCTGACACTGCACTGGGTTATTCATTCATTCATTCATTCATTCATTCATTATATTCACATTATTTATTCATTCATTCATTGTGTGTTATCATTAACTGATGAATTCATTTTATCTCATTTATTCTCCCATCTGTTTGAACATTGTGCAGTTCCTTCAAGTGAGCAAAATATACGAGAAAATTCCCTAACTGATAGGCAAGTCCTGTTTAATTCAACACAGAAATCAAACGAAAGAAAAACGAATAAACAAAATCGTCCATCTTGTTTACGTAGCGAATCGTTTATTTATTTTGTTTCTATCGTTTGATTTGTTTACTGAATGCAGCTGGACTTGCCGATTCATTTCGTAATGTTCTCGTGTAGTTTGTTTGCTTTGTTTGAGCAAAGCTTTGATTATCACCCCGCTATGGCTATTGTGGTCGGCGAGACTATATGAAACATGACTCGACAGATGCATTTGCTTATTGGCTTGTCCCTTTTTGTACTCGCAGTTCTTAAAGAACAGGGATTACTTTAGAATGGGAACGAAGAAATGCTGTCTGTGTGTCTGTGTGTGTGTGTCTGTGTGTCCGTGGTCAAAATGTGTTCCACTCGCTCCAGACAAAACTACTGGCCCGATCTTTCTGAAAGCTTGTAGGTATGTTCACTATGGGTCAAGGATGATGCCCGATGTTTTAGTTTACCATATATACCGTTACTAATGGCTGTAACGGCCTGTAACGCTTTTTCTTCTCCATGGAATATCTCAGAAAGTACTTGGCTGATCTTTGTGAAAATTAGCAGGTATGTTCATTATGAGTCACAGATAATGCCCGATGTTTTAGTTTACCCCGTTACAGCCGTTGCTAACAGCTGTAACAGCCTGTAACGGTTATTCTTCTTTATGGAATATCTCAAAAGGAACTTGGCCGATCTTTTAGAAAAGTTGTAGGTATGTTTATTATGGATCATGGATGATGCCCGATATCTTAGTTTACCGTTACAGCCGTTATTAACGGCTGTAACAGCCTGTAACGCTTTTTCTTCTGCATGGAATATCTCCAAAAGTACTTGACCGATCTTTGTGAAAATTAGCAGGTATGTTCATTATGGGTCTCGGATGATGGCCGATGTTTAGTTTACCCCGTTATAGCCGTTACTAACGGCTGTAACGGCCTTAACGGTTTTTCTTCTTTATGGAACATCTCAGAAAGCACTTGGCCGATCTTTCTGAAAATTTGTAGTTATGTTCATTATGGGTCACAAATAATGCCCGATGTTTTTGTTTACCATATATACCGTTACTAACGGCTGTAACGGCCTGTAACGCTTTTTCTTCTTCATGGAATATCTCAGAAGTACTTGGCTGATCTTTGTTAACATTAGCAGGTATGTTCTTTATGGGTCACGAATAATGCCCGATGTTTTAGTTTACCGTTATTGCCGTTACTAACGGCTGTAACGGCCTGTAACGGTTGTTTTTCTTTATGGAATATCTCAAAAGTACTTGGCCGATCTTTGTGAAAATTAGCAGGTATGTTCATTATGGGTCACGGATGATGCCCGATGTTTTTGTTTACCGTTATAGCCATTACTAATGGCTGTAACGGCCTGCAACAATTTTTTTTGGAATATCTCAAAAAGTACTTGGCTGATCTTTGTGAACATTAGCAAGTATGTTCGCTATGGGGTTACGGATGATGCCCGATGTTTTAGTTTACCGTTATACCGTTACTAACGGCTGTAACGGCCTGTAACGCTTTTTCTTCTTTATAGAATATCTCAGAATGTACTCGGCCGATCTTTGTGAGCATTAGCATGTATGTTCATTATGGGTTACGGATGATGCCCGATGTTTTAGTTTACCGTTATAGCCGTTACGAACGGCTGTAACGGCCTGTAACAGTTTTTCTTCTTTATGGAATATCTCAGAAAGCACTTGGCCGATCTTTCTGAAAATTTGTAGTTATGTTCATTATGGGTCACAGATGATGCCCGATGTTTAAGTGTACCGTTATAGCCATTACTAACGGCCCATATATAATGGTTTTCTTCTTTATGGAAAATCTCAGAAAGTTCTTGGCCGATCTTTCTGAAAATTTGTAAGTATGTTCATTATTGGTCACAGACGATGGCCGATGTTTACCAGAATAACCATTACTAAAGGTTACACCAGTCCAAGACGGTTTTTCCTCTTTATGGAATATCTCAGGCGTATTCAGGATAAACTGGGAGTACGTTTATTATTTTGCATTTTGGTTTTCTGTGTGCTACTAATGCAAATACTTGTTAAAAAAAAAACTCAGCTTGCCAGAAAGTTGGCTTCGTTTTCTTTTCTTTCTTTCTTTCTTTCTTTCTTTCTTTCTTTCTTTTTCTTTCTTTCTTTCTACTTCTTCTTTCTTCTTCTTCTTTTTAACCATTGTGTTCCTGTCTATCAAATGTATTTTCTTAGAACAATTTTTTTTGTTTTTAAAACAAATGGAAGAAATCCTAGTTCCTCACGACTGGGTCTTTTTTTAAAAACGAAAATGAACAATAGATTGAAAAATAGTCAATAGATTCGCATTCAATCGTCTTGGAATTTAGACAACACTCGATTGGAAAATGATTGCAAGGACATTTTCTTTCGTGTATGTTCCGCTAATGTGTGTGTGTTAGAGAGAGAGAGAGAGAGAGAGAGAGAGAGAGAGAGAGATGAGAGAGGAGAGAGAGGAGAGAGAGAGAGAGAGGTGTGTTAGTGTGTGTGTGTGTTAGTGTGTGTGTTGTGTGTGTGTGTGTGTGTGTGTGTGTGTGTGTGTGTGTGTGTGTGTGTGTGTGTGTGTGTGTGTATGTGTGAGTGAGTGAGCGCGGGCGAGAGAGAGAGAGAGGAGAGGAGGGGGAGAGGAGAGAGAGAGGAGGAGAGAGAGAGAGAGAGGAGAGAGAAAAAACTCAGAACTCAGAACCTGTTTACTGTACATCGGCCTTGGGCCACAATACAGGGGACGGGGCACGAGGGCTGGGGAATAGTCGGCGCTGAGCACAATACATGTGCAGGACATGCAAAACATAAACAAGTCATGGACTCATCAAATATAGAGAACATGAAAAGAATTACCATCATTAACAAAGCCATGCACTGTTTGATAATTACCAATTTCCATAAACATGAAGTTTGAAATGTACACATGTAAAGTGATTATATAATTACCCTATCATTTTCTGACTTCTATTACCTGCATGAAACACATACCTAGAAAGATTGTGTCTTAGATCACTGTTTTCTGATTCAAGAAGCTTATGCATTGGAGTGTTAACATGACCACTTAGAAACTTCTCTCTTAAGTCATTATACATGATGCACTCCTTCAAAAATGGGCCTCATTTTCAGTTTTTGATTTACAAAAAGGACACATTTTATCTTGAACTCGATCACTATATCTATTAACATTGTTGTTGAGTGGTAGAACATTAAACCTTATTTGAGCAATAGCAACACGAAAACAATACACATCCATATGACATATGTACTTATCTTTTTCAAAATGACTTTGAAAGTTCGATAACTCTCATATCTGTTTCTATCTCGAATAGCGCCATACCATTCTTGTGTAAACATATCTACTAGTCTCTGTTGAAACATACTCAAAAAAGCCTTTCTATCCCCTACACCTTGTTGAAGCCACACTATGTAGAAACCAATTGTGCATAGACTTTCTCTTATTTTTGACGCCCAGCAGTCCTTCCCATTCCTGTCCAGTTCCATTAACATTATATACGCCTTATAAGGCAACCGATCAGGGTTCATATGTAACAGCTTTGACCAGTATCTAATGGAATTCGTGCATGAGTTAACATAAAGCGGATATCTACCCAGGTCACCATATACCATCTTATTTGGAGTCTTGACTGGAACGCCTAAAAATCTTTTACACGCCAACATATGGACTTTTTCGATATGTTCTAATCTATTTAATCCCAATTTCGGATGAATATAATAAAATGGATTGGATCTTCACGTCATTTATTTTAAAAGAGAGAGAGAGAGAGAGAGAGAGAGAGAGAGAGAGAGAGAGAGAAGAGAGGAGAGAGAGAGAGAAGAGAGGAGGGGGAAGCAGGGGCAAGCGAGAGAGAGAGAGAATTCGGGAAAGTTCTCTCTCTCTC
>CM031617.1:24902034-24908819 GCA_018398815.1 Conus ventricosus | reverse complement strand
GACGAATGTACTTCAAGGCTGTGTCGCAGCATGACTACACGGCAATACACCAAGATCTTAACTTCAATGGATATCCTTTCCTGTTAGTGTAGACCAAATTGATCAGTTTGAAGAGCAAAACAAACCAATAACCGTCAATATCTACACATGGGATGAGGAAACAAATCTACAGCCGATTAAAGTGTCAAGAACAGTCCAACAATTGGCGAGCCAGACAAAATCATGTTGACTTACTACTAATGTTTTCACCAGCGGGGCTGCCACATTACACATTGATACGAACAATGAGTAAACTAATGCAGCATACTTCAAAAGATGGGCACAAACAAGAATTCTGCAGAAAATGTTTAACAAGAATGCCATCTGTGCAAGCCGCGAGTGAACATATAAAACATTGTAAAAGTTCTGTAGACTGTAATACAGAACTAATTACGCCCCCGCCAGGATCTAAAGTTAGTTTTAAGAACTGGAAAAAACTGCAACATTCTCCATACGTAGTTTACGCAGACTTCGAGTCGCTTATTGTTCCTTATGAAGGGCCAGCGCCACAAAAACTTCGAAAAACAGTCTTAATGAGTAATCATCAGATTTGTTCATTTGCCTTCATTATTGTTAGGTCGGATGGCGCTCATTCAACGCCAGAATTATACAGAGGACCAGATGCGGCTAGAAGATTTTTACAGCGCATGCAGCAAGTGCGTAATGATTGTTCTAATAATCTGAATTTATCTGAAATCATGATGACGCCTGAAGACCAACAACAGTATGACTCAGCCACGCATTGTTGGATTTGTGGTTTAGGCCTCTCATCAGACGCAGAGAATCCAAAAGTAAGAGACCATGATCACATTAGCGGAAAGTTCAGAGGAGCGGCGCATAACAAATGCAATCTTCAACTAAAGTTTGATCCTAAGACATGGAAGCTGCCTGTATTCTTTCATAACTTGCGAGGTTACGACTCCCACCTTATAATGAAAGCAGTGGACGATGCCTTCAGGGTAGCATGCATTGCACAGTCATCAGAAAAGTACATGTGTTTCACTTTAAATAACATGTCTTTTTATGACTCTATGCAGCACATGATGGGTTCATTAGAGTCACTGGCCATGTCCTTAAAGTCCTGCCCAATAACGGAAGAATATTTTGACCCAACTCTTGTTAGAAAGGGCGTTTACCCTTATGAGTACATGAACAGTTGGGAAAGGTTTGATGAAGATACACTTCCACCTAAAGGCGCGTTCTTTTCTAGTCTTAGAGGAAAGGACATCAGCGACTCCGATTACCAACATGCTCAAGATGCGTGGCAGAAGTTAGAGTGTAAAACGATGGGAGACTATCATGATTCATACTTGATGGCTGATGTATGTTTGTTGGCGGACGTCTTTGAAAATTATAGAAAGACCTGCATGAAACATTACAGTTTGGATCCTGCGCATTACATTTCTGCGCCCGGGATGAGTTGGGACGCTTTCTTAAAGTTTACAGGAATACAGATTGATTTATTGTCTGACCTACCAATGATTCAGATGATTGAAAACGGATTGCGTGGAGGAATTAGTATGGCGTCACATCATTACTGTAAAGCAAACAACAAATACTTGGACGATTATGATCCCAGTAAAAGGTCTAACTATCTCATGTATTTAGACGCAAACAATCTGTATGGTTGGGCAATGGCGCAATCACTTCCATTACGTAACTTTAAAATGTACACAGGTACGAATAATATTCAAAAGGCATTAAAGTGGTTGAACAGTTTAACGCCTGACCAACAGCGTGGTTTCATTCTAGAAGTTGACTTAGAATATCCTCATGAACTCCATGACCTGCATAATGACTATCCATTAGCAGCAGAAAGTCTAAAGATGGATCCAAGAGAACCGCCTAAACTTGTGCCTAATCTTCGGGGCAAAAAAAATTATGTCTGTCATTACAGACTTCTACAATTTTATTTAAGACATGGTTTGAAGTTGACAGCAGTTCATCGTATAATTGCTTTTGATCAAGAACAGTTCATGAAACCATACATCATGAAGACACTGATCTCAGAACATAAATCCACAGATGCTTCAGAAAAAGACTTTTTCAATTGATGAACAAAGCTGCTTTGGAAAGACTAATGGAGAATCCGCACAGCGCCAAAGATGTCAGATTAGTCCACCAAAGAGAACGAAGCAATTAAGCTAACTCAAAACCAAATTATCAGGATTTAGAAGATTTCATGATCATCTTTTTGGCATAATGATAAAAAAAGAAAGTCAAAATTAGACAAACCTTATTTATTGGGTTACTGTTTTAGAATTATCAAAGCTTTTGATGTTAGAGTTTCATTATGACTACTTTAGAGCCCTCGTATCCGAGTCCGAGTACTTTACACATATACAATAGTTTTGGTTATAGATTTCCCTACTGAAGACATCTATAAAGACATGAAATGAAGTAGCTAAAGGACATGCGGGATGTTACGACACGTCCCCGTTACCCTAAAATTCGCCTTTGCATTCAATTACTAACAAGAAGGTTTTAGGAAAATGAAGGATGAAGTTTCTGGAAAGGTGATCAAGGAGTATGTGGGGTTAAGGTCAAAAATGTACAGTATTTCGAGCCAGGAGAAAATCATTAAGAAAGCAAAGGAAATAACTCGCAGCGTTGTGCAGTCCAAACATAATCACATGACAACTACAAAGAATCAATTGTTGTCATAAGACTCATCATGACAACGTAAAACTGCGATCTAATCTACATGAGATCAACACAACAGGTTGTAACAAAGAGTCATTAAGATAGAAAAAACACACAACGGGTGTTTGTTAATCAGAGTTTCCATATGCAATCGGCAACTGGAGGACCGAATAAACAGAGGGGTTTTTATATTTCATCAACTTTTTATTATAAGATCAATCATAGCTCATCCAATTCATTTAAATCTTTTCTCATGTTTGATTGACGAAGTTTCGAATTTTTTTTTTATTATTCCAAGATATCTTTTTCCCAATTGGGGGTTTGAGTTGTAGGTGATCTGGATGATTACATGCATTGATTAATCCTGCGAAAAATGTTTCCTTAATAGCATTACTCGTCTGAAATGATTCCCGTATCATTTTCAAGTCTCTTCCTTTACCATTCTTGTTTCGTTCTGCGCTTTCCTTCCTGCCTTTCATTTAAACCCAAAATATGTTTACGTAAATTAATTAAGCGGAACGGTGCCGCCTGGCGGGATTATCTGCAGTTCTTCTTTCACGAAAAGATCTTATGAGGAGCGGTTGTATTGTTGTGTCAAGTTTCTCGTAAATTATACACGGGCGGATTCATTTTTACAATTCTTTTTATTTCATCGGGTCAACACTCCAAACTGATCTGTTTTGCCCTGATGCGAGTGTCCCCTTCTGCTTCCCCCGTAAATAAAGGCGTACCTTTCTTTCAAACCAAACGGTAATAGTTTTGCTGGTGTACTGGAAGTCTCAGCAACATTTATTGTTTTTCTTTTGATTGCTTGACAGGTTTTAACCCTTTAAATTCTTCTGGTGTCTGTCGCGCAAAACTGAGGCAGTCTTCTAACCCATTCTGTGTTGCGAGAATTGTCAATCCATGCTCTCTGTGATACTGTAGGAGAAAATCTTTCGCTAACTGTTTTGTTTAAAGTTTTCAACTAAAGCTGGTGATCTGTGAAGCACCCCGTAATGCCCTCTTCTATAGTAACTCTGTGTTTTAAACAATAATTGATTCACATTGGCCTTTAAATCTTTTCCATATCACTTGAATCATGCGAGGATAAGTTAGCGGCCCTCGTTTGTATATCATTGTATAGGCGACAGCCAAGGCGCAGAAGCACTCGTTTTTGGCGATAATGTTGGGCTCTGCATCTTTGTATCTTGTAGCTGCCAGTGTCCAATGACTGTAAGTGCGTACTTAAATCTTTTTTTCGTCTAATCCTATCATAGGGTAAATATAAAGATCCATTTGATGTGTGTCGTTTGAGTTGTGTTTACCGAGTGTGGTCTCTTATTCGTTTTGGGGTTTGCGCAGGGAAATAAAATTTTTCCAAATCGCTTGTTTAGATAAACATTCTTTGTCTGTTTGTTCACTGACAGCTCCAGCGCTTGGCTTAGCTTTTATTGCTGGGAATGCCCTTTTCCAATAACCTTTGGGCCGAATAATAGATTTTGTTCATTTTATTCAGCCAATATTATGTGCAACAAAAATACACGACGTCATAACCAACGCACAATATACCCCCGATTTCTTTGCAAATCTTAGTTTTTCTGATTTGTTGATAAAAGTCACTGAAATTTTTGGTGGAGGCATGTCTCGATTGGTTTGCCGTTACTAGATAATTTTGTTTTATTGCATGATCTAACGATGTATTAAATTTGTATACGCTGCATTGCCCCTGTCTTTTTCAGTGTGTCATTAATAAAATCTAACTGCTCAAGGTCTCTGCCTTTACATAGGCGTCTTGTGCAGTGTCTGCTAGTTCTCTCCATAGCTTTGTTATGTCTTTTTCTCTCGCCGTCATTCCCCCGTTTACAAATGCGAAATTACTTCCGCTAAAAATCAAGCGCATATCACCACAGCACGGCGCCTATCATAGTTCGAGTGAAGCCATTTTTTATACATGTATTATTTTTATACTTTACATATTTTATATTGGTCTGAATTATTCCTTGCTTACTAGAAAATCTTTCGTGGTCAAACCGAAGCTGCAATGATAGCAATTAGCTTTTGCTAATCCTCAAAGTCTAGTTTGCCAAGATCTGTCTGGTTAATTCTTAACAGGCTTTTTATACCAATGCATTTGAGTATCCTGACACTTAGACCGATCCAATAACAGCAGAATGGTATACAAGGTTAGCAACTAGTTTTTTCGGTGCTCATTTTTTATAAAATAAAATTAATTATAATTATTAAAAAAAACATGAACATGTGATGATTCTACTACAGGCTTTTACAAGCGGGCCTAAACCTTCCCAACTTATGAATGACCAAGTTGATGGCCAAGCTGTTAAGCCCCAAAAAGGAGAGGTTGTATTCTTTGGCAAGCGTGTGGGAAAAACAAAACAGTTCCTCGGAAACTGAAGTTCAGCATTGAACAAATTCAACAGATGTCGCCACAAGACATTTAAAGAATCCTAACAGTTATGAAGCGCAGCTGGGGTCTAGAAGGTAAAAAGTGTGGGGTGCAAACGGTTCTTATTTTGTACACTAAAGTTACTAGTCAGTAGATTTGCTCCCATTGATTCTGAACAAGATCTTACGTATGAATTAACGCAAGAACTGTTTTAACAAAGTCATTAGAGGTCTCTATGGCTGTGAACTATATTACAGATTTGGAACATTATTGTCGGCCATGCGATCATGGGATTATAACTTTTAATCATTAGACTTTTTGTTTCCCTTCAAATGAGCGAGCTAGAAAATCAGCAGAATCAGAAAACACTGAATCCGGTGGAGAAAGTAACCAAGCCCAGAAAGATCACAGAAAACGCTGAATCAGGTGAGACCATTAAAAATCCTGGCGTGTTGAAGCATGGAAAAAAATTAGCAGAGTTAACATTACAAAGAAAAAATTAATGTTACAAGAATATGACTGTCATCATAAAAACAAAACACCGCCAGGCCAAACAAGTTGATTCAATGCCCGCTGATAAAAACTCCATGTGATACAAGGGCACCAAGTCCTTCAATGGAATATTGAACGGATACTGAAACTGTGTGGCGCATTTTTTGGCGCCATTGCTGCTGTGGGGGCAGTTATTACGGTTATAAAATATATAAAGAAAGGCATCAGAATCAAAAGCAAAACGCAAAAAAATCTTAACCGTTAAATACAGAGTAAAGACAAACAGCACGGCCAAAACCGCCATTAACAAAGCATCATTTTGATCCATTTATAATGGAATAATATTTTAGAAATTTTTTTATAAAATAGATCATTCGTATTATAAAATGATGAAGGTCATAAATAAAGACATGGAGTCTATAAAATACATTTTCCATAGACCCTAATTGTAATCATGCGGTTTGCTTCGGATGTAAAAAACCTTCCCATAAGATCAATGCAGAGAACGCTGACTAAGACATCCCTCAACGATGACGCGTTTTTTGAGGCGTAGGGTGTGTGTACTATATTAGACATCTACTGGGGGTTTAAAGGTAAAAAACATAGCTTGTATTTTTTTTTAATAATTATAAGATAACGTAATAAGAACTTGGTTGTACTTAAAGTATGACGTAATCAAGAACTGATCAAGAACTTATTTAAGAACTTACTTAAGAACTTGATCAAGAACTTTATTAGAACTTATTAAAAACTTGGGTATAAACTTGAGACTGACTTAAGGACAACTTAGAAGTAAACTTAATTAAGAACTTGCAGAATAACTTGTTAAAAACTTAGAAGAAACTTGAGTGTGTGCATGCGTGGTGGGTGGTGGGGCAGGTGGGGGTGGGGGGTGTGCATGCGTGGTGGCAGGACAAAACAAACAACAAACAACAAACACACAGTAGACAGTTCCAGGGGTGGGGGTGGGGGACGAGCTGCCGTGGTGTAGGCCAAAACACACAACAAACAAAAGTAGAACTCCTAGGGCCACATTCTTGCTTTGTGACTAAAACAGGCTGTGTCTTTCGCTCGCGAACCTCAATGACCCCGAAGTGATCACATAGGGTCGTTGGCCAGTTTGCCGCTGATCTTTTGCAGGTGCTTCCGCGCGCTTTGCTGTCAAGCGATCACATAGGGGGGGTCGTTTGACCTAGTTTTGCACCGAGCTTTGCAGGTGCAAACG
>CM031617.1:24877034-24884534 GCA_018398815.1 Conus ventricosus | reverse complement strand
AACCCCCCAGAAATGACTTAAATTTTTTAAAAACCCGTTTGAAAAAGGGAGTTCAGGGGGAAGAATACAACCCTTTAAGGGGGATTAGGGGAAAACAAATTATACAAACCCCTTTTTTAAAAGGGGAATTTGGGGGGGGAAAAAAAAATTTGAAAAATTTTCAAGTTATGTAATACCCCTTTAAAAATCTAAAGGAAAAAAAATTTTAAAATTTAAGTTTTCCGAATAAATTCCATTAACCGTTTTAAATGTTTTTAAAAGGGGTGGGGAAAAAAAAGGGAAGAAAGGAAAGGGGGAAAAAGGAAAAAAAAAAAAAAAAAGGGGAAGGGGGAAAGAAAAGGAAAAAAGGGGGGGAAAAAAAGAGGGGGGTTTATTTAAGGGAGAAAAAGAAGAATTGCCAAAATTTTAAAAAAGAGAAAAGAGAGGGAAAAAAAGACAGACAAAGGGGGGGAGGAGGGGGGGGAGGGAGGAGGAGGAGAGAGGAGAGGAGGAGGAGGAAGAAAAGGGGGGGAAGAGGAGAGAAAAGGGAAAAAAAACCCCCCAAAAAAAAAGGGGGAGACGCCCCAACAAAAAACCCCAAAAAAAACCCCGCACGCCCTTGGCAAGCCCCATACACACACCAAAAAAAAAAAACAACAACAACCCCCCCCACACAAATTCAAACCCCAAAAAAAAAAAAAAAAAAAAAAAAAACAAAAAAAAAAAAACCCCACACACCCCCCGAAAAAAAAACACAAACACCCCGCGGGCCCCCCCAACCCCCCCCCCCCCCCCCCCCCACCCCCCGCCCCCACACACAAAACCCCCCCCCCCCCCCCCCCCCAACACACACACACACACATACCCCCCCCCCCCACCCCCCCACACACCCCAAAAAAAACACACCCCCCCAAAAAAAAAAACCCCAGTTTCTTTTCCCGGGACCGATATTCCTCCCCCCCCCCCCCCAAAACCCCCCCCCCCCCCCACCACACCAAACCCCCCCCCCCCCACACACACACACACCCCCCCCCCCCCCCACACACCACACACAACCCACCCCCCACACACACACACCCCTCCACAAAAAAAACACACACACACCACCCCCCAACCCAAAACCCCCCCCCCCCACCAAAACCCCACCCCCCCCCCCCCCCACCCCCCCCCCCCACCCCCCCCCCCCACCCCCACCCCCCCCCCCCCCCCCCCCCCAACCCCACCCCCCCCCACCCCCCCCCCCCCCCACTCCCCCCCCACCCCCCCCCCCCCCACCCCCAAAACCCCCCCACAACCACCCCCAAAACCCCCCCAACCCCCCCCCCCCCCCCCCCCCCCCCCCCCCCCCCCCCCCCCCCCCCCCAACACCCCCCCCCCCCACCCCCCCCCCCACCCCCCAACCACCCCCCCCCCCCCCACACCCACCAAAAAAAAAACCCCCCCCCAAACCCCACACACACAACACCCACCCCCACACACCCCCAACCCCCCCCACCAAAAACCCCCCCCAAAACCACCACACACACCCCCCCACACACCCCCACCCAACCCCCACACCCCCACCCCACCCACCCCACCCCCCCCCCCCCACACACACACAACACCTCCCCAAAAACCCCCACCCCCACCCAAAACACACACACCAACAAACAAACCCCCACACCCCAAAACACACACAACACAAAACCCCCAAAAACCCCAAACAACCCCCACACACACCACACACCAAAAACACACAAAACCCCACACAACACACCCACACACAACACAACCCCCCACACACAACACACACCCACACACCAAAACCACCCCCCCCCCACACCCACAACACACACCACCCCCCCCCCCCCCCCACCCCCCAAACCACCCCCAACAACCCCACCCCACCCCCACCACCACAAAACCCCCCCAACCCCAAAAAACCCCCCCCCCACCCCCACCCCCCCAACACCACCCCCCACCCCCCACCCCCACCCAAACACACCCAAAAACCCCCACCCCCACCCCACACACCCCAAAAAACCCCCCCCCCCCCCCCCCCACACCCCCCCACACCCAACCCCCCCCCAACCCCAACCCCAAAAAAACACACACCACAAAAACAACACCACCCCAACCCCCACCCCCCCCAACCCACCACAACACACACAACACACACAAACCCCCCCCCCCCCCCACCACCCCACACAACAACCACCCCCCCCACAACCCCCCCACCCCCACACACACCACCAACCCCACCCACAACCAACCCACCCAAACCCCCCCCCACACACCCCCCCCCCAACCCCCAAAACCCAACCCCCCCAAAATACCCCCACCCACCAAAAAACCCCCCACACCCCACACACACACACCCCCCCCCCCAAAACCCAACCCCCCCCCCAAAAAACCCCCCCCCCCCACCCCCCCCCCCCCCAAAAAAACCCCCCCCCCCCCCCCAAAACCCCCCCCCCCACCCCCACAAAACCCCCCCCCCCCCAAAAAAACACAAACACACCACCCCCAAAACCCCCCCCCACAACAACCACACACACACACAACCCCCAAAACACACACCAACACAAAACCCCACACACACACACAACCACCAACAACCACACACACCAACATACCCAAAAACACACAACACACACACAACCCCCCACCCACACAAAATCCCCCACCCACAAAACACCAAAACCCAACCCCCCCAAAAACCCCCAAAAAAAAAACACACACAACAACCCCAAAAACACACACAACACACACACACAAACCCCCAAACCCACACACCAACAACAAAACCCCCACCACCCACCACACACCAAAAAAACACACACACACACCATACCCCACCCAAAAACCCCCACACACACAAACACACCCCCCCCCACACACACACCCCACACCCCACCCACACACACACCAAAAAACACACCCCACACACACCAAAACCCCACACCCCACACACACAACCCCCAAAACCCACCACCCACCCCCCCCCCCCACAAAACCCCCCCCCCCCCCACACCCCCCCCCACCCACCACACCCCCACACAACCAACACACCCCCACCCACACCAAAAAACCACACCCAAACCCCCCAAAACCCCAAAACCCCCACACCACCCAACCCCCCACCCCCAACCCCCCCCCCCCCCCCCCCCCCCCAACCACCCACCCCCACCCCAAACACACCCACACCCCACCCCCCCCAAACCCCCACACACACAACCCCCCACACCACAAACACCCCCCCAAAAACCCACAACCAAAACCCCCCCCACCCAAAAACACCCACACCCACCCCACACCAACCCACCACAACCCCCCCCAAACATCCCAAAACCCCAAAAACCACACACACACCCCACACCAAAACAACACACACCAAACCCACACACACACACACAAACACACACACACACACATACACCACCACACCAAAAACACCCCACCCAAAAACACCCACCACAACCCAAAACCCACACACCCACAACCCCCAAAACCCACCAAACCCACAACCAAAAACACACACACAAACACACCACAAAACACCCCCCCCCCCCAACACCACAAAACCCCCAACCAAAACCACAACCACCCCCAAAACACCCAAAACCCCCCAACAAACCCCCACCCACACACATACATAAACCCCCACCACCCCCCCAACAAAACACCAACCCCAACCCCCCACCACCACACACACCAAAACCCCAACACCCCCCACACAAAAACCAAACCAAAACACACACCCAACACACACCACACCCCCACAACTACCAAAACCCCCACCCCCCCCCCCCACCCCACCAAAACCCACAAAATACCACACCCCCCACCCCACACCCCCACAACCCCCACCCCAAACCCCCCACCCCACACAAAACCCCCCCCCAAAACCCCCCCCAAACCCCCCCCCAAAAACCCCCCCAAAAACCCCCCCACCCCACACACCCCAAACAACCCCACCCACCCCCAAACCCACCCCAACCACACCCACCACCCACCCCCCACACACCCCCCCCACACCACACAACAAAAAACCCCCACACCCCCACAACACAACACCAACACAACAACACACACACACACTACAACACAACAACCCCCACACAACACAACCCCAACACACACACACAAAACACCCCCAACCCCACACACCACAAAAAACCCCCCAAAAAAACACACCACATACACACCCCCCACAACAACACACACCCCACACACACAAAAACCCCAAAACAAACACAAACACAACAACACCACACAACACAACCCCAAAAACAACAACACCACACAACAACCCCCCCCAAAAAACACACACACACAACACCCACACACCACACACACACACACAACCCAAAAACCCCCCCCCAAAAAAAAACACACACCACAACACACACCCAAAACCCCCACAACCAAAAACACCAACCCACAACACACCCACACACACAACACCCCAACACACAAAAAAACCTACACAACACCCCCCCCACACACACAACACAACACACACAACCACACACACCACCACACACCACCCCAACAACCCCCCCACACTACAACACACAAAAACAAACCCCCCACAACAAACAAACCACACACACACAAACAACACACCCCCCACCACACACACACACACAACCCCACACACCACACACCCAACCCACACCACACACCCACACACCAAAAAACCCAAAACACAACACACACAACAACACACAACCCACAACACCCCAAAAAAACACAAACATACACAAACCCCCCACCAACACCAAAAACACAACACCCCACACACCACAACAACACAACCCCCACCCCCACCCCCCCCCAACAAAACCCCCCCCAAAAAAAAAAAAACAAACCCCACCCCCAAAAAAACCCCCCCCCAAAAAAAAAACCCAAAAAAAATCCTCCCCAAAAAACACCCCCACCACAAAAACCCCCCCCACCCAAAAAACTCCCAAAAACCCCACAACAAAATTCAAAAAAAAACCCCCCCAAAAAAAAAAAACCCCCCCCCCCAAAAACAACCCCCAAAACCCCCAAACCCCAAAAACCCCAAAAACCCCCCCAAACCACACCAAACCAAAACCCCCAAACAAAACCCCAAAACCCCCCCCTTTTTTAAAAAAAAAAAAAATAAAAAAACCCCAAAAAAAAAAAAAAAAAAAAACAAACACAAAAATCCCAAAAACCCCCCCCCAAAAACCCCCCCCCAAAAAAAACAAAAACCCCACAACCCCAAAAACCCCCCACCCCAACCAAAAAACACCCCCAAACAACCCCACAAAAAAAAAACCCCCCCCCAAAAAAAAAAACCTTTTTTTTTCCCCCCCAAAAAAAAAAAAACCCCCCCTTTCCCCAAAAAAAACCCCGGGGGAAAAAAAAAAACACCCCCCACCAAACCACACAACAAACCCAAAAAACCAAAAAACAAAACAAAAAACCCAAAAACCCACCCCAAATTTACAACCCAACAACACAAACCCCCAAAAAACCCCAAACCCAAACCCCCACCACCAAACAAACCCCAAATAAACCCAAAAAACCCCCCAAAAAAAAAAAAAAAAAACCCCCCCCCCCAAAAAAAAAAATTTCCCCCCAACCCACCAAAAAAACACCCTTTTTTTTTCCCCCAAAAAAAAAACCCCCCCCTTTTTTCCCCCCCAAACAAAAATTTAAAACCCCCCCCCAAAAAAATTTAAAAACAAAAAAAAACCCCCCCCTTTTTTTCTTTTCTTCTCAAAAAAAAATTTTGTTTATTTCCCCCCTTTTTTTTTCCTTTCCAAACCCACGTTAGTCGGTACAGGAGATTCTGGTCAATTACCCTTACGACAGCCAGATTACAGAGATTACTGGTCAAATCAAAATGTGCATGGATTCAGGTTTTTCCCATGTTTTGAGAAAGATTGAGAGAGGATTTTTAAGGGAGAAACGTAGAACCTGCTTCAATTTAGAATGTAGAATTTGTCTTATTTGGAAACGAAAGCAGATGACATTTGCGATCAGATTAGTTTGCGTGTAAAACATCTTTTTTCTTTTTTCCTCTCCTTTTTTTTTACCAATTGAGGGTTAATAACACATTAAGTGCATGCACATGTCCTGGATGTGTGTGCACGCCAGCGTGGGCATGCATGCACTAGAAAATGGTTAATAGACACGTTCGGCAAACATTACCCAACGGATAAAGAGAAATGAATAAGAACAAAAGAGAAAAATGTACATTTCTATAGCGCCGTATTTACATTACTTGCTCAGAGTGCTTCATGAAAAAAAAAAAAAAAAATCAGCTTCATCCTCCTCAGCATCCACCCTTTCCCATTCTCCTCTTCTCTCCTGCTCACGCACACATGCACGCGCGCGCGCGCGCGCACGCACACACGCATACACACACAGACACACACACACACACACACGCACGCACGCATGCACGCACGCATGCACACATACACACAGAGACACAGAGACACAGACACACACACACACACACACACACACACACACACACACACACACACACACACAACACACACACACACACACACACACACACACGTTCGCATGCACTCGCGCACACACACACACACACACACACACACACACACACACACACACACACACACACACACACACACACACACACACACACACACACACACACACACACACACACCATCTATCTCCAAATCCTGGCGTAGACGTATGATATCATAAACACCATAGGGCCAGTTCCTAAGTACACGCCCAGGGAAGAGACTATCCCTGTTAGTTCTTCTCTCTGCCTTTCTCCATCATCCATCCGGTGAATACAGCGGTTCCTCTGATCCCTCTCCCCTGTCAGATCCTCCCTTCCATCCCTCCCTGGCCGGGGAGATGTATAATATACTACACGAATCTCTTGTCTTTTCCTCCCTCTGTGAATATTCATTGCATTGAGCCATCCTTTTTCGCCGTCTGGCTCCTAAGTGTGGTCGTTGTCTGGCTGGTCAGTGTTTACATCGGGGTGGATCAATACAGTTTGTCAGGTTTTGTCACTGTGGTGTCTGTGAGCTAAGTCTATGTTCAAAGACTTGAGATTTCATCTTTTGTCTGTCTGTTTTATGCTGTCTCTGTCTGTGCCTCTTTGTCTCTGTCTCTGTCTCTGTCACTCATCCTCAGTCTTTCTTTCTGATGTGTTCTTTCCCCACTCCTTCTTTCTGTTTGTATCAGTGTCCAAATCACCACCACCACCACCACCACCCCGTTTGCCTGTATGTCTGTCTGTCCATCTCTTCTCATTTTCTCTCTCTCTTCTCTCTCTCTCTCTCTCTCTCTCTCTCTCTCTCTCTCTCTCTCTCTCACACACACACACACACACACACACACACACACACACACACCACACACACACACACACACACACACACACACACACACGGTGTCTGTCTCTTCTCTGTCTCTGTCTGTCTGTCTGTTTGTCTATCTGTCTCTCTCTCATTTTTTCTCTCTCACTCAGACACAACACACACACACACACACACACACACACAC
>CM031617.1:24867034-24872034 GCA_018398815.1 Conus ventricosus | reverse complement strand
GAGGGGAGGGTGGGGGGTAGGGGGCTGGAGAGTAGAGGGGTAGAGAAGGGGTTAGAAACTGGCCTCAGTAAAAAAACAAAAAAAAACAAAAAAACAGACAAAATATGAAAAGACCTTTAACCTGTCTATTCCAGAAAACAACAACAACAACAACAACAGAAGCTGCTCATGAGTAAACACTATGGACAGCATATAGATTATGAACAACAATCCCCATCCTCTCCCCGTCAACAATGTTATTTTGTGGCATGGCAAGTATACTTTATTCGTGAAGCGAGAGTAAGATCTGCTCAATAACTGTCTATCCACGCCTACGATTGTCTCCAGAAGTCGTAAGTTCCTTCCTTGATCCATTCCTTTTCTTCCTTTTCTGTGTGCTTTCACAGAGAGACGACACTGGCCTTGGGCCGTGGACAATAGGAAGAAACGCCTCCTCCTCCTCCTCCTACCTAATTCCATTTACTTATGGCTTGACTGGAATGGCGAGTGGGACAAGGACGGAAAGCAGGGGGACAGAAATGGAACGGGGGTGAGAATGGGTGGGTGATTGTGGTGGGGAGGCGGTGCGGGGGGTGGGGGGGGGTGGGGGGCGGGGCGGGGGACGGGCAGGGGTGATGTAGGAAGGATCACAGTCTGCGTTGGTATCAAACTATCACCAGTTCTAGCTGGTTCTGTTCTGAATGATGTATTTTAGCATCTCTCCAGCTTAGTCCATTTCTTATTTTTCTTCCTTATTTTGTTTTTTGTTTTTTTGTTTTGTTTTTTTGCTTTCTTTGTTTCGTGTTTTTTTTTTTTTCTTTTTTTCCTTCCCCTCTTCTTTCTTTCTCCTTGTCTGCTTCCAACTCCATGTCCCTTTAACAGTGTCACTCACACAGCCATAGTTTGGCATGAGATGCTACAATGAGCAAACCGTAGGTAGGATGCCATGAGGGCACCCACAAGAGGAGACCTTTCCCTGCTGCTGAGTCACTTCACATAACATGTAGTGCAGTGCAGTGTAATGTAGTGTAGTGTAGTGTAGTGTAGTGTAGTGTAGTGTAGTGTAGTGTAGTGTAGTGTAGTGTAGTGCAGTGTAGTGTAGTGCAGTGCAGTGCAGTGTAGTGCAGTGTAGTGTAGTGTAGTGCAGTGTAGTGTAGTGTAGTGTAATGCAGTGTAGTGTAGTGTAAATGCAGTGTAGTGTAGTGTAGTGTAGCGTAGTGTAGTGCAGTGTAGTGTAAGTGTAGTGTAATGCAGTGTAGTGTAGTGTAGTGCAGTGTAGTGTAGTGTAGTGTAGTGTAGTGTAGTGCAGTGTAGTGTAGTGTAGTGCAGTGTAGTGTAGTGTAGTGTAGTGTAGTGTAGTGTAGTGTAGTGTAGTGCAGTACAGTGTAGTGTAGTGTAGTGTAGTGTAGTGTAGTGTAGTGCAGTGTAGTGCAGTGTAGTGTAGTGTAGTGTAGTGTAGTGTAGTGCAGTGCAGTGCAGTGCAGTGCAGTGCAGTGCAGTGCAGTGCAGTGCAGTGCAGTGCAGTGCAGTGCAGTGCAGTGTAGTGCAGTGCAGTGTAGTGGTAGTGCAGTGCAGTGCAGTGCAGTGCAGTGCAGTGGCAGTGCAGTGCAGTGCAGTGCAGTGCAGTGCAGTGCAGTGCAGGTAGGGTAGGGTAGGGTAGGGTAGTGTAGTGTAGTGTAGTGTAGTGTAGTGTAGTGTAGTGTAGTGTAGTGTAGTGTAGTGTAGTGTAGTGTAGTGGCAGTACAGTGTAGTGCCGTGTAGTGTAGTGTAGTGCAGTGTAGTGGTAGTGTAGTGTAGTGTAGTGTAGGGTAGTGTAGTGTAGTGTGTAGTGTAGTGTAGTGTGTAGTGTAGTGTAGTGTAGTGTAGTGTAGTGTAGTGCAGTGTAGTGTAGTGTAGTGTAGTGTAGTGTAGTGTAGTGTAGTGTAGTGTAGTGCAGTGCAGTGCAGTGCAGTGCAGTGCAGTGTAGTGCAGTGTAGTGTAGTGCAGTGTAGTGTAGTGTAGTGTAGTGTAGTGTAGTGCAGTGTAGTGTAGTGGTTGTGTAGTGCAGTGCAGTGTAGTGTAGTGTAGTGTAGTGTAGTGTAGTGTAGTGCAGTGCAGTGCAGTGCAGTGTAGTGTAATGTAGTGTAGTGTAGTGCAGTGCAGTGTAGTGTAGTGTAGTGTAGTGTAGTGCAGTGTAGTGTAGTGTAGTGTAGTGCAGTGTAGTGTTGTATAGTGCAGTGTAGTGTCGTGTAGTGTAGTGCAGTGTAGTGCAGTGTAGTGTAGTGTAGTGTAGTGCAGTGTAGTGTAGTGCAGTGTAGTGCAGTGTAGTGTAGTGTAGTGCAGTGCAGTGTAGTGTAGTGTAGTGTAGTGTAGTGTAGTGTAGTGCAGTGTAGTGTAGTGTAGTGCAGTGTAGTGCAGTGTAGTGCAGTGTAGTGCAGTGCAGTGCAGTGTAGTGTAGTGTAGTGTAGTGTAGTGTAGTGTAGTGTAGTGTAGTGTAGTGCAGTGTTGTATAGTGCAGTGTAGTGTAGTGCAGTGTAGTGTAGTGTAGTGTAGTGTAGTGTAGTGTAGTGCAGTGCAGTGCAGTGTAGTGTAGTGTAGTGTAGTGTATGTTGTAGTGTAGTGTAGTGTAGTGTAGGTGTAGTGTAGTGCAGTGTAGTGTAGTGTAGTGTTGCATAGTGCAGTGTAGTGTAGTGTAGTGTAGTCTAGTGTAGTGTAGTGCAGTGTAGTGTAGTGTAGTGTAGTGCAGTGTAGTGTAGTGTAGTGTAGTGCAGTGTAGTGTAGTGTAGTGTTGTATAGTGTAGTGTGTAGTGTAGTGTAGTGCAGTGTAGTGCAGTGTAGTGTAGTGTAGTGTTGTATAGTGCAGTGTAGTGTAGTGTAGTGTAGTGTAGTGTAGTGTAGTGTAGTGTAGTGTAGTGCAGTGTAGTGTAGTGTAGTGTAGTGTAGTGTAGTGTAGTGTAGTGTAGTGTATGAGTGTTGTATAGTGCAGTGTAGTGTAGTGTAGTGTAGTGCAGTGTAGTGTAGTGCAGTGTAGTGTAGTGTAGTGCAGTGTAGTGTAGTGTAGTGCAGTGCAGTGTAGTGTAGTGTAGTGTAGTGCAGTGTGGTGTACTGCAGTGTTGTATAGTGCAGTGTAGTGTAGTGCAGTGTAGTGTAGTGTAGTGTTGTATAAGTGCAGTGTAGTGTAGTGTAGTGTAGTGTAGTGTAGTGTAGTGTAGTGCAGTGCAGTGTAGTGCAGTGTAGTGTAGTGTAGTGCAGTGCAGTGTAGTGTAGTGTATTGTTGTGTAGTGTAGTGTAGTGTAGTGCAGTGCAGTGTAGTGTAGTGCAGTGTAGTGTAGTGCAGTGTAGTGCAGTGCAGTGTAGTGCAGTGTAGTGTAGTGCAGTGCAGTGTAGTGCAGTGCAGTGTAGTGTAGTGTAGTGTAGTGCAGTGCAGTGTAGTGTGGTGTGGTGTGTGTAGTGTAGTGTAGTGTAGTGCAGTGTAGTGTAGTGTAGTGTAGTGTAGTGTAGTGTAGTGTAGTGTAGTGTAGTGTAGTGTAGTGTAGTGTAGTGTAGTGTAGTGTAGGGCAGTGTAGTGTAGTGTAGTGCAGTGTAGTGAGTGTAGTGTAGTGTAGTGCAGTGCAGTGTAATGTAGTGTAGTGTAATGTAGTGTAGTGTAGTGTAGTGTAGTGTAGTGTAGTGTAGTGTAGTGTAGTGTAGTGTAGTGTAGTGTAGTGTAGTGCAGTGTAGTGTAGTGCAGTGTAGTGTAGTGTAGTGTAGTGTAGTGTAGTGCAGTGTAGTGTAGTGCAGTGTAGTGTAGTGTAGTGCAGTGTGGTGTACTGCAGTGTTGTATAGTGTAGTGTAGTGCAGTGTAGTGTAGTGTAGTGTTGTATATGCAGTGTAGTTGAGTGTAGTAGTGTAGTGTATGTAGTGCAGTGCAGTGTAGTGTAGTGCAGTGTAGTGTAGTGTAGTGCAGTGCAGTGCAGTGTAGTGTAGTGCAGTGTAGTGTAGTGCATGTAGTTAGTGCAGTGCAGTGTAGTGTAGTGTAGTGTAGTGTAGTGTAGTGCAGTGCGGTGTAGTGCAGTGTGGTGTGGTGTAGTGTAGTGTAGTGTAGTGCAGTGTAGTGTAGTGCAGTGTAGTGTAGTGCAGTTAGTGTAGTGTAGTGTAGTGTATGTCGTGTAGGCAGTGTAGTGTAGTGTAGTGCAGTGTAGTGTAGTGTAGTGTAGTGTAGTGTAGTGTAGGTAGGTAGTGTAGTGTAGTGTAGTGTAGTGTAGCGTAGTGTAGTAATGTAGTGTAGTGTAATGTAGTGTAGTGTAGTGTGGTGTAGTGTAGTGCAGTGTAGTGTAGTGCGTGTAGTGTAGTGCAGTGTAGTGTAGTGCAGTGTAGTAGTGCATGTAGTGTAGTGTAGTGTAGTGCAGTGTAGTGTATGTATGTAGTGTAGTGTAGTGCAGTGTAGTGCAGTGTAGTGTAGTGCAGTGCAGTGTAGTGTAGTGTAGTGCAGTGCAGTGTAGTGCAGTGTAGTGTAGTGCAGTGCAGTGTAGTGCTGCCGGAGGAGAATTCCTACGCAGTCAGTCCAGCCACCTGTGAGGACAAGCTTCAACCTTCCGACCATCTCCAAGCAGGTCAGATGAATATTAAGTCTACAATATGGCCCATTATTGACTTCGAACTGTGCAAAATGCGTTACATATATTTTTCTTTCGAAAATCGATCTCACATCATACAAAATTTGTTCGCCTAATAGGATTGGGGAAATCTCAAATTTGTGTTTTGTTTCCGTTCATGATTCGTCAGTATTTAAATAATTGGTGCGGACCATGAACCTTCCTGGTGAAGGTTGATATGGACCGTGATAGCCACAGACAAAGTCACGTTAGGAGGCAACCCAAATGGACTATGACAGACACAAAGTCACTTAGGAGCAACCCAAATGGACTATGACAGCCACAGACAAAGTCATGTTAGGAGGCAACCCAAATGGACCATGACAGACACAAAGTCACGTTAGGAGGCAACCCAAATGGACCATGACAGCACAGACAAAGTCACGTTAGGAGGCAACCCAAATGGAC
>CM031617.1:24847034-24849534 GCA_018398815.1 Conus ventricosus | reverse complement strand
CATTTATATCGGTCCGTGGACTTGGCTTAAATAGGTCTGCAGAATGTATGTACACTGTCTGTAGAATGTCAGAAAGCACTTGAAGAACGGTTTGCATTCGTATGTTGGATGGGTTTACATTGATTGGTAGCAGGGTTTAAAACAGTCTGCAGAATTAATGCATTGTCTGTGGGAATGCGTACACGCTGGTCCATGAAATGGGTGGTCATTAGAATGGGTTGAAATTGATCTATGACTGGGTTTACATCTGCTGAATGGTTTACATTGGTTCATAAAATGGATTTAGATCGGTTTGTAAAATGAGCTCTTATTGGTCTTTTTGAATGGTTTTTTAACTGGTCCGCAGAATGACCGAAAAACTGGAATATAGAAAAAATTGTAAATGGTACGTAGGAGTTTCAGTAACTTCATTGATGATGATGATGATGATTTTTTCATTGGCTTTCAGTCTTGATAGGGGCACTGTGAAGAAATGAAGAGAGGGGGAAAAGAGAGACACGAGGTAAGAGGAGAAAAGGGTACAAGAGAGAGAGAGAGAGAGAGAGAGAAGAGGGGAGAGAGAGAGTGATGAGGAGAGAGAGGAGGAGAGAGAGAGGAGAGAGAGAAATGGAAATGGAAAATGATTTTTTCCCGGTTAGGCCACAGCCCCTACTGAAAGGGGGAATTATTTACAATGGCACTTTAACGACAAGAAAAGTAAGGTTACATCAACATAATAATGACGATTCCAACATCTTTTGACAATAGAGTACAACAGATACATGCTTCAATATTAACATTCACATCCTTCAACTACAGTCGCACGCCTTTTAAATGCCCTTTTATAATACATGCATACATTCTTCAGTATAAATTTTGTTACTTAGCCATCAATAAGGCTACGTTGAAAAACATGGATTTGAGAGAGAGAGAGAGAGAGAGGGGAGAGAGAGGGGGAGAGAGAGAGAGAGAGGATGGACAGAGTGAGAGTGAGAGAGAGGGCACACACACAGAGAGAGAGAGAGAAGAGGAGAGAGAGAGGAGAGAGAGAGAGAGAGAGGAGAGAGAGAGAGAGAGAGAGAGAGTTCTTGCCTTCCCTCTTTTTTCCTTCCCTCTGTCTCCCCCCTTTCTTGCTATCCACTCTTGTATGTGGAGGATGGAGACTCAGGAGTAGACAGAGAAAAAAGAGTAGAATGGAACAAAGCAAGGGAACAGTAGAAGATGGTGCCCTTTGGGAGAAAACGCTGAAACCGAAAGGGAAAAAAGGGGAGAGTGGAACCAGAAGAGAGTGGGGGACGGTATCAACGTATCGCCAAAGCTGCCAGGGAAATTGGGGGGTAGTGTCGGAGCTATGGGTCGCTCAGAGTCATTGTAATATTGAGCGACATGGAGCTTAAGGAGGCGGCATAGGCACAAGGAAGGGGAGGGAACAGCATAGGAGAGATGTCAGACATGAAGCATGGTGGGTTGACTATCTGTAGATTGGGATAGGGGGAAAAAAAGGAATGAAGGGGAGAGCGACAAAAAGATGTGCAGCAAACATCTTTATGCCATCATGCTATTTGGTTCTGAAAATTATGTGGACCTCTGTCTCCCTCCAAGCTCTTGTAGAGATGGAGGACCTGGGGGGACAGAGGATGCAGAAAGAGAAATGAAGAGAACGATCTCTGCCTCTCTCCATGAATAATGCAGGAGCCCAGGAACACATGGAAAGATTCACCTGAATAAACCTGCCAGTCCCCTGGCTGCTGCGTGTTTGTGTGCATTTTGGGGTCATTTTTTTTTCCAGGTCGGCTATGAATGGGGATATTCCTCCTTGATCGCCTTCTCGGATTTTGAGTCAAACTCCGCTCATGCAGGACTTCATTGTTTGGGGACTCCAGGGGCTGACACAGAGGTTCGTCTTTTTTGTTTCTGCAGGCTGATAGACGATGGCTTTGTCCTCACACACAGAGGTTCAAACAGAGGACAGTCTTGAAAGATGTAGGCAGCATGATGAGTCTTTCTGATTTGTGTTGAACAAACATATATAACGAACATGGTCATGGGTTGGTTTGGTGCCATCTGTTAAACTCGCATGTGGAAACAACATAATGGTTTTTGCTAGTTTAGAATTTGAATGTGTGGCTTAGTGGGTCGGATTTTTTCTTTTCGATTTCTGAATTTTGAATTTGGATGTTTGAAACAGGAGTGAGTGGGAAAGATAAAAGACGATATGAAAATAACAGTTTCCTCGAGACCCCATTCTTGTTTGGACCAGAGCGGAGGATTCCCGTGGACAACGCGTCCAGCTGGAAAGTGAGAACATGGCAACCACGCGGTTCCAATCTCTTCACTCACTCTATCCCTCTGTCCTCCCTCTCCTTTCTTGCTCCTCCGCCTGACGTAGAGTGAAAGTCATGATGGTGCCAGTATTATATGAAATGATTGTACCGAGAACCTGCCCACAGCGTGCGTATGAAGCATGTGAAAAGATCCTAAGGCACCGAAAGAACCGTTCCAAGGGAACATTCTGCCGAAA
>CM031617.1:24834534-24842034 GCA_018398815.1 Conus ventricosus | reverse complement strand
CGGTGAGCCTCTTTCAGGTCTTTTCCTGTTTGTTGTTAGAGTATGAGGTTGATTGAACAGATTTATTGATTCGCATTATACGTGGACTTTGTGCTGCCAATTTATGTTTTTGAATCACAGTCTGTGGAGTAGGTGATGCATGGTAAAATTTCTGCGCGGAGGATGAGACAGCAACAAAAATATGATTAGGTAGAGGTAAACTAGGGCAGAGGATGAGGAAAGAAGAAGAAGAAGAAAAAGAAAGTTAGAGTTTTGCAAAGGAGAAGTAGAAAGAGAATAGGAAACATTTGGCAGGGAGGAAAAAGGATGAGGTAAAGTACGAGGATAATATAAATAAGAAGGAATCGGCACAGGAGAAAGAGAAGGATCACAGGAAAGGATCAGGCAGAAGAGAGAGAGAGAGAGAGAGAGAGAGAGAAGAGAGAGAGAGAGAGAGAGAGAGAAAGAGAAGAGAGAGAGAGAGAGAGAGAGAGAGAGAGAGAGAGAGAGAGATGAGAGAGAGAGAGAGAGAGAGAGAGACTAAGAATGCTCATACCAAGAAGGAGAAGAAGAAGGTTTAGACACATTACGAAGACGGAAAGAAGGAAGGATGAACAAGTGTCGGAGGATGGGAAGAAGAGGGGAGGTGGGGGCATGCCCTAGGCAGAGAATAAGGAGAGGAGTTAGACAAGAGATAGAGAAGGAGGTGAAAGGGAAGAAAAACGATTGTACCAAGGAAAACGAGAAGAAAGCAATCACCGAGGGAAAAAAAGGCGGTTTGACACAAGATTTTGAAATTGGAGGAGGGGAGAACAGAATCAGAAGTGAAATAAGAAAGGCGTCCATATTGCTGCTGTAGTGCCGAGGTGGGGGGAGGGGTGGGGGTGGGAGGAATGGGGAAGGCCATTATCAGAGCCATTCTACTTCACTGTGCTGAGTGAAGTCGGAGTGTGGCTGCCCATGTGGCGGAGGTAATCCAAAACGGTCACACACGTAATGTTCTCATCCCCAGCTGATGCATTTGTACCATAGTGTTCATATGCTTCGGCTGTTTTGGATGATCCCTGGAGTCTTTTAGCCAGGGTACGACAACAACAACGACAACAACAACAACAACGACGACAACAACAACAACAACAACAACAACAACAACAACAACAACAACAACAACAACGACAACGACAACAACAACAACAACAACAACAACAACACAACAACAACAACGACAAAAACAACAACGACAACAACGACAACAACAACAACAACGACAACAACAACAACAAACAACACTCAACAACAATAACAACAAACAACAACAACAATAACAACAACAACAACAACAGCAACAACTGATGATCCCACACTGATAGGAATGAAGCTAAAAGAAGTGCAGCACGGGGAGGAGAGGGGGATCCAGTAACTTGAGTAAGGAACGAAGAGAGCTGAAGAGAAAACATGTGCGTGGCAGAGAGGGACAAAGAAGAAAGGGGGTAAACAAAGGAGGGGTCAAAGGACAGGTTCTACAGGAAACATCTTTGTTGCTGTTGTCCCCAGGGTAAACAAAGGAGAGGTCAAAGGACAGGTTCTACAGGAAACATCTTTGTTGCTGTTGTCCCCAGGGTAAATAAAGGAGGGTCAAAGAACAAGTTTTACAGGAAACATCTTTGTTGCTGTTGTCCCCAGGGTAAACAAAGGAGAGGTCAAAGGACAGGTTCTACGGGAAACATTTTTTGTTGCTGTTGTCCCCCGGGTAAACAAAGGAGAGGTCAAAGGACAGGTTCTACAGGAAACATCTTTGTTGCTGTTGTCCCCAGGGTAAACAAAGGAGAGGTCAAAGGACAGGTTCTACGGGAAACATCTTTGTTGCTGTTGTCCCCAGGGTAATAAAGGAGGGGTCAAAGGGCAGGTTCTACAGGAAACATCTTTGTTGTTATTGTCCCCGGGTAAACAAAGGAGAAGTCAAAGGGCAGGTTCTACGGGAAACATCTTTGTTGCTATTGTCCCCGGGTAAACAAAGGAGAGGTCAAAGGACAGGTTTCTACAGGAAACATCTTTGTTGCTATTGTCCCCCGGGTAAAACAAGGAGAGGTCAAAGGACAGGTTCTACAGGAAACATCTTTGTTGCTATTGTCCCCAGGGTAAACAAAGGAGGGCTCAAAGGACAGGTTCTACAGGAAACATCTTTGTTGCTGTTGTCCCCAGGGGATCTCCAATCTCCGGCAGATCGAAAAGAGATGGGGGTGGGCAGGGGTAGAAAAATCAGCACCCCCAAAATCTCTCTCTTCTTCTCTCCTCTTTCTCTCTCTCTCTCTCTCTCTCTCTCTCTCTCTGCGTGTATTTGACGGTATTGATTCCTTTACTAATGCGCATATATGCATGCTTTTTTACAAGCCTTTGCATACAAATGTGTGTGTTTGTGTGTGGGGTGTGGTGTGTGGTGTAGTGTGTGTGTTTTTGTGATGTGTTTTGGGGGGTGTCTGTGTGTGGCTTTGGCGTGGGGAGTTTTGTTGTGTGGTGTGTGTTGTGTGGGGTGGGGGTTTTGTGGTGTGTGTGAAAGGAAAAGAAGAGAGGGGGAGGGAAAACCCCGGAGAGGAAAAAAGAGAGGAGAGAAGAGAGAGAGAGAGAGGATTCGGTTCCCGGTTTTTGGGGGGTTCGGAATTAAAAACCCGTTTTTTTTCATTTTGGGCCCCCAAGGCCCCAAAAGGGGGGGTTGTGAACAACAAAAGAACTTTTAAAGCGGCTAGTTAACTTCCAAAACCCCAAAACAAAGAGAAAAACAAAATTCTTAAGAGGGTGCCGTTTCTTGAACAAAAAAAGTTTTTAAAAAAAGAAAACATTGAAAGCCCTCTAAAAAATTTTAAAACTGTTTGGGAAGACATAAAAAAAAACCAAAATTTAAAAAAAACCGGTTGCCTTTTAATATTAG
Organism: Conus ventricosus; assembly: GCA_018398815.1. Lineage (NCBI taxonomy): Eukaryota > Metazoa > Mollusca > Gastropoda > Neogastropoda > Conidae > Conus > Conus ventricosus. The sequence continues at coordinate 24,839,129 of CM031617.1, read as the reverse complement.
GTTTGTGAACTTTTCCCCTTTTAGCAAAGGACCAGCAAAGAAAAAAAAGGTTTTCCACCTTCGTGCTAACTTTCCCTAATGGACAAAAACAGATCCTCTTTGTTACCCAAATTCAAAAACCTAAAAAGGGCACTTTTAATTCTGTTTATTCCAAAACGAAATCGGTTTAACATATTTTTAAATGCAAACATTAATAGTGGTCAAATATGGTTTCAAATCATGCACACTGAAAAAAAAATTTTTTAAAAAAAAAACTGTCACATTGTAAATTTGGGGTTCAAAACCATTTTTCCCAAATTTTACAATCTATTAATTTTTTGCCAAAAAAATATTTAAAATACTTTTTATTTCCCACCCCCCGGTTTAAACCCAAATTCCCCAAACCCATATTCTGTCAAAAAAAACTTTACTTTGGGGGGCCCAGTTATTTTTCCCCTTTAAAACCCCAAATTTTGAAGCAAATTGTACCCTTTTCCCTGGGAAATTTCAAATCGTTAAACTTTTGAAAATAATTTAACCCAATAACGGAAAGAAATTTAAACACCCAGATAAAAAAAATTTTGGGTACAAATTTGGGTTTTCCCCAATAAATCATATCATTGGGGCGAACTTTCTCCCCTAAACCAGAAACTTTTTAGAGCAAAAAAATGCACAGTTTAAACAACAAAAGAAAGTTTGCCAAAAGCCCCAAAACCCCCCCCCAGAGCCGAAAAGTAAAGGGCTGAAACTTGGGAAACGAATAACTTATGAATCCCTTTTTAAAGGATGAAATTATTCAAAAAAAATCCCAACTTTTTCATAAACACGGGTAAAGATTCTTTCCCAATTTTGCTAGATCTTTAAAAGCACCTGGTGAAACTCAAACGTGTAGAAAAAAAAAAACCAAAATCCCTTTAGGCTTTTAACCAAAAAAGGCATATTAACTCAAAAAAAACCCCTTTCCCTTGCCCAAGATAGCCCCCTTACGAAAACAAAATTTAATTACTTTTTGGGAAAATTTTAATTTTTAAATTAAAGAGTCCCCAGCGCACGTCGTAAATTATTCAACGTGTCTGTAGCCCAACAGGCTTTTCTGATATAAAAATTTTTAAAAACACCCACTAAAAAAGGGAAAAAACCCAACTCTAAGGTATCAAAAAGACAAAAAAGGGCCCACATGTCTACCTTTATTAAAAATTTCCCTATAGTAGTTCATTTATAAAAAAAGGAAAAATAAAATTTGGATTTCATGCATCTCCCTGCCGGCCCCCAGCTTTTACAATTAAGGAAAAATCTGTCGTTTACCTCCACACCGGGCCCCTTAGCCTTTTAACAACATTATACATGCTTTTTAATACACCAATAAGTTTAAAAAAACATATACCTTTTTTTTTTTAGTTTTTTGGCCAGAGTAATTTTCTATTGAATTGAATCAAATCCCTTTTTGAAAAATCAAAAAAAGAAAAAACATAAAGCTTACAAATTTCGAAAAAACCCTGTTTTTGGATTAGTGCCAACAAAGAAAAACAGTGATCCAGGGGCGAAAAACCCCTTTTTGAATCCTCCCGCTTTTCCCCCGGGTTATATTATTCCCATAAAACCCAAATTCTTGTATTCTCCAAATTAAAAAATTTTTCCCAAAAAATTTTTTTACTGCAAATGCACTAAGGGAAATTCCTCTATAATTTTTGGGGTTTTGGTTTCAAATCGCCTTTTTTTAAAATGGGCCCAAAAAAAAGGGTTTTCACCCAAAATTAAAAGGGGTACATGCCCTCATCAAAAAAACTTTTAAAAAAATTTTAAATGAAAAAATAGCACCGCCGGGTTGGTTGAAATGTTTAAAAAAATTCTCCAATTAGACCATCTGGGGCCGCTGACTTCCCAATTTTTCATTTTTTCCTAATACAAAGAAACCTCTTCTATGGATATTGGACTTTTTAAAATAAACCCTATCTAGTCAGCATCCGCCATTTCTTATTATTTTAACACTGTCACTGACATTCTGCCTAAAAAAATTTTTTGGAAAAAGTAAAACCCAAGTTCGCTAGTTATCTTTTTTTTTGGTTGTTTTCTTTGAAAGATACTTTTTAAACCAGCTCCCAGAATTTCCTTTTGGCATTTAACTGAGGAAATCAACTTATCTATTAAGAACTTGTTAACTCTTTCTCCCTTTCTTTTTAAACAATTTCTTGTATTCCCCCCCTTTGCAACACAAAAACCCGCCCCCTGTTTGTGGTTAAAATGAGTACGCCCCAAGCTAATTTTTTAAAAATTTTGTCTAGTTTTTAAAATTTACTGTCCGGCCCTCTTTATCAAAACCAATCACATTTTTCTGTCAATTTCCCTATTGACACGTATTTGCTTTTTCCTACACTTAGCACTTTCCCTTTTAAACACACTCATTAAACATGTTCAAAGCTTTTTTTAGGGTCGGATTTGAAATCAAAAATCCCAAATGGGTTTTCCTTTTTTTCTAAAAAAAACATCTACCCCCAAAAAATGTTCTTGGGAAAACATTAGCAAAAATCATTATTCCATACAAGTTTCTCTATAAAATGGGTTTCTTGTTCATTATTGTCAACAAAAATTTTTCCTTTTGGGAAAAAAAGCAATGAAAAAAAACAGGCATGTGATCTTGGGTTTTATTAAAGGTCTAAAACTTGAAATTTACATGAGTCATTTTTCCAAAGCAAGAAGATCGCTTGAAAAAATAAAGTAATCCCAAAAACACTAGCCAGAATCTATTATGGGATAAACGTCCCTTTTAGGGCGCCAAATTTTTTACCCCTAAAACAATACACAAATCCAAGGCAGGGATTTGATTTAGTAACAACTTTTTCCCTAATTATTTTTAAAGTACAGGGCTTTTTAAGTTTCCCCTTATACTAGAGAAAGACTCGCACATTGTCTATCAAAAATGTTTTTTTTTTCCCAAAAAAAACCTGAGAAATATTGGATGTTTTTACTTTTTCAAGGCTCCATAATTAAACATACACATCTTTTCTTAACAAAAATTTTATCAAAAAAATTTTTCCCAAGGGAAACTGATTTTCCCTTTTCAAAATCAAAAAAGGTATAAAAAGGAGAATTTTTTTTCCGGGTGAAATTTTTAGCAACAAAAAAAACAAAAAATCTTTGTTCCCGTTCCAAATAATTTTTTTGTCAATTAAAAAATACCAAAAAATTGGAGTAATTTTACACCCAAAAGCTTTTAAAAATGGGGAAAAAATCCTTCCCGATCAAAAAACAATTCCCCCTGATGGTCTCCCCTGTCTATGAATTTTTTCAGCCCGGTTTGGGAAAAAAAAATCATAGTCAGAAAAAAGATGATCAAACTTCCACTATCAAGAAACGTTTCAACAAGACAGACAAAAAACAAATTAAAAAAAATCAAGGAAATCTGGATCGGCAAGTTTTTACTTTAAAGCCCTTAAAATTTCCATGACAAAAAAAAGAAAGGGGTTTTTTTTCATTATAAGTACAAAACCCCCCTCCCACCTTTCCCCCGCCCTCCCCTGTCACACACGGGAAAATTTTCCCTAACAAAGCTCTGGGGTGGCCCCTGCAACTCACCCGGGGAACTTTTCAACACGAAAAAAACGCGGTCCGCCATTGCAGTTGGCGAGATTACCGGTGTTACTTTTTTTTCCCGATCCCCTACATATAAAGTGGCCCTAAGGAAAAAATCTGGCCCGGCCCCAAACCCCCATCTAGAGTCCTTGGCCCTCCAAGGCTATCCCCGGGAAAAAAAGATTTTTCCCTCGATCAATAAATGATCAAGATCATGGTGGCCCCTCTTCCCCCTGATCTAGCTTTTTTTCCCAAATGTGGTGAAAGGGCCACGCCTGATTTCCCTGACCCTGGATTAGAATTTTTTCCAACAAAGGGCAAATGGGGCCCCTTTTAGGTTTTTCTTTTCCCTTTTAGGAAAGTTAACTTTGTCCTTGTAAAAAGGTGGCAAGCAATGATGGGGGGGAGTCAGGTTTGGCACTGAGGTCCCGGTTTAATCCTGTCCAAAAAATCTTCTTTCCCTTTGTCATGTTTTAAATTATCATTCGCACAAATGAAATTTCCCTTCACAGTCTTTGTTGGGTTTTCGTTCTGGTCCCTAGGTTGCCATAAAAAATCAAAATTTTCCCTTTTTTTAATCCCCCCAAATCATCAGTTTTTTTTCTTTTCCTTTAAATGCTCAACTTTACTCAGGAGATCAGCGTTAGCTACGGCCAAAAAGCTTCAAATTTTTTTTTTTTAAATCCCCCCCCCCTCTCTCAAAATTTTTTCCCCTTCAAGAACTGCAGGGCGAAAAACTTTTCTCCAAGATCGTCAAATTTTTGATCAAAATTTTTTCAAACTTTCAGTTCCCTGGGGGACCGTACGTTTTGCAGGACATCCCCCAAATTGGGGTTTAGGGTTTTTCAAGGGGGGGTCCCCCGTTGAGGAGGAAAAAGGTGTGTCTTTCGCCCGGGGCCCGCGGAAGCAGGTCCTAACCCCGCTCCCGGTTTTCCGGGCCCGGTGCCCCCCTTTTGTCGCATAGGTGGGCAAATCGGGGAAATTTGGGTTTTCGATGCCCCGTCCCCCGATTTAAGGCCCGGTTTTTCCGCAGGGGGTTGGCCCCG
>CM031617.1:24824534-24832034 GCA_018398815.1 Conus ventricosus | reverse complement strand
ATACTGTGTGGGACACAACATCCCTCTGGAATATTATCTTGTTTGACAGCCAGAAAACTTATTATTGTACAGCTAGTCGGCTAAAATAGACACATTTTTTTTATTGTTACATTTTTGGTTGTTCACTTTCCCTCAATTTTTTTCACATTTTTGTTTGGCTTGTTTATATTATGAAAGGGCTCTTTGTCAGAATAACTATGCGCATAAATAGATATTCATATATTGTCCAAGATATTATCAACTATACTATAAATCAAATTTTTGTGACAGAAAGGGGTATAAAAATGATAGAAACGACTACAATCTGCATAACTACAGTTATGCCTGTAAATTCAGTTTCTTATGGAGCTAGTTTCCAAACAACCGCTTAAACAGTGTTTCAGTGGAATGCAAGGTCTATTTCCTCAAACCTATTATCTTTTGAAATCATGTTCTAGAAAAGGCTATAGTGTTTTAGCGCTCCAGTCATTAAATTTGTGGAAAAAAAAAAGCTTCCCAATCTTAAGAATTATTACTACCCCACCTCTTTACAGTACAGTGAGGAAAATAAAAAGGTGCAAACTGCTATCTATATTAGACTTGCCCTTTGAGTTTACAAATATTAGCCCACTTCCAGTGCCCTAGATAAACAAGGTGTGTTTGCTACAGGAGCTGTCATCAAAGTAAATGAAGAATCGGTTTATAATGTTCTGTCTGTGTACTATCCTAATGGCCCTAAAGAGGATGACACAGATTGGGTAAAACATACTGATTTTACAAAGAGGAAGTGGATTTTTTGGGGTGACTTTAATGCTCATGCGCCCTTTTGGGACACAAGTTGTAATAAAGTGACATAAAATAGATTTGTTGAAAATATTGTTGATTCAAGTTAATTTTTATTAAACGACGGTAGAATTTACGAGAATTCCTGTGTAGTTACCAAAAAATCTAGTGCAATAGATCTATCGCTTTTTTCCCCAAATATAGCAGTAAACTATAACTGGTCCACAGTAGAAGATTGTTTGGGGAGTGATCACCTTTCCCAAATCAATCCTTTTTAATGAAAATATATCGATGAACCGTCTACCACTGAATGTAAAAATTCCAAAATTTAACTATAAATTGGCCGACTGGGAAGCCTTTCAAACTTTTTTTCTGTCACAAAATACATCACCAATAAGGATGATGATCTAGATATATTTTATGGTATTTCTCAAAAGTATGTTATCAGCACTGAAAAACTATCCCAAAAAATAAATAAAAAAAAAGATTGGAAAATAGTGGGCAACGTAGGGTTTGGACAGAAGAATGTAACTCGCTGTACAGTCAAAGCGAAAAAGCTACAAAACATGGATAAGAAATAAGTTCAAGAAGAAAACTTTATAATCATGAAACAAGAAAAGAAAAAATGTGCTAAAAAAATTGCTCAAGCTAAAAGAAAGTACTGGGTTGAGTTTTTGCGAAGCCGAAGTATCGGAATCAAAAGATTTATTTAAATTTTTGGAAAAAAGTTAAGAAATGAAAAACTGCTACAAAAGTCAGTCTTTACCCTATAAAGCTACAAACTGTTTTTCCTTCTGCTTTGGATAAAGCTGAAGCTTTTTCTGGTTTATTTTCAGCTTGTAGTCATTCTAAAAAATCTTCAGCCAAAAAGCTTTCAATCACAGAAAAAATGAGGAACAAAAAGATGATTACATGGCTCCTTCACAAGAAAACGAACATTTCCTGAACTCACCTTTACTGTTGTCAGAACTAACAGAAGCATTAGATTCTATCCCTTCACATGATTCAGCTGTTGGCCTTGATGGAGTGTCCAAATCAACTCATGAGACATTTACCTTCTTTCGTGGAAAAGTATTACTGCATTTCATTATTCCAAAAATTGTTGGATTAATGGCACTATTCCAAGAATCTGGAAAAGTTCGGAGTAGTCCCAGTACTCAAGGAAGGTAAACCGAGGACATCTTTACATAGTTACAGACCCATAGCTCTAACCTCTCATGCTGGTAAACTTTTAGAAAAAATTATTCAAAAACGACTGTTGTATTACTGTGAAAAAAATGGCGTGATTCCTGTTCAGCAAGCGGCTTTCGAAAAGGTCGTTGTACCACAGACCATTTAGTAAAACTGACCAGTCACATCAAAAAACAATTCTCCCGCAGAAAAAGTACTTTGGCTACATTTTTGATGTCAAAAAAGCCTATAAACTGCGAAATGGCACGCAAGGCTACTTTTCAAATTAAAAATGTTTGGGAAATTTCTGGGAGAATTTCTTGATTACATTAAAAGCTTCCTAACAGAAAGAAGCATATGTACACGAATTGGAAGAACTTATTCATCCTTTAGGAATGTAGATATGGGTATTCCTCAGGGATCAGTTATTGCTCCCATGTTGTTTTACAATCCTAATCCCATGATCTTCCAAATCTATGTCAAATGCTACGCATTTTAGTTCAATATGCAGATGATATTGCTATTTGGATTAACTGTAAAATTAAGGAAACATTCAAAATAAAGAACAATAAACTTTGTACAAAAAGATGTACCAAAAGGAATTGGATAGTTATCTATGTATATGAAGAACAACGGATTAAAAACTATCTGGAGAAAAAACATGTCTATGTTTTTTTAAAAAATGTGAGAACCCCAAAAGGGGCTACCCCTTTCTTTTGCTAGATGGTCAGATTCTAGAATATAAACAAAAAGTTAAATTTCTGGGGTATTTTTAACCCCGAAGCTGAACTGGAAAACACATATTGAAAATTTGATTGATAAAACAAGAAAAAGATTGAACGTTCTTAAAATAATATGTTGCAACCAGGGGTCAGGACTGCCATACCTTTTACATCTATACATCTCGTTAGTCCGATCGAAATTTGACATATGGGGAGGAAGTGTATTTCTCTGCACCTAATTCTCTTTTAAAGAGATTTCAAAGCTGATAGTAAGGCCATGAAATTAGCTCTGGGAGTTCCAGTTCATACAAACACTTATAAATGTTTATAAAGAAACAAATATCTTAACACTTAATGAGAACCGAATATTGGGTGTGTCAAAATATATTGTCAAAAGTCCCTTTTTGTTTGAAAATTCAGTACTGAAGAAATACTGGGTGGATTCCAGTAAAGATTTTCCTAAGAGTCGAAAAACATATCATACATCCAACCAATTAGAAACTACACATCTGACTTTATGTCACATTGTAATATTGATATTACTGCATATAACCAAAATTTCCTGCGGTACCTTTAATGCCTCCTTGGGAGCACCTAAACGCTTCTTTTGATTACGAATACACTGTGTTAAAGAAAATGATAAGTAAATATCTTAACAACGAAATTCGTGAACATTTCGAAAACAGCTATCCAAATCATTTAAAAGTGTTTACAGATGGGTCGGTTAATGGAATCCCCTGACAGTGGTTCTGGCTTTATAATAACCAACTTTAAATGTCAGGAAATCATATCATTTAGGAAAGGGGTTTTCAATTTATACCTCAGAATTATATGCAATACTGAAGGCTTTGATGTACATATTTTGATACACAATTGCTTTTTATAAAATCCTATTGTGTGTTGATTCCAAATCTGTTTTGCAATCACTAGAGCGTTGGACTGCAAAGCTAAAAAGATTTGCTTTTGAAATAAAGCATGTATTGCATTGTTCATAATCTCTAGGTATAAGAATTGATTTTGTTGGGTCCCATCTCACTGTGGTATAAAGTGGAATGAAATAGCAAAACAGTCTTGCAAAAGAAGAGCAAATAAAAAAAAGCTGAAAAATTTAACCCAAGTCCCTTAGATTTGTCCTCTTTTGAATTAATCCAAATTATGGAAAATACATACATAAGCAAATTTTTGTAAAAAAAGTGAACTACTTTACCATCGTGCCCTAGGGACATTGTTAGATTAATTCATAAATTAAGGCTGAATACCTGGAACACTAAATATTCTCATGGTATTATTGTTGTCTGCGGAGAAAACATTTCCGTACGTCATCTTTTGTTTGAATGCTCAGTGTTGACCTCACTCTATCAGGAGGAAGGTAATTGAGATGAATAACTTGATAATGTCAATACTGTCTTATATGGGTTCATGTGTTGCTGAAATTGCCATGGTTAAATTCGCAGTCACAGGTTGCAAAACTTTTATAAAGATCGCACTTTGTGTACCTTCCCGGGTATTTCACTTATGTAAATATGCATATGTCGATGTGGGTTTGAAAGAACTAGATAATGTTGAGTGAGTGTAAAGGTTGGGATTTTTTTTTTTTTTTTTTTTTTTTTTTTTTAACAAGTGTCTAATATCATCTGACGATGAAAAGACATTAAACAAACCTCTGAACTGAACTGAACACCCCACACACACGAAGAAAAAAAAGTGAAGAAATAAAAAGAACAATAAAGTAAAAGACAGGAAAGGATGAAAGAAGAACCAGGACTTGATAAGGAGGAAGTGGGCAGCCGCTAAACTGAACCACGAGGATTGTGGTCCGTCCAAGTTGCTTCATACTGCCGCGTTCTTCAAGTAGATATTGCCGTGAGGATGTTAAACCACTGCTCTCTCTTTTCTTCCTGCCAACCCTTTCTCTTCACCCCCCCCCTCCCTCCCTCCCTCTCTCTCTCTCCCCTCTCTCTCTCTCTTCTCCTCTCTCTCTTTGTCTGTCTGTCTGTCTCTGTCTCTGTCTCTCTCTCTCTTTCTCCTCCCCTCTCCCCTCTCTCTCCTCTCCTCTTTTCTCTCCCCTTCTCTCCCCACTCTCTCTTTTCTCTCTCTCTCTCTCTCTCCTGGAGCAAAGCGATGGGTGACTGACATAAGACTGACCACCATTACATCTTGTCATTCTGGTGGCATTGGTGCATAAAATTCTATTTTCTCCCCCCCCCCCCCCCCCCCCCCCCCCCCCACCCCCCTGAGTTGTTCATCTCTCTCTCTCTCTGTCTCTCTGTCTCTCTGTCTCTGTCTCTCTTTCTATCTGTCTCTCTCTCTCTCTCTCTCTCTCCTCCTCCTTTTCTCTCTCTCTCCCCTCTCTCTCTCTCTCTTCTCTCTCTCCTCTCTCCTCTCCCACACCGAGAGAGCAAACCCAAAGGGTCGCAGTCCTGCGTTGCGAGTTGTACTGCCACTGTCAGCCCACATAAATCATTGCACTGTGGCTGATGTGTTCGCGTGTTGTTGTGGTTGGGGCGTGTCAGTGAAGTGTAGTCTAGCTCCTTCCCTCCTTCGTCTGTAACCAAGTTTTTTTTTTTTTCTTCTGTTTTTTTCACATTAAGGACCTGCAGAGGTCGCACCATGAGGTGATTTAAATGTAACAATAACAATAAGGATAATACTCTCTCTCTCCCCTCCCCTCTCTCTCTCTCTCTCTCTCCTCCTCACCCCTCTTCTTCCGTCCTCTCTCCTTCTTTTCTCTCTCTCTCTTCTCTCTCTGTCTGTCTTTGTCTTCTTCTGTTTTTCTGTCTCTCTCCTTTTCTCTCTTCTCTCTCTTCTTCTTGTGTCTGTCCTGTCTGTCTGTCTTCTTCTCTTTTCTCTCTCTCTCTCTCCTCTCTCTCTCTCTCTCTCTCCTCTCCCTTCTTTCTCTCTGTCTTTTCTCCTGTCTCTCTCTCTCTCTCTTCTTCCGTCTTCTCCTCTCTCTTCTCTCTCTCCCTCTTCTTCTCCTCTCTCTCTCCTCTTTCTCTCTTTTCTTCTGTCTGTCGTCTGTCTGCTCTCCTCTCTCTCTCTCCTTCTCTCTCTCTCTCTCTCCTCTCTCCTGCCCCTCTTTTCTCTCTGTCTGTCTGTCTCTTCTTCTTCTTCCTCTCTCTCTCCCCCCTCCTCTCTCTCTCTCTCTCTCTCCCTCCCTCTTCCTCTCTTTCCTCTGTCTCTCTCTGTCTCTCCCCGTCGTCTGTCTTTTTTCCTGTTTTTGTCTGTTTTTCCCCCCCTCTTTTTCTCTTTCTCCTCTCTCTTTTTCTCTTTTCTCTCTCTCTCTCTCTCCGTCCCCTCTTAATTTACCTTATGATTTTCGTGGTGTGGCATGAACTAAGCAAATTGTCCATTCTGAATCAAAGGCTGACTTATCCGGTAGAACGGGAAAAAAACACTGACAGTGAGAAGAGGGCGTAAGAAGAATTGACCAGAGGAGAAGATGGAAGAAGAAGAAGATGAAGATGAAGAAGAAAGCAGAAAAGGAGGTCAAAGAACAACACTGGAGGCCTCTTTGGCAGTGTTCCTCAACGTGACTGACCAGCATTGTGCAGGTCTGTATCTGTTGACCCCCAGTTGACCCCCAGACTCTGTATCTGTTGACCCCCAGTTGACCCCCAGACTCTGTATCTGTTGACCCCCAGTTGACCCCAGACTCTGTATCTGTTGACCCCCAGTTGACCCCCAGACTCTGTATCTGTTGACCCCCAGTTGACCCCCAGACTCTGTATCTGTTGACCCCCAGTAGACCCCCAGACTATCATCCACGTGAGGAGGAGGCTTAGAGAGCCAACACTCCTGTCATGTAGTCCCAGACCAGTATGAAACTCTATAGCCGTCATTTCCATCATCCCCCATCCCGTTAATCATCGTTAAGACATTGAAAAAAAAAAGTCTGTAAGCATGGGACCCTCAACGCCTTGTCGTAGAGATGACCTCAGTTTATATTGAGTGTCCACATTGACGCCCGAGTTGAGATTATGTCCAAACCTGTCAGGTTGGGGCCAGACAGACGTAACTGTGCCCTCCGCCCGGAAAGGGACCTCACTCAACGCTGGTTCCTCCGACTGAGCAATTATCGTCGTCAGCAAGGGGGCTTAATCGCTGCTGTTTTGCGTGTAAGTAATCAGAGCAAGCACTGCAGAACAGCACTGAAATGTTTCCTGGGGAATGCAGTACCCGGGCTGTCACTTGATAATCAAGGGTGGGGGCTGGAATAGCTCAGTGGGTAGAGCGCCGGACTCGTGATCCTGGGTTCGCGGGTTCGAATTTCTGCCAGGCCGTTTCGGTACAGGGGGATTTTTCCCTCGGAGTTAACATCGGTGCTGACTCCATTTCCCGTACAGTCCTTCGAATGAGACTATAAACCGAGGTTCAGTGTGTGAACGCACGCACAACATCTTGCACACACGTAAAATCCCATCACCAACTTTCCGAAGAGAAGGCCGTTGGTACGGATGACACGTTACACATAGCATGCACCCTGCGTGAGAAATGGAAAGAATGAAGAACGTAAGGAAATTGAGTGAACGATACTGGACGATACTGACTGAATGACACGGGAAACGACTGAATGAAGCGCCAGCTGGCAGCTCTTCAGTCGGCACTACCCAGGTAGGCAGCCCGTCGTGAAACGAGTGTTGAGTGTAAAGTGCTTAGAGCTTGGTCTCTAGCCGAGAATAGGCGCTATGTAAGTATTCATTATTATTATTATTAATTATTATTATTATTATTATTATTATTATTATTATTATTATTATTATTAAATGAATAACGTAGTACAGACAGCATTGATGAGTATAGAGGATGAGAAGGAAAACAGAAAATAAAAAAGAGTGTAGGCAGAGGG
>CM031617.1:24817034-24819534 GCA_018398815.1 Conus ventricosus | reverse complement strand
AGGCATTGTCTGCCTTGTACGTAAAACTCTAGTTCCCCACATACGCTATATTAATGATGTTAGTGATTTTTTGTATGTATTTTGTATTAGATAAAGAATTTTTTCAGTTTTATAAAAAATACTCTGTTTGTTTGCACATATGTACCTCCTGAACATTCACCATATTATTCTGCATACGATTGTGATAATGGGATTAGTATACTTGAAGAAAGTCTTGTTGACAAGATGTTTTTGTTTGATGATGCTCATATAATACTGTGTGGTGATTTGAATGCAAGGACTTCCGATTGTTCCCCTGATTACTTTGATGAAAGTAGATTGCATGACAATTATACAAAACATTCTATAGACCAGAAGAAAAGAATGTTCCATGATGCAGTAATGAATTCTTACGGTAAAAAATTGCTGGACCTCAGTACGGCTTTGGAACTATGTATTTTAAATGGTTTGTGTCATGGTGATGAAAATGGTCAGTATACATATATAGCCGATCAAGGGTGCAGTGTGAATGATTATTTCTTAACTTCCACATCTTTCTTTGATAGTGCGTGTGAGTTTATGACTCTAAGTGTCCTTGACAGATTAGAATCAGATCATCTGCCTCTTTTGTTGTGCTTTAATAATCAAACACGTATCACTTCCATCAGGAATTCTGTGAATAAGAGTGAAGACATATTCATTGATAAATATAAATGGATTTCATCATATGCGCAGATATGTTTTGACTCGGTGAACTCGAATAAAGTAAAAAATGAGTTAGAAGTTGCAACAGACTTAATCAATGTTGATGTTAACATAGCAATAGATAGGTTTAACAAGATTGTTAAAGACCAGGCAGGACATATGAGGAAACGAATACCGATACATAAACAGTCAAGCAAAGGATGGTTTGACCACGAATGCAAATCAAACAAACGAAAAGTGAAAAGGCTTCATATATTGTTTAAGCGCTCACTGGATAAAAATGACCGAATTAGATTTTGTATAGCTAGAAGAGAATACAAAAACATGATTATGAGGAAGAAAGAGGAACGAAATGAATCAATGTTAAAGGAACTGCTTGATTCTGTTAAATGCCAGAAGACATTTTGGGAAACGGTTAAGAAATTATCTCGTAAAAAAACACAACCACAAAATAACATATCCATGATCAGTGGTTTGGTCATTTTAAGATATATTAGATAGAGAAACACGTGATTTTCCAGATTATGCTACAGTAGAGGACGGTGATGAGATATATGACAGGCCAATATCTAGGGACGAAGTAATGATAGCAGTTAGAAAGCTGAAGAATGGTAAATCGGCTGGACCTGATGATTTAATTGGAGAGTTCTTTAAAAACGCAGGAGAGCCAGTGTTAATGTTTTTAGTGAAATTATTTAACCATTTATTCAATATGGAATCTATCCTGATGACTGGACTGAGTCAACTATCATACCACTTTTTAAGAAAGGCGAAGAGGTATATCATTGTGTAATATAAGTAGTAAGTTAAATAGCTCAATAATCAACAGCAGATTACAAGAGTGGGTAAATTTAAATAACATAACTGGGGAACATCAAGCAGGTTTAAGAAGGACTACTGTACGATAGATCATATATTTACATTGCTAGCTGCCATTCAGAAACAGTTTGCAAAGAATCAAAAGTTGTATGTTGCATTTGTAGATTTTGAGAAAGCTTTCGACTCCATTTCTAGAAATTTGTTATGGCCTGTGTTGCTAAAAAATAGAGTCAGTGGTAAATTATATAGATGCATTAAGAGTATGTATAGAGATGTAAAGGCTAGGATAAGAAGTGGGGGTAAATTATCAGATGTTGTGAATTGCACAAGGGGAGTAAAGCAAGGTGATGTTTGCAGCCCGACTCTCTTTTCGTTGTTCGTCAACGAACTTGCACTAGAAATTAAGAAAATGGCAAACATGGTGTGTCCTTTGACTTGATAGAGTTGTTCATATTACTTTTTGCAGATGATATTATCTTGTTATCAATATCAGTTGTTGGTCTACAAAAACAGTTGAATAGTTTGCATGCAGCTGCAATGAGACTGGAGCTAAAAGTGAATATGGAGAAAACAAATATCATTGTTTTTCGCAAGGGAGGGTATCTGGCTAGACATGAACATTGGATGTATGGAAAGAGCCAGTAAAAGTAGTAAACGTATATAAGTATCTGGGTATATTCTTTTCAACCAGGCTGAGTTTTACCTATGCATGTAGAGATATAGTTAACAGAGCAAAAAGAGCTGTTCTAATTATACTTAATGTAATGTATAAGCTTGACTGTAGTTCGTTTAATATATTTAAAAAGTTATTTGATTCACAAGTTCAATCAATTTTACAACATGGGGCTGAAATATGGGCGTTCGAAAGCAGCAATGTTATCGAAAAGCTGCATTTGTTTGCCATGAAACGCTTTTTGAACGTCGACAGTCGTACTCCTAATGATTTGGTATATGGAGAGATAGGGAGATATCCTATCTATTTAAATTCATGCGTTAA
>CM031617.1:24807034-24809534 GCA_018398815.1 Conus ventricosus | reverse complement strand
GAAGGCCAGTTTGGCCGTTGGTATGGATGACACGTTACACATAGCATGCATCCTGCGTGAGAAGGGGAAAGAATGAAGGAAGTAAGGGTATTAAGCGAACGATATTGGACGACACTGACTGGATGACACGGGAAACGACTGAATGAAGCGCCAGCTGGCAGCTCTTCAGTCGGCACTACCCAGGTATGCAGCCCGTCGTGTAGACGAGAATGGATTGTAAAAGCGCTTAGAGCTTGGTCTCCAGCCGAGAATAGGCGCTATATGAGTATTCATTATTATTGTTATTATACTGGGTAGAAGTCATCAGCGATTCCTCAGTGAACCCGAAGCGGGATGGTAAGGCAGATGAAGAGGAAGAGAATAGGAGATGATGTTGTGTTAGAGCTGATTGTCGTTTAATCTGAATACATCCTACGCACATCCTATGCCTTGGAACGCTTGCGTGGCTCATGTAGCGTTTTGATACGTGTATGCACTTGTGGTGTGTGACCACAGCAAATCAGTTATGCCTTCCCCATCCCTTCCCTGCCCCCTCAGCCTCATCGGCCACACCTCTTTGTCCCAGCCCAGCATTCACCCTCATGACTCATCGGCCACACCTCTTTGTCCCAGCCCAGCATTCACCCTCATGACTCATCGGCCACACCTCTTTGTCCCAGCCCAGCATTCACCCTCATGACTCATCGGCCACACCTCTTTGTCCCAGCCCAGCATTCACCCTCATGACTTTCAGCATCTCTTGCCTTTCTTCAAGGTTAATGAGGTGCGCCCGGGGAATATAAAGAAATCTGTCAAGGATGCAGATTTGTCAAAGATGTATGACATAATTCCATTTATTTCTTCATTTGTGTTGTTCTGTATTCCTCTGGGTTTTTTTTGTGTGTGTGTGTGTGTGCATGTTTATCAAATTGCTCTGGATGAATGCAACCGAACACCCACCCACCACCAGAAAAAAATCAATAAATAAAAAGTCATTGAGAATCACACACACACACACACACACACACACACACACACACACACACACACACACACACACACACACACACTGACAACTGAAGCCACTGGATTGCACAGACTCAATTTATTCATGCGAATCAAACACATACAAACAAAACCAAATGCTCCCAGACACACTAGCACGGCATGCCTTCCCCCCACCCCTTCCCCACCTCCTCCCTTTCCACCCCGGCAGCATCGTTTATATCAACGGCTCTCTGAATTCTCTCAGACCAGTGGGGAGAAGAAAAACAAGAAGTTAAAAGATTACTGAAAAGATTTCAGAGATGCAAAATAATTAAGGACAAAAATAAGAAAAGAGAAGAATACGCTTTAGCTCGAAAAGATTACATTACACTAAGGAAAATAAAGGAACATGAGTTTGAAGAAAATGATTAAAGAAACTAAGAGATTGTGTTGATGATTCGAAGACATTTTGGGCATTAATCAGATCTGTTAATTAAAAAAAAAAAACGCTTTGTTTATAACGAGATCTCAGTACAAAATTGGTATGATCATTTCTGGGGCGTTTTCCATAATTTTGATAGCAGTGTTACAGAAGAAGATGCAAATTTGGTGGAAGAAGAAGATGAAATTGAGCCATTATTTAAAATCTGATATCCAGAGAAGAAGTTGTTGCTGCTATTAATCATTTAAAGGCAGGAAAGAGCGCAGGACCAGACAAAATTATAGCGGAAATGCTAAAGCATGCAAACTCAGCTGTAATCGATTTCCTTGTCCATTTATTCACCCGACTTTTTGAAAATAGCACTTTTCCTCTAGAATGGGCTAAATCGATTATCATACCAATACATAAGAAAGGAGATGCTAACAATCCGGATAACTATCGTGGAGTAGCACTTACCAGCATTTTAAGTAAAGTCTACACTCACATACTAAATAAAAGATTGATAAAATGGGCTGAAAATGAAGGAAAGATAGTTGAGGAACAAGCAGGTTTTAGAACCAATTACAGCACCATAGACCATATATTTACACTACACTCACTGGTACAGAAATACTTACTCGCTAATACGAAGCTTTATGTTGCATTTGTTGATTTTAAGAAAGCATTTGATTCTATAAATCACAATGTTTTGTGGAATGTACTTCGTAAAAGTGGTGTGAATGGTAAATTGTATAAAGCCATTAGGAGTATCTACAACTCGGTACTGGCGTATGTACGTGTCAAGCGTGAGTATTCAGATTATTTCGATTGCCCAAATGGAGTTAAACAAGGGTGCCTGTTGAGTCCGCTGCTGTTTTCTTTTTTCATAAATGAACTAGCAGTGGAGTTATCTAGTAAAGGTAGACATGGTATTCAAATAATACCTGGAGCAGTCGAGATATTTTTGTTACTGTTTGCTGACGATGTTATTCTTTTATCTGGCACAGTTGTAGGTTTACAAAACCAGTTAAATATCTAAAAAGAGGAAGCAGATCGTTTGTGTTTAACAGTTAACTTGGATAAGACAAACATTGTGGTCTTCAGAAATGGTGG
>CM031617.1:24792034-24802034 GCA_018398815.1 Conus ventricosus | reverse complement strand
AATGACATTTGACGGTAGTCTGTCCTGCATTGTGGGATGTCGTAGCTGCAGCCGTTGTTTTTTCTTGAACTTCTTCTGGTCTGGAATTTCCCAGGCAGGTATTTGGAATTGATGTCAACAAGACTGTGGTGGAATTTATACATCATCTTGAATGTGTCAAACAAACACACGGACGAAGAGTAACCAATACAGGTAGATTCGGTTTGATGGGCAAGAAAGGAAATCTTAAAATGAGGCAGTAAAACAGTAACAGTGAATGACAAACAAGCAAGTAAGGTAACTCTGCATCCCATGATGAAAGGAACACACGCCTATAACACCAAACACATCCCATGATGAAAGGAACACACGCCTATAACACCAAACACATCCCATGATGAAAGGAACACACGCCTTAACACCAAACACATCCCATGATGAAAGGAACACACGCCTATAACACCAAACACATCCCATGATGAAAGGAACACACGCCTATAACACCAAACACATCCCATGATGAAAGGAACACACGCCTATAACACCAAACACATCCCATGATGAAAGGAACACACGCCTATAACACCAAACACATCCCATGATGAAAGGAACACACGCCTATAACACCAAACACATCCCATGATGAAAGGAACACACGCCTATAACACCAAACACATCCCATGATGAAAGGAACACACGCCTATAACACCAAACACATCCCATGATGAAAGGAACACACGCCTATAACACCAAACACATCCCATGATGAAAGGAACACACGCCTATAACACCAAACACATCCCATGATGAAAGGAACACACGCCTATAACACCAAACACATCCCATGATGAAAGGAACACACGCCTATAACACCAAACACATCCCATGATGAAAGGAACACACGCCTATAACACCAAACACATCCCATGATGAAAGGAACACACGCCTATAACACCAAACACATCCCATGATGAAAGGAACACACGCCCTATAACACCAAACACATCCCATGATGAAAGGAACACACGCCTATAACACCAAACACATCCCATGATGAAAGGAACACACGCCTATAAACACCAAACACATCCCATTGTCACGAGTTTGTCACGAGGCCTACGACGTTTGACCCATCTAGGTGGCGGAATTATTCATTTGTTTATTGTCGTTGCTGTTGTCGTGTATCCGTCCCATAATGTGGCTTGTGGTGCGCTTGCACCTTGGCGTAGTTCAGCTCAACTTGGGTTTGCTTTCTCTCTCTCTCTCTCTAATTCCACTGCCCGTGCTATTCATCCTGCAGGTTCATGGTGGCTGGTACCTTTCTCTCGAACTTGCTGTCTATCGGCCTCTCGCCTGTCTTTTTACCTGTCGCACGTGCTTCATTTCTTTTAGTTTGAGGTATGCTCACTCTGTGACGTAGGTGGCATGTTGGCCGCCATCGCTGAGGGAGGTTTAGCTCTTGACTCGAGCGGAAGATGTCTCTGGGAGCGCCTGCTCCGGTCTTGGTTCTTCACCGTATCATCGAGGGTACAGTCGGTATCTTCAATTCCTACAGTCGGCCTGTAGGAGAGGGACATCACTTCTTCTTTTCCGCACCTGTGCCTCTGTCCTCTCGTCTGGACAGAGGGCAGAGAGAGTCGTTTGACCCGCCTCTTCTGGGTCACCCACGGTAGCTGGTAAGCATCAGTTTCGTGGTTTGTTTGTTTTGGTTTGTTGTTGTTAGCCGGCTTAGTCTTCTCTTTTGCGCAATTTTCTTTTGTTTTCAAAATTGTAAAAGAAATATGTTGGAAACCTTTTCTCTGGTTAATTCAATCTTTAACCTGGCCATTCTAAATTATATCCAAAATTCTTTCTCCTGTTTATGCATCTGGTGATGCGGTAGTCGGTGGGTGGGAGAGAACCTGGTGATTCAGGGTTGGAACGTGCTTGGTCTCGCTCGTCCGCCCCTGTCACATTCGCCGGACTCTTATTGTTCGGCCACCGTCTGTTGTGTGTGCAAGGAGAACGAGTTTTATGTTCGCGAGTGTGCGTACGCATGATTTGTCGTTCGGATGCGTGGTTGGAGATTTGTGTTATTTTGAAATGTGGCTATAAAATGTGACAATTATGCCATTGAATTATTATTTGCAAATGTGGTGGCAGTTATTAAGCGATGGTCGCTGTGTTGGTTTATTTCCTAAGAAAGGAAATTGTTAAACGTGAGTGAGAGAAGGGTGAAGATAATTCATATTTGTTTTATAGCCTGTTGAGTTAATGCAGTCCCTTACCTGCTTCATGTGAGAAGACTTTAACGATTTGATCGGTTTACTGTGTTATGCTCAGGTCTGTGTTGAGCTGGGGCTGTTGGTGCGTTTGATAGACTTCCCCTCGCCCATCATGCGAGTGGCTGTTAAGATTTAGCAGCATGGGTCAGACTGTACTGACGGCGGGGTTCCAGTACCCTTCCTTCCTCCTTCCTTCTTCCTTCCCTCCCTTTCTTCTCTCCTCCCAGCTACGTTTCCTCCCCCCCTCCCGGGGCTTCACCCGGAGTCTGGACTGGATGGTGCCACGTGCTGGTTGAGGCCACGCTCTGGCTGGGACCACGGACTGGATGGTGCCACGTGCTGGTTGAGGCCACGCTCTGGCTGGGACCACGGACTGGATGGTGCCACGTGCTGGTTGAGGCCACGCTCTGGCTGGGACCGCGGACTGGATGGTGCCACGCGCTGGTCGAGGCCACGCTCTGGTCGGGACCGCGGACTGGTAGAGGAGCCCGCCGTCTTGACGGGCCCGGGCCCCCTGACCCCCGTCCAGGACCTCCAGTAACAGCGCCACGTTCTTCCCCCCCCCCCCCCCTCCGGGACGCGCTCTTCACTGCCTGCTTGTGTGTCGAGGGTGTCGGCTTTGAGCGACTCCCTGCGAGAACCGACCCGGTTCGGAGCACCTAGTGCGATAGGGTGCTCCCAGTAGACTTGACAGAGGCAGGGGTGTGGAGGCACTCCAGGGTGTGGGAAGGGATGGATGCTGGAAATGTTTCTTTATAATTGTGTATATGTCATATGTGCTGGAATGCTGTAATTGTGATTGTGTACGTCGTATGGCGAAATGTTTATTTATAATCGTGCATGTTGTGTGTGTTGGAATGCTTGATCGTGATTGTGCATGTTGTGTGCGTTGGAATGCTTGATTGTGATTGTGCATGGTGCGTGTGTTGAAATATTTATTTGCGATTGTGTGTGTTGTGAATAAATGGGGTGTTGTATCGTAATCTTCTCGTGTGGGCTCTTGCGAGGCGTGCGAGGTCAGCCATTCCCTTCACTCCCACCTAGACCGATCCTGTCGGGGGCAGACCTCCAGGGGTGGGTCGCCCCAATTGTGGGGGCTCGTCCGGATGTGAAGGGCTCTGACTGTCTCTCTCGTTTCGCGGAGTACCTGTTTAGTACTGTCTGTTTTGTATTCATTTAGTTAGTTTGTCGTGTTTGTTTGTGGGTGGTTGGCTGGGTGACTCTAGCGTGAAGGGAGTCTTTTTGTGGCCTGAGGGAACATCCGGCGTGACTCGGGAGTCGAGGTGAGACCGAGGGGAGTCGACCGCGTCCAGACCTCCTTCCGCCGGGTACCTACGCAGGTACGGCCGTAAGTCTTGCCTTTCTGTTGCCGCTCAGTCTTCCATTCCTGTTTGTATTTAGTCAGTTTTTGTTTTTTTTTTCTCTACCGGGTCATTGAGTACAGGGGGTTGTATCGGACGTTAGTGTCATTTTTTTTTTCCTCTCTCCGGATTCCGTCTGCTTGTTTGTTTTTCCGGCCAGCCCCACCGCACTGTTGCTCGTGCTGTAGAGCGCGGTGTTGCCAGAGTGGGGGCAGCCGGACATAGTTTTTTTTTTTTTTTTTTTTCGGTGAGCCCCACCGCACTGTTGCTCGTGTTGTAGAGCGCGGTGTTGCCAGAGTGGGAGCAGCCGGAACTTGTCCGCACACACGCACACACACACATACACACATATACACACACCCCTAAAATATTTGTTTTTCAAGTGGAATTGTCTTTCCCCTGTATTTGATAACTGTAGGATATAGTTGTCATGGCAACGTCCGGTGCTGGTGGTATGGCGACGCGGGCGTCGAAGAAGAAGGGTATTCAAATGTTACTGTAGTCCCTACTATTAGTACCAGTACTTCGACTACGGTAACTTCTACTTATTCCAGTGCTGTAGCAGGTAGTCCAGCGAGTACTTTCACTTCTTCTTCGCTAGGGGATTTTCCTGCTGAGACCCCGACTGGCGCTTCCGCTCGGAAGCGTCAGAGTATAGCGAAGCAACTGTGGGCTTCAGTTGAGTCGCAGAAACCAAAGCCCCCTATTCTCCATGCTTCCCCTCGTAAGGAGTATGCCCCGGGGGACTTTCCTCATGGGAAGGTCGAGACCCAGGGACGGGTCAGACGGGTCATCCTCCCTGTCGGGAGTGGTGAACCCCGCCCAGGACATCACGTCCGTCCCTGATGTTCCTGGAGCGGCAGCGTAGAGAAGAGGCTGCTCAGCGTAGGGAGGAGGCTGCTCAGCGTAGGGAGGAGGCTGCCAGACAGGAGGATCGGCGTAGGGAAGAGGCAGCCAGGCAGGAAGCCCTCCGTAGGGAAGAACTAGACAGGATGGAGGCTCTGCATAGGGGGGAGATGGAACAACTTCTTTCGCGGTCTTCCCGCATCTGTAAGTCAGGGGGTTTTAAACACCAGGCAGGTGATAGAGTTAGAGGCCCAAAGTTAAAGCTTCCAGAGTTCAGACCTAGCGAGGACATAGATATGTTCTTAGAGCATTTTGACAAGGTAGCTACTTCATACCAATTGTCTGAGGAACAAAAGGCCATGCACCTTTTTTCTGGGTTGTCGGGTGCTGCAAGGGAGTGTGGTGCTCACTCTAAATGAAGGTGCGTCTTATGCAGACATGCAGTTGGCTCTGCGTAAGCGTTTTCCACCTTACCCCAGAGACGTACAGGAGGAAGTTCAGGTCCATGAAGAAGAATAACGACGAGACCTTCGTGCAGTTTGGTGATAGGCTGCGCAAAACGCTAGGGTACTGGCGTCAGTTGGCTAAGTTGGAGCTGGAGGATCTGATCCTCATTGAACAGCTCACCAACACTGTGTCCCCAGAGTTGAGGATCCGGATAGGCGAGACAGCACCTCAGGATTTCGCGGCTGCGATTCATACCGCTGAGGTGTTTTTCTGAAGCTCGCAGGGCTTATGGGCATCGCCCAGATACGGAGAGGAAGCCCTCCACAGGATTTAGTGGCAATAAGGCGCCGACAACGGCTAGCGGGGTGAACAAGGCAGGCAGTTCATCGGGGACCTCAGCACCCCGATTTTGTTTTCTTTGTGGTCGTCCCGGCCACATTAGGAAAGATTGCCCTAAAGCCGCTGGTAGTCATGGGCTAGTCCTTTCCCACGTCCTCGTGCCTCGGCTAACGTGGGTTCCATCCCAGCTTCTGGTGATTCAGAGTGCCCAGTGTTTCTCTCTGTTGTTGGTTCCTCCTTGGTCGACACCATCAGGGATTCGGGAGCATCAACACTCTTTGTGGATAAGGATTAGTTTCCCCTAAGGCCCGGCGGGCGCTAGTTATGATGTGTGCGGGTTGGAGGCTGGTTTACCTCCACCCGTCCTTCTGTACTTATTCCTATCTCCACCCCCTACTTCTGTGGCGAAGTATGGGCCATCGCGGTGGAGCGACCTCTGTATTCCCTTATCGTAGGGAAAACTATCACCTTCGCAGACGGACGCAGTCAGTCCGTGTCTACGGATTTGCCCGTACAGGCTGTGTGGGAGTCACCACACGCGCCAAAGCTAAGAAGCAGGAACAGGAATTGCGTCCCGTTTCTTCAGCCGATCTCTAACGAGGTTCTGGCAAGGGCCGATCCCGCTAGCATTATCCGTCTTCAGGCCAGGGACTTGGATGTCCAACGCCTACGACAACTTGTGGATCGTCCCACTCAGTCGGCCCGACACACGCCAAGGTGAGCTTCAAGCTCCACAAGGGGATCCTCTTTAGGGTTTTCACTCAGGCAGATCGTGTGGCCAAACAGCTTGTTGTTCCCCAAAGCTTGAGAGAGTCTGTTCTCCGGCAGGCCCACGATTCCCCCATGGCAGGTCATATGGGCTCCAAGCGGACTCTCGAGCGAGTAAGACAAGACTTCTTCTGGCCAGGGGTGAACTCACAGGTTAGGCAGTACTGCCGCAGTTTGCGATGTCTGCCAACGACAACGCCTAAGGGTCGCTTGAAGCGTGTTCCCCTAGGGTCAGTGCCACGGGTTGGGGAGCCATTCAGCAAGGTTGGGGTCGACCTGGTGGACCTATTAATCCTCCATCCGATCGCGGTCACCGCTACACTTCGGTAGTGGTAGAATCTGCGAGTCGATACCCAGAGGCTGTCCCGCTTAGGACTATCGATGCCCCTACTGTTGCTGAATCTCTCAAGCAGATTTGGACGCGCACTGGCGTGCCCAAGAAGAAGTACAGCCGGAAGTTGTACTGGAGAGCGATCATCATCCTCTCCAGTGCCTGGACCGGATCCGGCCAGTCAGTCATCGACTCATGAGTTTAGGCAGTGGAACTGGCAGAGTCATGCGTTCACTTTCCGTCATATCAAGGGTTCCTGTAATACGGATGCTGACTATCTTAGCCGAGCTCCGTAGTCAGCACATTGGAAAATCGGTCGAGGGACACTTCCCCTCAACCAGGGTTATTCCCCTTTGGTCTCTGTATCAGATGTAGTGACAGTTTTCACTTCAGTGATGTTAACGGTAGTGAATCACCAATGGGTTCGGATTGTTACTTTCATGGTTGGAAGGTTCGCTTAGTTGTTTGATAATGTAGTATTATGTATTTCTCGGTGTGATTCTATCGTAGAATGTTTGTATTGGATTCCTCGTACTCTGTCGAGCACAGAGAGTTGGGTTCGGTCCCATTGTTGTAAATTTGCACATGCGTCAAGGTTCAAAGGAGCACTGTATCTCAGAGAAACAGATGCTTTTAGAAGGGGGTTTGTCACGAGTTTGTCACGAGGCCTACGACGTTTGACCCATCTAGGGTGGCGGAATTATTCATTTGTTTATTGTCGTTGCTGTTGTCGTGTATCTGTCCCATAATGTGGCTTGTGGTGCGCTTGCACCTTGGCGTAGTTCAGCTCAACTTCGGTTTGCTTTCTCTCTCTCTCTCTCTAATTCCACTGCCCGTGCTATTCATCCTGCAGGTTCATGGGTGGCTGGGACCTTTCTCTCGAACTTGCTGTCTATCGGCCTCTCGCCTGTCTTTTTACCTGTCGCACGTGCTTCATTTCTTTTAGTTTGAGGTATGCTCACTCTGTGACGTAGGTGGCATGTTGGCCCGCCATCGCTGAGGGAGGTTAGCTCTTGACTCGAGCGGAAGATGTCTCTGGGAGCGCCTGCTCCGGTCTTGGTTCTTCACCGTATCATCGAGGGTACAGTCGGTATCTTCAATTCCTACAGTCGGCCTGTAGGAGAGGGACATCACTTCTTCTTTTTCCGCACCTGTGCCTCTGTCCTCTCGTCTGGACAGAGGGCAGAGAGAGTCGTTTGACCCGCCTCTTCTGGTCACCCACGGTAGCTGGTAAGCATCAGTTTCGTGGTTTGTTTGTTTTGGTTTGTTGTTGTTAGCCGGCTTAGTCTTCTCTTTTGCGCAATTTTCTTTTGTTTTCAAAATTGTAAAAGAAATATTGTTGGAAACCTTTCTCTGGTTAATTCAATCTTTAACCTGGCCATTCTAAATTATATCCAAAATTCTTTCTCCTGTTTATGCATCTGGTGATGCGGTAGTCGGTGGGGATGGGAGAGAACCTGGGGATTCAGGTTGGAACTTGCTTGGTCTCGCTCGTCCGCCCCTGTCACATTCGCCGGACTCTTATTTTTCGGCCACCGTCTGTTTGTGTGTGCAAGGAGAACGAGTTTTATGTTCGCGAGTGTGCGTACGCATGATTTGTCGTTCGGATGCGTGTTGGAGATTTGTGTTATTTTGAAATGTGGCTATAAAATGTGACAATTATGCCATTGAATTATTATTTGCAAATGTGGTGGCAGTTATTAAGCGATGGTCGCTGTGTTGGTTTATTCCTAAGAAAGGAAATTGTTAAACGTGAGTGAGAGAAGGGTGAAGATAATTCATATTTGTTTTATAGCCTGTTGAGTTAATGCAGTCCCTTACCTGCTTCATGTGAGAAGACTTTAACGATTTGATCGGTTTACTGTGTTATGCTCAGGTCTGTGTTGAGCTGGGGCTGTTGGTGCGTTTGATAGACTTCCCCTCGCCCATCATGCGAGTGGCTGTTAAGATTTAGCAGCATGGGTCAGACTGTACTGACGGCGGGTTCCAGTACCCTTCCTTCCTCCTTCCTTCTTCCTTCCCTCCCTTTCTTCTCTCCTCCCAGCTACGTTTCCTCCCCCCCTCCCGGGGGCTTCACCCGGAGTCGGACTGGATGGTGCCACGTGCTGGTTGAGGCCACGCTCTGGCTGGGACCACGGACTGGATGGTGGCCACGTGCTGGTTGAGGCCACGCTCTGGCTGGGACCACGGACTGGATGGTGCCACGTGCTGGTTGAGGCCACGCTCTGGCTGGGACTGCGGACTGGATGGTGCCACGCGCTGGTCGAGGCCACGCTCTGGTCGGGACCGCGGACTGGTAGAGGAGCCCGCCGTCTTGACTGCCGGCCCTGACCCCGTCCAGGACCTCCAGTAACAGCCGCCCCACGTTCTTCCCCCCCCCCCCCCCCCTCCGGACGCGCTCTTCACTGCCTGCTTGTGTGTCGAGGGTGTCGGCTTTGAGCGACTCCCTGCGAGAACCGACCCGTTCGGAGCACCTAGTGCGATAGGGTGCTCCCAGTAGACTTGACAGAGCAGGGTGGGAGGCACTCCAGGGTGTGGGAAGGGATGGATGCTGAAATGTTTCTTTATAATGTGTATATGTCATATGTGCTGGAATGCTGTAATTGTGATTGTGTACGTCGTATGGCGAAATGTTTATTTATAATCGTGCATGTTGTGTGTGTTGGAATGCTTGATCGTGATTGTGCATGTTGTGTGCGTTGGAATGCTGATTGTGATTGTGCATGGTGCGTGTGTTGAAATATTTATTTGCGATTGTGTGTGTTGTGAATAAATGGGGTGTTGTATCGTAATCTTTCTCGTGTGGGCTCTTGCGAGGCGTGCGAGGTCAGCCATTCCCTTCACTCCCACCTAGACCGATCCTGTCAGGGCAGACCTCCAGGGTCGGCGTGACACCCATGATGAAAGGAACACACGCCTATAACACCAAACACATCCATGATGAAAGGAACACACGCCCTATAACACCAAACACATCCCATGATGGAAAGGAACACACGCCTATAACACCAAACACATCCCCATGATGAAAGGAACACACGCCTATAACACCAAACACATCCCATGATGAAAGGAACACACGCCTATAACACCAAACACATCCCATGATGAAAGGAACACACGCCTATAACACCAAACACATCCCATGATGAAAGGAACACACGCCTATAAACACCAAACACATCCCATGATGAAAGGAACACACGCCTAAAACACCAAACACATCCCATGATGAAGGAACACACGCCTATAACACCAAACACATCCCATGATGAAAGGAACACACGCCTATAACACCAAACACATCCCATGATGAAGGAACACACGCCTATAACACCAAACACATCCCATGATGAAAGGAACACACGCCTATAACACCAAACACATCCCATGATGAAAGGAACACACGCCTATAACACCAAACACATCCCATGATGAAAGGAACACACGCCTATAACAACCAAACACATCCCATGATGAAAGGAACACACGCCTATAACACCAAACACATCCCATGATGAAAGGAACACACGCCTATAACACCAAACACATCCCATGATGAAAGGAACACAACGCCTATAACACCAAACACATCCCATGATGAAAGGAACACACGCCTATAACACCAAACACATCCCATGATGAAGGAACACACGCCTATAACA
>CM031617.1:24767034-24769534 GCA_018398815.1 Conus ventricosus | reverse complement strand
TTCATGTTTATCCCCATTATGTTATATTACACCCAAAACAACCTCAAGTGTCAAATCAGAAATGGCAATGGCATGGTATATGTAAATATAACATCAAATAAAACTTAACACTACAAACTAGTGTTGAATTTTAAAACCCAAAAAGAAAGGTTGGGGTATCAGCACTAATGCAGTCTCAAACATTAAAACAGGGTTATTTATAACCTCTTCAAAGAAACCAGGTAAAAAATAATTTCAGCGCGTGAAAATTTTATTTTTAGCCACAGTTAGAATTTACTTTTAGAAAACTGCTTTAAAGGCATGACGTTTGACTCCACGCATCAAAGAAGCAGCTGATCTGTCGTCTGGTCGCTCGGATCCATAATGCCTCCTTTAAACATTACATCAGGTGCTGGTTTTCTGCACAGGTGGTTGTTTCAACCAGAATCTCCTGTTTTCTTTCTGAAGTATTTTCCAGAAGTGTTTCGTTTCAGACTGTATCTCCATAAGAGGTAAGTGGAATGTTCAAACTTCAGGCACGATCCATGTTCCATGTTTTGGCCAGTCTGACGATTATTCCATTAAAAAGGAATTCTTAACGATTATTCCATTAAAAGGAAAAAATGAAAATAAACACTAGTATCAACGCTCTGAAAATGGATTCAGGTGAAATGGCAATAACTGACTCCGAGAAAGCGGAAACGCTTAATGACTTCTTCTCAAGTGTATTTACTCGCGAGAATATAGAAAATTTACCTAAATGACCAAACCACTTAAGTTAGAAGGTATAACTCTTTCAGAGATTAGAGTTACCCCAACGATTGTGGAGACTAAACTTAAAAATCTTGACCCCTCGAAGGCTCAGGGACCAGATAAAATTCCAGCTAAAATATTGAAAGAACTTTGTAAGGAATTATCAATCCCCTTCAGCATATTGTTTAATAAATCCTTAGAGACAGGAAAGATCCCAGATGACTGGAAATCAGCTGATGTTGTTGCCATATTCAAAAAGGCTCCAAACAAGACCCGAGTAACTACAGACCGGTCAGCCTCACTTGCATAATGTGTAAAGTACTAGAGTCAATTGTAAGGGATGTCATAGTATCATATTTTAATGATTTTAAACTCTTTGCGGACTGTCAACATGGCTTCCGTAATAAAAGATCATGCATGACACAACTGATTCAAGTTATGGACGACTTAACTGTACTTACTGATGACAAAAAAACAATAGATATAGTGTATTTAGACTTCCGTAAAGCCTTCGACTCTGTACCGCACAAAAGACTATTGATTAAGTTACAGAATTATGGAATTCATGGATCTCTTCTTGACTGGATTACAGACTTCCTGACTGACAGAAGACAAAGAGTGAGGGTGGGGTCAGTATACTCTTCAGACAAACCAGTTTTGAGTGGTATTCCACAGGGGAGCATCTTGGGCCCGGTCCTTTTTACAATATTCATAAACGACTTACCGGATGTCATAACAAATACATGTAAGATTTTTGCCGATGATACAAAGATTTACGGGGATTCAAGCAATCACTCTGTCATTCAAAGGGACCTTAACAATGTGCAGGATTGGTCTCACAAATGGAACCTGTATTTCAATGTTCAAAAATGTAAAGTGCTGCACATTGGTAAGAAGAACCCTCAAAATGATTACATAATGAAAATGGGTGATTCAGATCAAAAGATTCAAAAATGTGTAGAGGAAAAGGACCTTGGAGTTACATTGACTGTGATCTTAGCTTTGACCCTCATATACAGAAAGCTATTAGTAAAGCTAACCAAATGATTGGGTTGATAAGACGATCTTTCTCGTTCATTGATAAAGATATGTTTATAAAGCTATACAAATCACTCATCCGACCACATGTGGAATACGGTAATGTCATCTGGTACCCTTTACTTAAAAGACAATCCTCATCAATAGAAAAGGTTCAAAGAAGAGCGACCAAAATGCTGCCAGAATGCAAAAATATAGCCTTATGGTGAAAGACTTAGATATTTAGGATTAACATCCCTGAAGGCCAGGAGGGTGAGGGGTGACTGATTCAAACTTACAAGATATTCCACCATGTTGATGACATTGATTTCAACTCACTATTCCAGTTAAGCAAATCTAACATCACAAGAGGCAATACTGACAAATTATTTGTTCAATATTCTTGCACTAACCTGAGGAGAAATTCATTTGCTAATAGAGTAGTTGGCAGATGGAATTCTCTTCCGAGTTACATCAAACTAACTAATAATATCAACAGTTTTAAGAGCCTCCTTGATGTAGATGCAAATTTTAAAGATATAGTATATGATTTTGATGACTGAAATTGTTCTCATCCCAATTTATATAAAATTATATGCAACTGTAATCACGCTGCGCCAAACACCGGGAAAAGTACTGTCATTTCAATTGATGGAGCACATGAAAGCCGCGAGGCTATAATAGCTCCTACCTACCTACCTACCTTAACGTGAAAGAACTCAACAGTGGGTAATCTACCACATCTCAAATG
>CM031617.1:24742034-24747034 GCA_018398815.1 Conus ventricosus | reverse complement strand
AACTGACTGACTGATCCGGTTACTTGACTCGATCAGGTCAGTTTCAGTCAATGCTGTCTAGTGGGCAAGTTATGCAGTATGCTGACCAGTACACACGATTTCGTAGTACTGCTCTGCGTAAAAGAGTCAATGCCAAAAAAAAAACAAAAAAAAAACAGCATAATATGAAGGTGTCAGATTACACACACACACACACACACGCACGCAAGCACGCACGCACGCACGCACGCACGACACACACACACACACACACACACACACACACACACACACACACACACACACGCACACACACACACACACACACACACACACACACACACACACACACACACACACACACACCAAATTACTGTCCAATTTCACTACATACGTGCGAAATAAAATGTCCTGCATCAATATGCATTGGGCTATAGGATGTTTGTCATACGCTGGCATAGTTGTATTGTCAGGATTTTTACATCACACACAGAGCTTTGTTCCCGTGAGAAAGCTCAACTTTGGGGGGTGGGGGGGGGGGAACGGCCCGACTGTCTACGGGATTGACAGGTTCCGCCTTCTGCTCACCGATTTCGCACCATCGTCGTTATTTCTACACGGACAGCAGCTCTCTGACCACGTCGTCTTCTGATTGGCTGTTGTATTATCCTCCTGCAGACTCGGATTCGACCAGGCCTGGACTTCCTGTTAGCGGAAAGAGCGAGAAGAACGACAACTCCAACTCGAAGGAAGAACAGCATTCTTCAGGACTACGTCGAGCAGATGGGAATGCGAATCCGCCTCGCCATCCTTTCGTTGGTGATGGGTGTAGATGAGGAAACGTTGAAGAGTGATCGGCTCGAAAGGCTCGAATCAAATAGTAAACAACAGAGGAAAAGCGTCATTATCATCCTCTATCGTATGACTTTCAGCGCAGCATAGAACAAAACAACCTGTTCTCAGCCAGATGGAGAACATCCGCATAGTTTACAAGTTGTCCTCAGCAGATGGAGAATATGCACACAGTTTCGCTTTCTGTTCACAAGAAGCAGTCAGGCGCTTCGTCCTCTTTTCAACAGGAATCCCCAACCAGGCCCCCGCCATGCTTCGTTTTCGTTGCCGTCCTGGTTACCAAACTGTTGATTAGGATGGTGGGAGAAGAGGCACTGTAGGGGATATATCACAGACGTGAGTAGACATCTTGCTGTAAATTCAGTTTTATTTTTTTCAGTGTTCACGTACCTCGTCTGCACTAATTCATACTTTTTCTGTAAGTGGTTTTTGAAAAGGAAAATGCAACACACACACAACGCAACAACACACACACACACACTGGCTATAATAGGCTTGATTTTTTTTTTGGTACTCCCTCTCCCTCTACCCCCACGCCTCCGTCCTACCCTCCTCCTATTCTCCCTCCTCCTATTTCCTCCCCCCTCCTCCCCCCCCCCCCCTCAGATTTCACCCCACCACCTCCCTCGCCCTTTTCCGCTGATTTTCCCTCTTTGTATTTCTTCGTTTTCATTATTTTATTATTCAAGTTTCTTTGTTTTGTTATGATGGCTTGATGCAAAAAACAGTTTCTCTGCTTATTCAACGTTCCATCTGGAAATAAAAGTTTGACTTTTTTTATTTTTTGACACACAGAGAGAGAGAGAGAGAGAGAGAGAGAGAGAGAGAGAGAGAGAGAGAGAGGGGGGTGGGGGGAAAGACCGACAGATAGAAGAATGGGTTGCCCGACGTTCTTCTACCATATTCGTATACATGATTATCATATACAGAGATGCATGGCGATAGGAACAGACGCGTTCATACTCTTCACATACAAATTCTGTTCTGGCTCAGGCACACACTCACCACGTCACTCACATCGGACTGTTAAAGGGTAACAGAACACCAATGACATTCAACAAATATAATTTTAATTAAAACTTGACAGAGACCCACCCGTCACTACACAACACCTTTATTTATAGCATGCAAAATATGAACGAAAACAGATAATCCAGCGGTCGCATCCCCTCCAACTCAATCATTCATAAATCATCCGTGAAAAAAAACACAACATTGCAAATATTCTATCCAGTTATGTACGCATGAAAACAAAAGAAAGAAAAGCACTTGCAACTGGCCAGTTGTTTCCTTTCTCTGAACTGTTCGGTTCTTTTAACAGTCCGTATCATCACAGTCACATGGCCTCCCCAAAAACACCACTCTTTGCTCTCAGTCGTCCCGATTTGGCCGAAACCCTGGGACGGGGGTGGGAGGGGAGGTTGGCCGAAACCCTGGACGGGGATGGGAGGGGAGGGTACTGGTTGTGTAACTGTTTATCTCCAGTCGACTCCTCCGGACTCCTCCGTGGTAATTCGCCCTCTCCACTGAAAAGGCTCCTGCCTAGTCTTCTCTACAGGTCTGCCGTCGCCCCCCATACCTCTGGTTGGCTGGTAGCTTACCTGTCTAGGCCCCCGAGAGGATTGACACGCCTTGCTGTCTCCGGTCTTCTGCACAGGTGGACAGTTCTCTAGTGGAGCTTCCTGGACTCTGGTTTGTCGTCAGCTCACGAGGCTACAGCGAACTTCTTATGTACCTGAAGTCCCTGAGTCATGACTCTACCTCACGAGGCTACAGCAAACTTCTTATATACCTCAAGTCCATTAGTCTTCACTCTACCTCGGTATTTTTCTGAGCCCTCTCCACAAGTCAGTCATACACTAAGTAGTCTTCTGATCGCCGTGTGACGGTTTCTCAAACAATGACAAACCGAGTAATATTTGTCCATCCAGTGTCCAGCTGGTCGCATTCACATGCAAATCACAAATGTTTTCAGCCAGTCATTCTCCGAGTCATCCTAGTTCTGCCAGTGAGGTCACTGTTGCACACATGCTTTCCATATCATCGTGAATACGCAAGTCATTCCGGTTCAACCAATAGGATAGTTGGTCATACAGCTGGCAGACATCACACGAAATACACTGAACAGTGGTGAAAGTCTAACAAGTGAGCTTCCCAGTTATTTTGGCTCAGCCAATGAAAACACTGCTGTACCCTTATACTCGCACAGCAAAGAGTTGGATACCTTGTGGTTAATAATTTTTTTTTTACGTTACACTTTTATTACCAATTCAAGCTTCTGTACATGTAATTTCAATTTTTCACAAATGAACGAAATGAACGGATAAAGAAAACATACATAAACTCTGGACAGAATAAAGAGAAATCATAAAAAAATCAATGAAACAAAACAAAAACACAAATACCGTGTGGTTAATGTGCAAAACCTCATTCTGACCCATTTTCCATTCTCCTGAAGTATCCAGCGTGCAAACAGCCCAGGCCCCTCCACACGCCAAGGCCTACAGCTTCAAGCAAGTTTCTTCCACCCATTGTGGATAGGGTGCAAACCATGTGAGAGGCTGAAGCCTTCCCGAACATGTTTGCCCTTGAGGGTCAGTAAGTGTGAATGGTCCTCAGCAGCCCTGTGCAGGCCAGACAGAGACGCCGACGCCCAGCTGCCATTGTCTTGTTTTGGATCCCCCGTCTCTTGTCTACACTTTCAGTTCCACTGAAGAACCTGTTGAAGAGTCGTTGGCGGAGGTGAAGCACATTCTTCTTCCAGTAGAATGCAATTTTAATATCTGCGGGTCAATACTCTCCCATGGAAATGCCAACTACTTCTCAATTTATCCTCATACTTCAGCATCTATGGTGGCACCCACACACGTGGTGTGGAAGTTCGAACACTTGAAGAGCTCACAGAACTAATCCCCAACATTTTCAGAAGTACTGTGAATTAGGGGCTGGAGAACATTCAGCCTACTTAACATGGTGTGTGTGTGTGTGTGTGTGTGTGTGTGTGTGTATGTAAAGTCCGTATTTAACTATTGTCGTTTGCTTTGTGGTAGTAAGAAAGTGTTGCTAAACTTAGCGAAGTTTTTGAAACTTAATAAAGTTGTGTAGCATTACATTCAGTATGTTAATTATATGGAACATTTCGATGTTTGATTTGTTTCATTTCTATTTGTTTGATTTGTTTCAAGTCCTCCATGCCCCAAAAGGGGTCGCAGGATTAAAATATTTGAATCTTTCAATCTTTGTGTGTGTGTGTGTGTGTGTGTGTGTGTGTGTGTGTGTGTGTGTGTGTGTGGTGTGTGTGTGGTGTCGTGTGTGTATGTTTAAAAATACGTGGCTCCATGATCGTCTGTTGCTGTCAGTATATTGCCGTCAACAGAACTAGATTATTACGTATGTAGTGTTTAGGGAAAGAGAGAAGGACGGGTACACTGTGACAGAATACCGAGTTCATAGTCAGAGGTTGAGCGTTCGAATCCCATAGCAGCTTAACACACAATCGGATACTTTCACCGATCCATTTGAGGATGTTGTTATTCTGTTGGTAGGGTGTAGTGTAGGATACGTCCTCTTCCGGCCACCTTTCTGGGATGGTTATCTGTATTTGCTGTATCTCCTTTCGATTGATGTGGATGTTAACCATGAGTGTGATTAAATAAACAAGCAGACTAGGATTGTTATCTGTATTTGGTGTATCTCTTTTCTGTTGATGTGGATGTTAACCGTGAGTGTAATTAAAGAAACAACTAGACAGTAGAGGAACAACAAATGTAGAAAATCAATCTTTAGTCTCGGAAAGCTTGACAAACGATCTAATGCGTGCTGGGCACCTTGCTAGCTGTTGGTCAGAAGACCAGCCTGGTACCAGCAGGTTGCGAGTTCTAACCCCGGGCAGCGCAGCCGTCAGACGAAACCGGCAGTTGTTTGCACATATGGTAGATGTCGGTCCAACTTATTTTAACCTTTAACCAGTACTCAGTTGTCTTTCTAGCGGACGGAAAGTCGGTCCTGGAGGTCCCTGAAAGAAATACCTCCCCGTCTATTTGGAAGAAACTCCTGGAAGTCGAATTTACGGACGAGTTGTCCTCCACAGGGCACCTGCGCAAAGTGATCTTTCAGGCGATTTCTTTCTTTCTTTCTGCGTACGCAGGCTGACACTCCTGCGGACACTG
>CM031617.1:24719534-24729534 GCA_018398815.1 Conus ventricosus | reverse complement strand
ATACAGCATATATATAAATACATGATACTCTTATCGCTAGTATCGGTTGAAGTTGATCTATACATAGTTTAGTTTTTGTGTAATAAGTTACGTGGAGTGAAACAAGTTAGAGTATGATGAGACCTCTTCGGAATGCTCAAGGTAGGTTTCTACAACTTCCTCTTTTCTTTTCTTTTCTTCTTTCACGGCATGCCACACACAGCTTGTATAATATTGATAGGAATCGACTAAGTACGTTTCCTACTTTTGTTTAATTTGTCATTCTTTTCCCACTTCCTTTCCCGACTTTTGTTTCATTTGTCATTCTTTTCCCACTTCCTTTTCCGACTTTTGTTTCATTTGTCATTCTTTTCCCACTTCCTTTTCCGACTTTTGTTTCATTTGTCATTCTTTTCCCACTTCCTTTTCCGACTTTTGTTTCATTTGTCATTGTTTTCCCACTTCCTTTTCCGACTTTTGTTTCATTTGTCATTCTTTTCCCATTTCTTTTCTGACTTTTTTTTGGTGCCTTGCCTCCCAGTGACCTGGTATGGCTTGCCTCCCGGTGACCTGGTATGGCTTGTCTCCCAGTGACCAGGTATGGCTTGTCTCCCAGTGACCAGGTATGGCTTGTCTCCCAGTGACCAGGTATGGCTTGTCTCCCCCTGACCATGTATGGCTTGTCTCCCAGTGACCAGGTACTAGGTATGGCTTGTCTCCCAGTGACCAGGTATGGCTTGCCTCCCAGTGGCCAGGTATGGCTTGTCTCCCAGTGACCAGGTACTAGGTATGGCTTGTCTCCCAGTGACCAGGTATGGCTTGTCTCTCAGTGACCAGGTACTAGGTATGGCTTGTCTCCCAGTGACCAGGTATGGCTCGCCTCCCAGTGACCTGGTATGGCTTGTCTCCCAGTGATCAGTTATAGCTTGTCTCCCAGTGACCTGGTATGGCTTGTCTCCCAGTGACCAGGTATGGCTTGTCTCCCAGCGGCTCGCCGATACTAGGAGCTGCCGGTACAGGAACAACGTAGGCGTGGCTGTATAATCGGGTAGCGGCCGGAGTGAGCGAGGATAAAGCTACTTGGAGAGGAGGGTTATCAACAACAAAAAACAACAACAACAACCGAGATGCAAAAACAGATAAACGTACTCCCAGTTTATTTTGAATACTCGTGTACATGTCAAGAGCATGTTTACTATGAAAATACCCATGATCTGCCTGTGAGTTATTAGATCTAAGGCTGTTTTTAAAAGCCGTCAAATACAGTATTTTCACAGAATGGGTGTAATAACCTTTCTATATACCAAATTTTATTCAAACCCACCAATATAAAAGAAATGACGGCAAAATAACGGTTTTTAACGGTTATTCAACCGAGGTACACTTTTGAAACTGGTGGTTTAGTCCTCACTGGGCTAAAGCCTATGTACCTACCAAATTTCATCCAGATCGGACAATATGTCAAGAATAACGGTTTTTTAACGGTCAGATTTTGAAACACTATATAGAAGTGCCATTTGTGTGTGAAAACCTTCCTGTATACCAAATTTCATTAAAACCCACCCATATATAAGAAATAACCGCAAATAAAGTATTTTTAACGGTTGTTTAATCAGTTTTTCAGCATTACATCACTTACATATGGAAAGAGACTCCGATTTGTCACAAGATCATCCAAACCGCTTATCAATCGGCAAGTACATTCTGAGATATTCCATAATGAAGACAAAACGTGTGGGCCGTTATTGCCGTTAATAACGGCTCTTCTGGTGAAACAAAACATCGGGCATCATCCGTGACCCATAATGAACATACCTACAAATTTTCAGAAAGATCGGCCCAGAAGTTTTGTCTGGAGCGAGTGGAACACATTTTGACCACAGACAGGCAGACAGACAGACAGACACACACACACACACACACACACACACACACACACAACACACACACACACACACACACAACACACACAGCATTTCTTCGTTCCCATTGTAAAGTACTCCCTGTTCTATAAGGACTGGGAGTCCACACACAGACAGCATTTCTTCGTTCCCATTGTAAAGTAACTCCCTGTTCTGTGAGGACTGGGAGTACAAACAATGAGACAGCAAGTAACAGGAAATCGCCCACTCCGCTGTGCTACGCCTGCGCGTAGAGTGGAAAAGGTGTTTCGGCTGAACGCAGTTTCGGCCTTGTGAGCCACGTGGCCATCAGTGACGTCAGGAATGCATGGCGGCTTCGTTCCGGCGTTGCTACAGAGGCTGCAGAAACTGGGACAGACCGGTGAGGGGTCAGCATGTGTGGTGTCCGAGTGCTAAGGGTACAGGCCTCACGCGACCTCGGTACACTCGTACTGACGCATGCACTTATTCATTGGTGCAAGTACGTACTCAAGCACTTTCATGCGCACGCATGTGCTCACACGAACTCCTACGCACACACGCGCGCGTACACACACGCGTACGCACGCACGCACGCATGCACGCGCGCAAGCACGCACGCGCACGCACGGAATCAGACACACAGACACACAACACACACAACACACACACACACACACACACACACACACACACACACACACACACACACACACACACACACACACACACAGCCACAGACAGACAGACAGACGGACAGACATGTACATGTTAACGGTAATGACTGATCATGATGACAGCAACATTACTAAATCCAGTACAAGTTCAGATGCCAATATACCGTGATGAAATCCAAGTCTAGGCCTCGCCTTTGTTCAAACACAGCAAGCAATGAGTGCAAATCATAATGGCACTAAAGCCTGATTTTTGTACTCCCAGTTCTTAAAGAACAGGGAGTACTTTAGAATGGGAACAAAGAAATGCTGTCTGTGTGTCTGTCTGTCTGTCTGTCTGTCTGTGTGTCTGTGTGTGTGTGTGTGTGTGTGTGTGTGTGTGTGTGTGTGTGTGTGTGTGTGTGTGTGTGTGTGTGTGTGTGTGTCTGTCTGTGTGTCCGTGGTCAAAATGTGTTCCACTCGCTCCAGACAAAACTACTGGGTCGATCTTTCTGAAAATTTGTAGGTATGTTCATTATGGGTCAAGGATGATGCCCGACGTTTTGGTTTGCCGTTACAGCCGTTACTAACGGCTGTAACGGCCTAGCCTGTAACGCTTTTTCTTCTTTATGGAATATCTCAGAAAGTACTTGGCCGATCTTTCTGAAAATTTGTAGGTATGTTCATTATGGGTCACGAATTATGCCCGATGTTTTACCGTTATAACCGTTACTAACAGCTGTAACGGCCTGTAACGGTTTTTCTTCTTTATGGAATATCTCAGAAAGTACTTGGCCGACCTTTATGAAAATTAGCAGGTATGTTCATGATGCCTGATGTTTTAGTTTGCCCCGTTATAGCCGTTACTAACGGTTGTAACGGCCTGTAACGGTTTTTCTTCTTTGTGGAATATCTCAGAAAGTACTTGGCCAATTTATAAGCGGTTTGGATGACCTTGTGACAAATCGGATCCTCTGTCCATATGTAAGTGATGTAATGCTGAAAATGGATTAAACCACCGTTAAAAACTGTTATTCTGCCGTTATTTCTTATATATAGGTGAATTTTAATGGAATTTGGTATATAGAAAGGTTATCACACACAAATGGCACTTCTATATAGTGTTCCAAAATTTGACCGTTAAAAACCGTTATTCTTGACATATTGTCCAATTTGGATGAAATTTGATAATGTACACAGGCTTTAGCCCAGTGAGGACTAAAATACCGGTTTCAAAAGTGCATATCGGTTATATAACCGTTAAAACCGTTATTTTGCCGTTATTTTTTTATATATTGGTGGTTTCAATGAAATTTTGTATATAGAAAGGTTATCACACACAAATGGCACTTCCATGCAGTGTTTCAAAATCTGACCGTTAAAACCCGTTATTCTTGACATATTGTCCTATTTGGATGAAATTTGGTATGTACACAGGCTTTAGCCCAGTGAGGACTAAAATACCAGTTTCAAAAGTGTACATCGGTTAAATAACCGTCAAAACCGTTATTTTGCCTTTATTTCTTATCTCATAAAGCACTTGGCTGATTTATAAGCGGTTTGGAAAACTGGGAGTACGTTTATATGCTTCGCATCTTGTTTTTTTTTTTTGTCTTTGTTCAAATGTAGCAGGCACTAGTTGTAAACTATGATAGCACAAAAACCTGAATGTAGTCTTTGTTCAAAGACAGCAGGTGGCCACTGAATACCTATGATCAATATATCAAAAACGTGGATATAGTAGTCATGGTTTAAACGCATGTAGCAATACTTGCTATGATGACAATGTGAAATTGGGATGCTGAACAATTAAGTAGTGGGGGAAAACAAGTGCAGGTTAACAATTCTTCCATCATTATAATAACGACTTGGCAAAGATTTAAAAAAAAATTTTTTTTGAAGATGCAGAAAATGGGATAATATATGTTTTAAATATAAAAACCCTTCACTAGCTGCGTGGGGAACCATCACAATCCCTCTCGAAGGCAGATTTATATGCATCGCCTGCTCCTAGGCCTTTCGTCCGCTGGATCGGACTCATCAGGGAGACACGGCTGATTGTGTCTGTGCTCTTGGCGTCAAATAGAGACACACCACAGTCCGTAATTCTATGGTGTTCTCACCACCAAGGGGAGAAATATGAAAGTGGGAGTCTGGTCTTTGTTCAGGTGCTACAAACACTACCTGTCATGAAAGTAAATATGAAATGAGGCAGGGAACAGTAAACAATCAACAATTAACAAGTAGGGTAACTCTTGCTCCCACAAGAAAACATAACTCCAAAGGACTTCTTGTTGCTGTGTAGATTGTGTTCGGTATGGGGTATATGGGCAAACTTGGAGCATCCTTTTTTCTTTTTTCTTTTTTTTTTTGGGGGGGGGGGGGGGGGGGGATGTTTCCTTGTTTGTTCTGTGTGCTCTGTGCTGTCATGTCTGCTAGGCGATTCGGTGTCGTAAGCAGCATTCCTTTGGAGTTATGTTTTCTTGTGGGAGCAAGAGTTACCCTACTAGTTAATTGTTTACTACTTGCCATGTCAGGTGGCTTTTTATGAAGACTGAACTGCTCAATTAAAAAGTTACGAACCGAACGTTTCGTAAGGAACTTCATGATTAGCAAAACATCAACGTTCATCTTGTCTTGTTACCAATGATGGACTGCATAAGACAGACAGACAGAGAGAGAGAGAAGAGAGAGAGAGAGAGAGAGAGAGAGAGAGAGAGAGAGAGAGAAAATTAGCTTCTGAGCCGAACACTCCTTTCATTAACATTCATTGCACGCGCGCGCGCGGGCGCTCACACACACACACACACACACACACACACACACACACACACACACACACACACACACACACACACACACACTGACTGACTGAAACCAATTTATTGTCAGATTAACTCACGGTTGTACTGACACACACACACACACACACACACACACACACACACACACACACACACACACACACACACACACACACACACACACACACACACATTCACAGAGAAACAGACAGACAGACAGAGAGAGAGAGAGAGAGAAAAGGGGGTTGGTTTTGGGGGGGGGGTGAGGAAGGTAGTGGGGAGGAATTTGAAAGAATA
The DNA here is from genome assembly GCA_018398815.1 of Conus ventricosus. NCBI lineage: Eukaryota > Metazoa > Mollusca > Gastropoda > Neogastropoda > Conidae > Conus > Conus ventricosus. The sequence continues at coordinate 24,723,921 of CM031617.1, read as the reverse complement.
AGGGGATGAGAGGAGAGAAGGTGGAGAGAGCGATTAAACGGGGGGGTGAGGGAAGGGTGTGATCATGAACAAAAGCAGAAGGCCCGCATCCAGACGGCAGCGAAGCATTTCCCGCCCACGGAGACCACAAAAGGCGGCGGGCGCCAGGGGGGCGAGAGGAGAGAGGAAAGGCGGGGGGGGGGGGGAGGAAAAAGGAGGGGAAAGAGGGAGGGGGGAAAAGTGGAGAGAGAGAAAAGGCGGGGGGGGTAGGGAGAGAGAGAATGGGGGGAAGAGAGAAAAGAGGGATAGAGGGGGAGATTTGAAGAGAGAAAAAGGGCGGGGGGGGGGGGGGGGGAGTGGAGAAGAGAGAAAGGGGAAGGGGGAAAGGAGGAAGGGGAAAGGGGGTGGAGGAGGGGGGGAGAGGGAAGGAGAGAGAAAGGGGGGGAAAGAGAAAAAAGGGGATGAGGGAGGAGAGTGAAGGGGGAAGGGGGGTGGGGGGAAAGAGAGAGAAGGAGAAAGAGGAAAGATGAGGAAGAGTGAAGGAGAGAAAAGGGCGGTGGGGGGGGGGAGAGGAGAGAGAGAAGGGGGAGGAAAGAGAGAAAAAGGAGGATGGGGAGGAAGAGGAAGGAGAGAGGAGGCGACTGTGAGTGAAGGAGAGACGTGAAGGTTAACAAGAGAGGAAAAAATAAAAGAAGAAAAACGGATGGGATAGAGGAATGGCGGGGAGACAGGGAGAGACAGGGGGAAAGGGAAATGGAGAAGAGACAGAGAACGAACGAACGCGACAAAACGAAATTTATTTCACCAGGGTAATGAGATAACAAATTGAACGTTTTTTTCCACCCAGCCTGGAGAGAGGAGAGAGAGAGAGAGAGAGAGAGAGAGGAGAGAGAGAGAGAGGAGAGAGAGAGAGAGAGAGAGGTGGAGGCACATGCGAATAAGGGATGGGGGGGGGGAGGGGAGGGGTTAAGTGACAGCAAAGAGGGTTCTCCTCTCTCTCTCTCTCTCTCTCTCCCCTTCTCTCCCCTCTCTCTCTCTTCTCTGTCTCCTTTATGCATAAAATACTATACGGCAGTGCTCCTTCCTATTTAATGAATACATTTACTTCAAATGATCATCGACATTCGCATAGAATAAATTCCCTTTCCCATCAATTAATTTATGCAAATCAAGCCTTGCTTATTCTGGGGCTGGTGGGGAATAATTCCAGAAAAAGTTAAAACCGAACCCAAACATAGTAAGTTTAAATCCAATCTTTTTACGTACTTGATGTATCTGTTGATCTTACCCCAACTTTCCCAAAGATGTCCCAAATTAACCCGCTCTGTTTAAATGTTTCATTTTCCTTATCAGTTCTTCCTTTACGTCCATCCCCCCTCCTCGCATTCTTCAATGTCCCCCACCCCACCCCATCGCACTCCCCCCCCCACCGTCTCCCACACCTTCTGTCGGTGTTCCCTCTGTACATAGATTTTGTGTCCTTTTGTATTTTATATGTCATATTTAAGAGTTTTTTCATTATTTTATATTAATCAATATTTTTTTCTTTTCCTGTCTTAAATTTCTTTTGGCCCGGAGGGTGGATGAAAAAAAAAAAAAAATGATGCTTATTCCATTACCCTCTGAAAATAAAAATTCGTTCGTTCGTTCGTTCCCCTCAGCGTTTGGCTTTTGTCTGGGCAGGCAGATGTGTGTGTGTGTGTGTGTGTGTGTGTGTGTGTGTGTGTGTGTGTGTGTGTGTGTGTGTGTGTGTGTGTGTGTGTGTGTGTGGTGTCTGCCTGTCTGTTTTGGGTCGTCTGCCTGTGTTGTCTGTCTCACTGTATGTGTGTGTGTGTGCTCGCGCGCGCGCGTGCGTGCGTGCATGCGTGTGTGTGGTATGCGCGCGCGCGCTCTGTCCCTTATGTATGTCTTCGTGTGTGCGCGCATGCGTGCGTGCGTGTATGTGTCTGTCTGTGCGTGGTCTCTGTGTGCGTGCTTGTTGAGTGTTGTCTGTTGCCTTTCTGTCTGTTTTGTCGTCTGTTGTCAGTGCTTATGTCTCCATCTCATAAGATTTCTGGGGAATTCTCCAAGACGCTTTTTTACTTCTTCCAACCAGCTCTCCTTGCATTTCACACTGTGTTGCCTCCCTCAACCTGTGGTTCCCCCAAACTGCCGTCCCTCCGCACGTCCTGTCACGGTTGTATGTCATTCATTTGGCCCGACAAGAGAGAGAGAGAGAGAGGAGAGAGGAGGAGAGAGAGAGAGGAGAGAGGAAGAGACATGCTGAGTTGTTTTTTCTTTCAGGGGAGGGGGCAGGGGAGGGGGGGGGCTGTTAGCCAGAAATTCATACGATGAGCGTTTCCTGTCCATCGCTGGATGGCGCGAATAAAATCGTCCATCTACTGGAGGAGAGACCTAAAATGTGAACCCGTCGTCCTTTCTGCCGGGTCACTGAGGAGGAGAGACCTGATGTGAACCAGTCGTCCTTTCTGCCGGATTTTACTGGAGGAGGAGAGACCTAGATGTGAACCAGTCGTCCTTTCTGCGGAAACTACTGGAGGAGGAGAGACCTAGATGTGAACCAGTCGTCCTTTCTGCCGGATCTATGGAGGAGGAGAGACCTGATGTGAACCAGTCGTCCTTTCTGCCGGATCTACTGGAGGAGGGAGGGCCTAGATGTGAACCAGTCGTCCTTTCTGCCGGATCTACTGGAGGACGAAACTAGATGTGAAACCCGTCGTCCTTTCAGTGGATCTACTGGAGGAGAGACCTAGATGTGAACCAGTCGTCCTTTCTGCCGGATCTACTGGAGGAGGAGAGACCTAGATGTGAACCAGTCGTCCTTTCAGTCGGATTACTGGAGGAGGACAGACCTAGATGTGAACCAGTCGTCCTTTCTGCCGGATCTACTGGAGGGGAGAGACCTAGATGTGACCAGTCGTCCTTTCTGCAGGATCTACTGGAGGAGGACAGACCTAGATGTGAACCAGTCTCCTTTCTGCAGGATCTACTGGAGGAGGACAGACCTAGATGTGAACCAGTCGTCCTTTCTGCCGGATTACTGGAGGGGGAGAGACCTAGATTTTGAAACCCGTCGTCCTTTCTGCCGGATTACTGGAGGAGGAGAGACCTAGATGTGACCAGTCGTCCTTTCTGCCGGATCTACTGGAGGAGGACAGAACTAGATGTGAACAGTCGTCCTTTCTGCCGGATCTACTGGAGGAGGAGAGACCTAGATGTGAACCAGTCGTCCTTTCTGCAGGATCGGCGGGATGGAAGCTGCAGTACCAGCCGGTCTTCCTTTTTATGGGAAACGATGCATGTCGGCTGTGGGTCCATTTGTTTCCAGCCGATAGGTTAAATGAACGTCAGCCTATAGGTCCCTGGTGCCAGCCGATAGGTTAAATGGACATCAGCCTATGGGTCCATAGATGCTAGCCGATAGGTTAAATGAACGTCAGCCTATGGGTCCCTTTGATGCCAGCCGATAGGTTAATTGAACGTCAGCCTATAAAGGGCCATGGATGCCAGCCCATAGGGTTAATGGACGTCAGCCTATGGGTCCATAGATGCTAGCCGATGGGTTAAATGGACGTCAGCCTATGGGTCCATAGATGCCAGCCGATAGGTTAAATGGACGTCAGTCTATAGGTCCATAGATGCCCGCCGATAGGTTAATGAACGTCAGCCTATGGGTCCATAGATGTAAGCTGATAGGTTAAATGGGGCGTCAGCTATGGGTCCATAGATGCCAGCCGATAGGTAAATGAACGTCAGCCTGTGAATGTTAGCCTACGTGTTAAATGGATAAATTTACGCTGGATGTCAGCTAGGATTAAATGGATATTGACATTTAGATGTCAACTATAGATTAAACAGATGTCGACGTTTGGATGTCAGATATGGATTAAATGGATATTGACGTTTGGATGTCAGACTATGATTAAACGGATATGGACGTGTTTTGTCAAACTATGGATTAAATGGATATTGACGTTTTTATTTTCAATTATCAATTTAAAAGGATATGATGTTTGGATGTCAGCCCACGGATTAAATGGATATGGACCTACGGGTATCGGTCTATGAATCGAATGGGACATCAGCCTATAAATTAAATGGATAAGGAGCAAAGGATATCGGCCTATGGATGAAGTGGATGTCGACGTCTGGATTGTCAGCCTTTGGATGTCAAGCTGTGAACGGATGGATGTCACTCTGCAGACCTCAGCCAATGGTTGGCTTCTATTCGGGCTGTCTGAGGACTGCCAGCCAATGGTTGGCTTCTATTCGGGCTGCCCGAGGACTGCCAGCCAGTGGTTGGCTTCTATTCGGGCTGTCTGAGGACTGCCAGCCAGTGGTTGGCTTCTATTCGGGCTGTCTGAGGACTGCCAGCCAGTGGCGACAGTGCGCTACATCGTTTATATGC
>CM031617.1:24714534-24717034 GCA_018398815.1 Conus ventricosus | reverse complement strand
GTGTGACAAAGAGGCAGACAGACAGACAGACAGTGATAGACAAACAGAAAGACACAGAGAAAACAAAACAAACACACACACACACACACCACACACAACACACACACACACACACACACAAACTCACAGAAAGTGGGACAGAGAGCAGACAGACAAACAGACAGACAGACAGACAGACAGACAGAAAAAAAAACTGTATATCCTTGGCATTGCATGAAGCTTTGTGCGTCTGGCTGACAGTGAATTCCGCTCTCTTTGCCATGCTGATGTGATGTGAACCAAGTGACTGACATTCTGGCTTACAGTGAATTCCGCTCTCTTTGCCATGCTGATGTGATGGGAACCAAGTGACTGACAGACCCTGTCCTAAATGAATGTACTCTGCACAGAACAGGCTGGCGAGGCTCCGATGTAGTAGACTGCTCTCCGCACAGTTTTGTTTGGCCGTGCAGGTGCCAGTGTGATTTAGTTGGTGTGTTGTGTCGTGTGGGTGTTGTGTGTTGTGTGTGTGTCGTGTGTGTGTGTGTGTGGTGAGTGTGTGTGTGCTCATAGGCTAATTCATTTTTGACAAGGAAATGAAAATAGTGTGCGAGGTGGTGTATACAAGAATAACACACAACAACACAAACAAACACAAAACAACACCACAAAAAGACGCACAGTAACAGACGGACACGCACACACACACAACAACAAAAAACACAAAAATTGTTATTTATAGTTTGTGAAAAAGACGTAAAATTAAGTATACTTTACACATACAAACAGGCGTGGGAAATAAATACGACGGGGCGGAAAAAAATATACATCACTAGAGCGCGCGGGCGACACAAACGCAGCACGACGCACGACACACAAACCAAAAAACACACAACACAAAAACAAACACACAAACATTATTGTCTAAAAGAATATCAAAATTAGCAACCATCCATCTCTTTCTCTTCTTCTTCTTTCTTCTTCTCTCTTCTTCTCTTTCTCTCTTCTTTAAACAAAACAAAAAACTACAAACACAACGACACACACGCGCGCGAAATACATTACATTACACGACGAGCACGACGAAGCACGCACGCACGCAGCACGCATCACTACGATGCAACAACACACAACAAACACAAGAATAAAACCACAGAACAGAAAAACAACACAAAAACACAAACACACACACCCACACACACACAACCCAACACACAGATGAGGATGTGCGCGACGCATGGTGTGATGGCTTCTATCCATGTGGTTCTATCAGTTTGTTGAAGCGTGAGTGTGTGAGGTATGTAGTGGGGGTAGTGAGTATCTGGGTGGCAGTGGTGCTTTGTAGATGTTGCGTGATATGTGATGTGATGATGATGATGATGGATGATGTGATGATGATGTAGTAGTGGCGGTGGTTGTGGTGGTGGTGATGATGATGAGATGATGTGTGGGTGAGGTGGTGGCGGTGTTGTGGTTGGTGGTGATGTGATGATGATGATGATGATGATGATGATGTATGATTTGATGGATGAGCGGAATGATGATGATGGGGGGGATGATGATCATGATGAATTTGGTGAAGATGATGATGATGATGGATGATGATGATGATGATGATGAATTGAGAAGTGATGATGGTGATGGTGTGTGATGTTGAGGTGGTGGTGGTGATGATGATGATGATGGGATGATGATGATATGATGATGATGATGATGATGATGACGACGTTGTAACATGGAGGATAATAATCGTGGTCTTGATTTACCTGTGATGACGACGACGGACGAGACGACGACGACGACGACGACGAGAAGAAGAAGAAGAAGAAGAAGAAGAAAAGAAGAAGAAGAAAGAAGAAAGAGAAGAGAGACATGAAATGGAGAATGGTGTGTTGATGATGATGCTGATGATGATGATGATGATGATGATGATGATGATGATGACGACGACGACGAAGGACGATGTCAGATGATTGTCGTATAGTTGCAGATGGATGCTATGATGTTCGCACGGTAAGGAGCATGGTGCAGTTTTGTGAGTATGTACTGAGGACGATGAAACTACTGGAAAATGACTGCACTTCAGAACAAAAGATATAAAAAACATTCAGGAACTCAAGGGATAGGAGAGCGTAGTTTCTTATAGTTAGGCAAGAATTTGCGTTGATACGGATCCACGCCAAATGTATTCGTTTCTGGGCCACATTCAGCTTTCATGTAGAGGTGTTTGTGCAATTTTGCGACGCACTCCTGGTTTCGTTTTGAATTCGATCGTATCCGCGTCGGATTCCACACAAAATGTCATTGTTTTGGCCCCCCTACCTATTTTCGAGTTTCAAGTAAATGGTTTGGGCGTGTGTGCGATTCTGGGACGGAATCTGGATTGTCGTTGATATGGATGCGTCTGGATCGCAGCAAAACTGTCTGGATCGCCTTAGTCAATTTTCGATGCTTTTTTGAGATGGTGAGGTTAGTGTGAGTTTGTTGATGTTGATTGTTGTTGTTGTTGTTGTTGTTGCTG
>CM031617.1:24699534-24709534 GCA_018398815.1 Conus ventricosus | reverse complement strand
AAATTTCTTTTCTTCTTCGTCTTCTTTTTTCTTCTTTTCTTCTTCTCCTTCCTCCTCCTCTCCTCTCCTCCTCCTCTCCTCCTCTCTTTTCTTTTTCTTTTAATTTTCTTCTTTTCCTGTTCTCCAGGTTACTTTTTTCCGTTTTAGCTTTCTTAGACACGCAAGTGTCGTAACGAACAACGAATTTAGTGTTGTGTTGTGGTTTTATGTGTAAGTGCCAGGAGGGAGATTGGGGTGGGGGGGGGGGGGGTATGATGTACGCACCGTTCAACTTTGACAGAATGCCATTGTTCAATGTGTATTCTGTATGGCTGTGTTTTGTGTTGTTCGGCGGAGGGTAGCGTCAAGCTGAAGTATCTATGTCGGAAACTTGTGCGCGCGGCGCGTCGCGCGGGTGTGTGTGTGTGTGTGTGTGTGTGGGTGTGTGTGTGTGTGTGTGTGTGTGTGTGTGTGTGGTGTACGCGTGCCGGCGTGCGTGCGTGCGTGCATGTGTGTGTGTGTGTGTGTGTTTTTTGTTGTGTGTGTGTGTGTAGTGGCACGCGCGCGCGCGGAATTGAGAGAGGAGATGGAGAGAGAAAGAGAGAGGAGACAGAAGGAGGGGGGGGGGGGAGACAGAGAGACAAGGAGAGATGTGATGAAATCTCGTTAGTTAAAGGTATATTTAGCGGGTTTCGATATTGGTCAGTTAATGAGAAATTGAAATGTTTGATATAAATTGTGTACAAATAAACATCCGATTTGCTCGATCACACGAAATCGATCGAAGGAAAGTGGGCATTTTCAGTAATCAAGAAACGGGAGGTAATAATACATCTTGGCATGGATTAAAACTACTCTTGGATTGAGTAATGATGGAGTCCGTCAGCGCGCTACACAACAAGCAACAGCGAAGAAAGCGATTTGATGGTCTTGCACATCTACGATCAGTATTTAATTTATCATGTGTAAACACAGTGACTTGATTGCGACAGCATATGTAACTCCTCGGGGTGTTTCTGCAAGCCTTTAATTATCAGTTTGAAAACGAAGTTCTTTTACCCACGTCGTTCAGCTGGACCACGGAAACGAGCTATAAGTCCAGTGGGACGCCGAACAATCATTTGAAGGCGTAGGACTTTATCGAAGTTGAGGGAGGCTACGAGATTTTTGATGCGATCTCGGTGGACGCGAGCGGAGATTCTCCTCCTAAGCTCTTACGTGTTCATTCAATTAACAAGGTGATTGGTATATGTAAGAACGAATAACGTGAACCTATCGTACTCATCTGTAGGTTACACTCGCCATCATAGTATAGGAACTGCAGCCGAAGGTTTGATCTCGGAAGGGCTCGGCAAATTGTCGGAAAGCTCGTTTTCGTGGTCAGTGGAACTGAGTGGTAAAAATAACTAGTGCGGATGGTTGCACAAGAATCCACTTTATCGCACATGTCACGCATCCTGAGTGCAAAGATATCCGTCTCTGTTGAGCTTGTGCTCAGCCTACAGCACAAATATCTGCACCCCTCGTGGCTTTTTGGTGTGGGGGATCGAAATGTAGTTGATTTCACTGGCTTTGGCTGGTTGTGTAGGTCGCGGCTGACGGCCAGTCATCAGTGACGTCCCGGGTTTTCGGTCTACGCGCTGGGTTTGGAAACAGGTGTGAAAAAACATGTTTAATATCTATTAAATTTTTCCGGCGACCTTTTTTTGAAAAATGAATAACCATGCTGTAGTTATTTATGGAATCGTAGACTGTTTTTACACCCCAAATTATCGAAAATCTCTAAAGTCAGACCTTTTTAATCTTCATAAGAAGGAAAAGGAGGAAGAGAGATGTCGGATAAGGGAAATAAATCCAGTATACTGTTTTCCGGTCGGTTGCGTTGTGCCCGTATGAGCTGTGTTGCGGATCGGGTGCTGTGCAAGATGAGTCCATTTACACCCACTGGTACCATCTGGTATGTACAGTAGAGAGAGAGAGTGAGAGGGACACAGAGAGAGGAGGCTGTGCATTTTGCTGATATTTCTGTCGAAGAGGGAGGGAGAGTGACAGAAGACTGGCATGTGTGAAAGAGAGAGAGAATGGAGAGAGAGAGAGAGGTTATAATTTAGCTGCCTATTTCGTCGAAGAGGGAGGAGAGAGAGAGCCAGACAGAAGAAGACAGAGTCGCTATAGAGAGATGGAAAGTTGGTAATCGTTTCATGGTTATCTCAAGTTCTTGTGACGTTTAATGTTGGATTTCCAGACTTTTATTTTTTTTCTTCTTTTTCTTCTTGTCATCATTTCATCCCCATCAACCTCACCCCTGCCCCCCCCCCCCCCCTTCCCTTCCCCTATCGTCCTCTCTTCTTTTGCTTTTATTGTATTTTTTTGTTATTTCCCTTTCCCTTGTTCTTTTTCTTCGTGACTTTTTTTTTTCTACTTTCTCGTGGCTCCCCTTCCGTTCTTCTTCTGTCTTGCCTTTCTTTTTTCATCGTGCTCCCATTTCGTTTGTCTTTTCTTCAATTTGACTTCATACTCCTTTAATCTTCTTCCCCATTCCATTCCTTCCTTCCGTTTACCCTTCTCAATTATTCTTCTTTCTTTTCTTCTTCTTTCTTTTGGTCCTCTGTCCCATCCAGGTTGGCAGTATGAATGTTCACGCTGATGTTTGTGGGCGTGGCCTTGTCGGCGTGTCGTCATTTCCGGAAACAGCGGAAGCACCAGCACTGCTGCGTGCGCAACAAGCCGGAGGTCAGCGTGGACCCGCTGCGGAACTACCACCTGCTGCGGACAGGTGAGCTGACGAGCTGTTCATTGTAACGGTTGCATAGGAGGTAGATGACGACGCCATGGCCACAGGCTACACACCAGAATTTTTTCTTAAAAAGTGGTTGTAGTGCCATGCCCCTCCCCAGAAGAACATGGACAAACGCATCACAAGACAAAACACGACGCGTTTCGACCTCTCAGGTCTCCTTCAGGCAAGCTACACAACACTCAGGACAAACGAAAATGAAGAACGAACCGTCACTTAGCTTTTGTCATATTGGGCGCAAGACGGGCAAAGGAGACCTAAGAGGTCCAAACGCATAGTGGTTTTGTCTTGTGATTCGTTTGCCCATGTTGTGCGGCGGAGGTATTCTGAACACTTTGTAAGATTTGTTAAGATTTCTGCCTAGCCGTCGCTTCCCCTTGCAACTAACAAGGACTTAGAGATGTTCCTGCAACCCCTGCCGCCCATTTACCCGCCCCCACTCCCTCTCCTGTTTTGTCAAATAGACCCAAGTATGAGTTCATCTTTATTGGTGAACCTTAATAATGAAGGCACATGATAGGCAATAAACACCATTACTGGTTTCCTGAATAATGATCGTAATACCAATACAACCTGCTTTTTGCCCATATCATCTGAATCAAACAAAATCTTATATAAGTCGCATAAAAGAGTAAACACGCTTGTGAATGTGGCAATTAAGTAAACGTCATCTGATACGTCAATGCAGGATGACGACGCACGTTTTCGAACAAATATTGGCTGAAACGAAGCAGATCTGTTAAGGAAAAATTGGCCTGAGTTCCTGGAAACTAGGTCACAACGAACCACTGGCAGGACATGTGGCGTTTTCACCTCAAGAGGGCAATGAAAGTAAGCTTTAATGAAAAGTCAGCTTTAATCAGCTCTACCCTCTACTCTACTCTCAACACACACACACACACACACACACACACACACACACACACACACACACACACACACATACGCACGCACGCACGCACGCACACACACACGCACACACACATACTCACTCACACACACACACACACACCACACACCACACACACACACACACACACACTTCCCATCCCTCCTCCTCTTCTTCCCCCTTCAGTTCACCCCCATCCACACCCAGTTCCCACCCCCACCATATGTCCCTCCCCCACCCCCACCAACTTCCACCCCTTTCAACGCATGTTAGGTGAAAAAGATTGACTGCCTCTGTTGTTTTCAAATGAAATGTACAACACACCGTCATTCTGCACAGATAATTTGCCGTCTGGCTCCTCGGATCATCATACAGCCTCATTCTATGGCTGAGTCGTCAGTTGCTGGCTTTTTTGTACTCCCAGTTCTTATAGAACAGGGAGTACTTTACAATGTGAACGAAGAAATGCTGTCTGTTGTCTGTCTGTCTTCTGTCCGTGGTCAAAATGTGTTCCACTCGCTCCAGACAACACTTCTGGGCCGATCTTCCTGAAAATGTGTAGGTGTGTTCATTACGGGTGAGGAATGATGCCCGATGTTTTATTATACCAGAATAGCTGTTACTAACGGCTATAAATGATAAATAATTTTTTTTTTAAATCGTCCGAAAAGGGAAATAACCACCACGCTGTCGAGTTTTTTTCTTCCACCAACTGGAAATTGTCTCCCTTCTTACAATAACGGTTTATAATTTTATGTGTAACCAAACTTTGTAAGCTCCTCGGTAGTATAGTGGGTATAGTATCCCCGCCTGTCCACGCGGGAGACCGGAGTTCAATTCCCTGCCGGGGGGGGGGGAGAGAGCAACAATTTTTTGTTCTTTTCTCTTACATACAAAATGTTTCCCACCAAACTGGGAGTACGTGTATATGCTTTGCATCTTGTCAGACACACGATGGGACCGTTAGGAGGTAGCCACACCTGAGGGGCAAGCAAGAGAGGAGGTAGCGGTGGGGGGTGGGGGGGGGGGGCATTTAGAGACGGGAGAGGGGTGGAGACAGAGAGAGGGTGGGAGACGAAGAGAGTGGAGGCGGAGACGGAGAGAGACAAGAGTTGTGGGAGGGGGATGGGGGGGGGGGGGGGTGTTAGAGAGCAAGGGGAAAGGAGGAGGAAGAAAAAGAGGGAGGCGGGGAAGAGACAGACAGACAGACGGACAGACAAACAGACAGACAGAGAACGGTGGAGAAGCTGGTTACGAAGTCGACGCATCGGTTGCTGATGATTTACTTTGAGAGAGAGAGAGAGAGTGAGGAGAGAGAGAGAGAGAGAGAGAGGAGAGAGAGAGAGAGAGAGAGAGAGACAGACAGACAGACAGACAGACAGACAGACAGACAGAAACGGTGGAGAAGCTGGTAACGAAGTCGACTCATCGGTTGCAGATATGATTACCTTGAGAGAGAGAGACAGACAGACAGACAGACAGACAGACAGGCGGACAGACGGACAGACGGACAGACAGACAGAGACAGACAGACAGCGGTGGATCAGATGGTTTCACAAAGACGACTCATCTGTTGCAGACGTGATCACCTTGCCGCAGTATGGCCACCTCGTCTCTAGACCCCCGACCCACCCAGCTTCCCTTTCTTCTCCTTCTCCTTCTCCTCTCCCTCTCCTGCTTCCTCCCTCCTACTGCGACGCCTGCAGCAGCAGCGACAACAGCTACACATCAACGGAGTCCAACGACCAGCCGCCTCCCGCCTACTCCGAGTGTGTGATGCAGAACTAAAAAGAAGAAGAAAAAAAAGAAGAAGAAAAGAAAGAGGAGTACACTCTGTTTGGATAGTCTTTAAAAAAAAAATTAAAAAAAGAAAACGAAGTACGTGACAAACGGAATAGACAAATGATTATAATTAACTTATAATTATGATTAGCCTGCTGCTGTGCTTTGTTTGGATAGCCTTAAAAAAAAAAAAAAAAGTATGTGACAACGGAATAGAGATGTAATTATGATCAACCTATAATCATGATTAGTATGCTGTTATCCAACCCTCTGGTGCACTATGTTGTTTTTATTTTTGTGTTTGTTCATTTTCTCTGTCTGTCTGTCCTGTCTGTCTGTCTCTGTCCTCTCTCTCTCTCTCTCTCTCTCTCTCTCTCTCTCTCTCTCTCTCTCTCTTCTCTCTCTCTCAATGTGATTAATCATAAATGAGGGTTGAAGGCTCGCAATGAAGTTAGCTCTTTGCTCAGAACAAAGATTTAGAAGGAGACAGTTACAGTTTCAGTTTCACCAAAGAGATGTCACTGCATGCGGATTAGTCTATAATATATACGCTACAGACCACACTGCGCGTGATTTAAAGCCGATGGAGAAATAAACTGATACCTAAGAGGAGAGAATTGAAGAAGAGGGTCTCGCGGCAACGACCTAGCAGATGTCTTCCCCACACATCAGCCCGACACGCTGGTCAGACCTTGAGTACCTACCTAACATTGGTGGTGCCATTATTATCAGTGTGTGTGAGCGTGTTGTGTGTGTGTGTGTGTGTGTGTGTGTGTGTGTGTGTGTGTGTGTGTGTGTGTGTGTACGTGTGTGTGTAGTGTGTGTGTGTGTGTGTGTGTGTGTGTGTGTGTGTGTGTGTGTGTGTGTGTGTGTGTCTGTCTGTCTGTCTGTCTGTCTGTGGTGAGTGTGCACGTGGTGTGTGTGTGTGTGTGTGTGTGGTGTGTGTGTGTGTGTGTGTGTGTGTGTGAGTGAGTGAGTGAGTGTGTGGGCACGGGCAGACGTGTGTGTGTGTGTGTGTGTGTGTGTGTGTGTGTGTGTGTGTGTGTGTGTGTGTGTGTGTGCTAAGAGGGGACTGAATCAATACCTTCGCCTTTAGCTTGTTCCGTTGCTCACATTGAAGGCATTCAATCCACCTCTTCCTGTCGATCTGACTCGGCTCTGTCTTCCCCTGTTCACAGTGTGGCTGTCACTTCACCCTACTTTAACGCTGATGGCGTTAAACTGTGAAGTTTACACATGGTGGTTCGTTCGCGGAGTAAAGGCTGCGTGCAGGCAAGTGGGTCGCCCTCGCTGGACGGCGTACGGCATGATGGCGGTATAGTTGGTAACCCGAGAGGGCGGCCGGACCAGCTGAACGCTTTCTCTGGTCCAAAAGTGGTTCGTCTCACACAGTCAAGCGAAAGGGTCTCAGAGGAAAGCAAATACTGGCGAAAACGAGTCGAGAAACCGATCTCTTCTCCCCCGCCCCCCCCCCCCCCCCCCCCCCCGCCCCATCCGCCTCCCCCCCCTCCGCCCCCACCCCCACCCCCCCTTACATGTTTGTCCGGAAGCATATGACAGGAAAGTCCGTATCTGATGCGTTTTACGTGACTTTTCAAACGAAAACGCCATGCAAAGTACCGACCAATCGCGAGACTCTTTACAGTGGTCGGGAAATCGTGAAAACCGACATGATGGTCATAATTGAATATAGATAAGATGATGATGATGATAATCTTTATTTCCAAGGGTAACAGATTTCATCCGGCCCTTGCCCCGTTAAGGGACTAAGTATGACTAACGAATAAAGAGAGAGAGAGAGAGAGAGAGGAGAGAGAGAGAGAGAGAGAAGAATGTTCGAGTACCTTCCGTCTGAGTTAATCTCGTTTTTGATTGAATCTTTTGTTTGGATGATCACCTCAATCATTAATGCAAACAAAATAGATAAATGTTTTCCACTAAAGGCTAGGAGTCCGAAAGAAAATCTTACCGTGTTTCTCTGTAAATGTCCCTTCAGTAGACAACTGTGGAAAGGACCTGCAGTTGGAACATATTTTTTTTTGTGGGATTTCTACGTTCACTTTTTATAGAACAGCCTTTGACTATCTTTCTTCTTCTTTTTTTTTTTTTTTTTTTATTTTTACTTTGGTTCGTGTGTTAGCACCGAACCTTAAAACAAACAAACAAACAAACAAACAAAAACCAGCTGGAACTCAAGACTATGATCTTGCCAAAAAGTGTTCAACGGTGGATTACTGAATTAAACGGCGACACCGCAGTACAAGAAGAAAACTGTCCATCGACTGAGCAGTATTTTATTACTTATTTATGATTTAAACAAATAGATAACTAAGGGCTTTCGTTGAAGATTGTCGTTATGAGGGGAGAGAATGGTGTGTGCAAGTCTAGCCAGTGTTTATAATGTTCAGAGAGGGGGTGGGGGGGGGGGGGAGAGAAGGTGTGAGAAGAGGAGAGGTGAGGAGGGGTTAAATCTTGTTCACAGAAAATGTTTGAACAGTGTTGTTGATTTTTTTTTTTTTTTATCTGCTTGTCTTTCATTTTTGTCTTCTTAATCTTACTGGTAGTGAAAATAATAGTGATGAAGAACAAATGTCTAATACCATACGCCGTATTTGCGTATCCGATAACAGTTGTACGTTTGGCGTATGCCCTATGACGGCGCTTTGCAGTCGGCGAAAATCAGAATAGGAAAAAAAAAAAAAAAAAAAAAAAAAAAAGATCCAGCGTGCACACATTCATGACTAAAAACATCATTTTAAATAGTGATGTATAAACACGTGCATGTCTTGTGAGCAGCAAAACTGCACAATAAATGTATTTAACGATCGTGTCAACTATATGTAGCCTACACATACCTGCTTGCAGCCCCGAACGTAATAAGAAAAAGAAGAAGAAGAAGAAGAAACGAAAAAAAAAAAAAAAAAAAGAAGAAGAAAAAGAAGGGGTGTTACACCCCAAAAAGACGCCCGCCCCAAAAAGACGCCGGTGTCTTTTTGGCCCCCGACATCACACCCCAAAAAGACGCCTCGCCCCAAAAAGACGCCGGTGTCTTTTGGGGGCTACATCACACCCCAAAAAGACGCCTCGCCCCGTGAGCACAACTTGGCCTAACGGCCTTCGTTCATTCGTCCTTCGTCCTCTCTCGGGCTTCGCCCTACTCTAATCTAAAGACCATCGATTCTGCTTTGGAGTAGACTGGGACACTGGTTACGCCAACTGGGAGTATAAAATATAAGTCAAAAGTTGGTCATGAAATGAAAATATCGACAGCACAGTCCCAAAAAGACGCCGGTCCTCCGGGCGTCTTTTGGGGTGTGATGAAGGGGGCCAAAAAGACACCGGCGTCTTTTTGGGCGGGCGTCTTTTTGGGGTGTACTAAGGGGTCAAACTCCGTGGACTAGTGGCCGTGGGAGCAGTGAATTATCAGAGACTGGCCTTCACCGTGTTGTTGTGGCCACGGCACGCTGGAAAGTTTAGCCCGTTCCTCTCCTTCCTCCGCGTTTTTACCATTTCCTGGACGGAATCAGGTACTTTTCTTTTTATCATTTTTTTTTTTAAATTAATTATCCAAACCTGCAATGATAGCCAACATACATAAATCAATACATTAAGACACGGTGGCACATGTTTAACGCATACAGATGTACATGCTTTTTTTTTTTTTTTTTTTTTCATTCTACAATTTTTTTTTTATTCTTTTCCACTGGCACGCACACCGAATAAATTCCAATTACTGGCAATAATCCTGTGTACCAAGGTTGCGGACGACATCAAATAGAAAAGAAAGTGAGTATTCAGTACTTGTTAACATAATACACACGCATACACACACATTTACGTACGCATGCGTATGATACATAATATAACCATCAGTCCCCTAGTAGTTTAATGTAAGGTGACAAATGGGGGGGGGGGGGGGGGGGGGGGGGGGTAGGTTGCATGATTCATCTCCATCAAGGACATATATTTCTCCATTTTATGTCTGTAGTCCAGCTCCTTCAAAAACATTGTTTAGATTAGGTTTGGTTTTGTTAATTCTACATTTATATATAAAATATTTTCCCATTAAAATTATCAGGTCTAGCATATCGTCGGTTTTTTGTTTTCTCATCCGTACCAAATAATATCATCTCCACATTCAGGGATAATCTTACACAGTGTGAACAGTTAATCAGGTACTTACTTGCTGCTGTATGAACAAAGAGGGTCTTTTTTCTTTCTTTTTTTAACCGAAAAAATTTCGATTCCGCGACTGATTCTACCTCTCGACCATCGGCTCCGCAGGCGAAAGTTCTAAACATTTGACTAAGCGTCCCTCTCCCGCACATACTGGACAATTACAGCTCTGTTTGCATATGTGTGTGATCGTATATTTATTTATTTCTATACTTTATCTGTTGCTTCATTTCAGTGGTTTTGGTGATTTGTTCATTCACTGGTGCAGTCAACCATTCGTTGATTGTGTTTTGTTCGTTGATCATCATGTTTTAGACTTAGCTGCTGGTCAGAAATGTTGGATCATTCCCGGGCTCTATTGAAAAAAAAAATAATAA
>CM031617.1:24679534-24697034 GCA_018398815.1 Conus ventricosus | reverse complement strand
CACGGAATGGACCGAATGGGGGGAATGCTACAATCTGAGATTTGCGGAGCTCCGGATAGCAAACCGGTACTCGCATTTAACCCTGAAAACAAAAGATTGGGTACAACGTGATATAACCCCCCCCCCCCCCCCCACTCCCCCCCCCCCCCCCCCCCCCACCACCACCACCCCTAACCCTACGCCCCCTCCTCACCACCACGGCCGGCAGCGCATGAAATCTCTCTGGCCGAATTCTTTGGGAACTGTCCACGAGGATTAAGCTTCAAGCTGTTATCATTATAGCTTAGCCCACCACCCACAGTTGTTTTTGTCTTCCCAAGTCTGTCAGTGTTACCAGTTCTTGCCGTAGAGGTTGGAGCAAGGGGGATTGGTGGGCTTATGGGGTGATCTCATGAAAGGGTTTCAGACAAGAAGAAGACCAGACCGTGAAGGCAAAGACAGAGGCTGCCTAAAAGAGTTCCAGCTGGATCTGGTCGAAGGGGGAAAAACTTCATCAGGCTGAAATTTCCCAACTTCGATCTGGTGTCCGTTAGCAGTGGGCAAGACACCCGTCAAAAAAATAGGCACGCCTTGAGACAGACACCTACCCATCCAAAAGATACGGGTTCGAATCCCGGAGGAGGGAAAGTAAAAGGATGTGGGATGCGGTCCTGACCCTTTCGAGTGTCAGGAATCCAGGGGCGAAACACTTGTCTGAGGAGGGAGGGAGGATTGGAGGGAGGGAGGGAGGGAGGGGGGGGGGGTTCTTCTCTGAAGATCTTTGTTGTCAATTTCTCCGAAGAGTTCTTCCTACTCATACTCAAGAAAGACAATCACATCGTGAAGGAAAACTAAAAATTTGTCCGACCCGCCTCTCCCGACACGTGTGATGTATTTGTTCATGCAGATGGTGTAAAAGGCAAAGATGAGGGAAGCCGGTAAGCGAAAGGAGGAAATCGTGAGGCAAATGCAGTTGCTCAGCACAGTTGTCTGAGAGAGTGTGGCAAAATGTGTATGTATATGTGCGTGTGTGTGTGTGTGTGCGTGCGTGCGTACGTGCATGTATGTATGTGTATGTGTCTGTGTGCGTGTATGTATGTTGAGTGTGTGTGTGCGCGCGCGCGCGTGTGTGTGTGCGTGCACGTGTGCCCGTGTGTTCTTTGCGTTGGTGGGTTGATTTTCGTATTGTTTCAATTTTTCATCTGCCAGGTGTGCAACGATATGTGCATGTATGTTTGTCTGTGTGAGAATGGGAGAAAACGAATGTTGGTTCTGAAAAATAAAATGTTTCAAAATAATGTTGTTGTTGCTGCTGCTGTTGTTAAATAGAACGATTTCTTTCGGATTCATCGGAGGTTGAACTGACTGCTTTTGATAATGACCGAAACGTTTTCAATCAAATCTGCACCTCGCCCTGACAATTCCCCCAAGTCAGATTGCAGTCAGTGTTGTGACAAGCTACGTTTAGTTCATTGTGTTATAGACTCACGCTGTTGTGTCTGGCGTTGTACTGTCATCACCTGTCAGCGGAACAGCAACGAGTGAGGCTGCGGAATGCACACGGGCAGTTGCTTGACGGTTGCATTTTTCGCCGGTTGGCTCTGCGGTCTTGAAATAATGGGCTGGTTCAACCATGGGAACGCTCCCGTGGGAGTTCTGTCGTGTTGTATCCAGTGGAGTTTATACAGTAGCATCTGCTAGAGAGCGATTATGTCCCTTGTCTTAATGGAATGTCCTGTCCTTGCCTGCACCCTTCGTGAACACTGCGCAGTCTTCCAAGGGTGGTGCCGGATTGCTGCCAGATGGTTTATTCGGCAGTTGTGGACAACACTTTCTTGGGACGCCACCCACATCTTCAGGCGTATCTTTCCTGACGCCGCCGAAATAGATTTTAAGTCAGCATGTGTGCAGCTTATCGTGTAGTTAGTTTATTTGGCACTGTGAAACTCTTTCAATTTAATTAAGGAAGCTAATTCTGGTGGTCTTTTTCCAAACCGTGCCTCCGAGAAAAAAAAATCAAGTTATTGCCGGGAGGTAACGTTCCGCTATCACTCCTCGGAGGGTGTGAGGAAGTGCTCTTGCCCAAACTCATCCCTCGAGAGTAAATCCAGACCGACTTCCCCTTTCCTCCAGATTCAGTGTCCTCTAAGATGACAAACCAAATCAATCAATGCACATTGCACTGAATCTGAGGGGAAGGGTCAGAGGTGGGAAGGGTCAGGGGTGGGAAAGGTCAGGGGTGAGTGATTCTGAACCCGAGCCTGTTCCCAAACCACTCCCATAGTCAGTGAGTTTGGGGCATGGTTCAGGACACCTCGTGCATGGAGCAAATGTAGGCAGGTGCCCTGACCTAGCCGCCAAACCGTGAAAGAGAGGTGGAAACGGGCACGTGCTTACATTCAGTCTGGATGGGGGGGGGGGGGGGGGGGTGGAGGGGAGGGGGGTTTCTCTGGACCAAGCACCATATTACTCACAGGGGAATTAGATCCCGGAAGGGTGGAGAGTGGAGAGGGAAGGGGGGGGGGGAGAGAGAAAAGGGGGCAGCAGCTTTAACTCAAGATTTAAGACCTAGAATTACACACAGCCTCCCCGCACCCAACCCCGCCCTTCTCCACTTTCTGCCGTCCACCTCCCGCCCCCGTCCCCTACCCCACCTCTCTCTCTTCTCCTCTCTCTCTCCTCTCTCTCCCCCTCTCCCTCACCCCTTCCCCCCCCCCCCCCCCCCCCCTTTAAACTTCAAGCACAATATGCCTTGATTCATGTTCTGCCATCAAGAACACTTTGAGGATTTTTCAAAGGAGCAGGGTGGAAAGGGAATTGAGACACAAGAGGAGAGTGTCGGAGGTCTGTAGATGATCCCGAGGGAGGAGTTCAAACTGCTCTGTGTCCACCGGGGGGTGGGGGGGGGGATGTTCGGACGGATGTGATACAGCTAGTCTGGGTGGTTGTCGTTGTGTGTTGTAGTGTGGGTAGCGTGGTGGTGTTGTTGTTGGGGATGTGTGTGTGTATTTGTGTGTAGGGTGTTAGGGGGTTCGTGTATAGTTGTTGCTTGTTAGTGTGTGTGTGTACGTGTGTGTGTGTGTGTGTGTGTGTGTGTGTGTGTGTGTGTGCGGCGTTGTGTGTGTGTGTGTGTGTGTGTGTGTGTGTGTGTGTGTCTGTGCACGTGTGTGTGTGTGTGTGTGTGTGAGTGTGTGTGTGTGTGTGTGTGTGTGTGTGCTCATGCGTGCGTGCGTGCGTGCGTGCGTGCGTGCGTGCGTGTGTGTGTGTGTGCGCGCGCGCGCGGTGGTGTGTGTGTGTGTTGTGTTGTTTCTCTTTTCAAGTTTCAAATCTGACTCTTCAAGTTACAATACATGTATTTTAGTTCTGTATAACAACAACAATTCACATTGCTGACAAATATTTGGGGAGCTTTTGTTTTGGTTCTGGTGGTGGTGGGGTGGTGGTGGTGGTGGTGGTAGTGGTGGTTTCAAATGGCAGTGCCTGAGTTGGTTTTTGAAACAAAAGATGTTAGCATCCTGAAACTTGTCCTACAGATAATGAAAATCAATGTTCAGTTGACTTTTTGTGACCTATCACTTGATAAAATATAAAAAAAGAAAAGTGTTTTGATTTATTTCAGTTCTAGTGTAACTTACCAGCGACAATCCGCTTTTTTTTTTCAAACAAAAATACCAATAATAATAATAATAAAAGAATACTTATATAGCGCCTATTCTCGCTAGAGGCCAAGCTCTAAGCGCTTTACAATCAACACTCGTTTACACAACGGGCTGCCTACCTGGGTAGTGCCGACTGAAGAGCTGCCAGCTGGCGCTTCATTCAGTCGTTTCCCGTGTCATCCAGTCAGTATCGTTCAATATCGGTCACTCATTTTCCTTTACTTCCTTCATTCTTTCCATTTCTCACGCAGGTGCATGCTGTGTGTAACGTGTCATCCATACCAACGGCCAAACTGGCCTTCTCTTCCGAAAGTTGGTGATGGGATTTTACGTGTGTCAAGATGTTATGCATGCGTTCACACACGGAACCTCGGTTTATAGTCTCATTCGAAGGACCCAATGCAGTTTAAACAAACAAACAAACAAACAAAGGTTGTTTTCGTAAGCATCCTGGTGCTCTGTTCTAAAGATCTCCAAAATGTCATGTTGCTTAGTACATGCGTACTAAGCGGCAGAATTTTCAGGTAAGAATTGTCATCATTTCCGCAATATTGTTTGTAGTTTTCTTCGCGCGCCGCGCGCGCGCACACACACACACACACACGCATGCCACACACACACACACACACGCATGCACACACACACACACCATCACACACACACACCAAGCACACCACCACACGCATGCACACGCACGCACGCACGCACGCACACACACACCACACACATCACACACACACACACGTCACAGACACACACACCACACAACCACACACACACAGACACACCACACAACACACACACACAGACCACACACACACACACGTACTACACACAACACACACACACACACACACACACACACACACACACGCACGCCACACACGCACACGTGTCAAGCTATTGTGTCAATTTGTATAATGTGTCGGTGTAAACTTCCCCCCCACCCCAACTCCTCACCCCCAGTAGTCGCCTGACTGCAGTGTTCTCAAGGCGGCGTTACACAGACGATGTCCTCAGCACTGGCCGCTGTGATAGTCGTACCAGCAGAGTTGTGGTCCAGCTTGGTTCCTGAGCACTTTGCTGCAACACAGTAGAAGTAGTCTTGGTAGCACTTACAGCCTGGCCTCCTCGCAGTTTATCTGCGCTAATAATGGCAGCCGTGTGTTCTCGAAGCATTTCTGCAGTAACAACAGTAGCAGTAGTAGTAGTAGCAGCAGTAGCAGTAGCAGTGCAGTAGGCGGACTTAATAGAAGCAGTTGTTGTAGACATTCTTACCCCTCAGTTTTTACCCCCCAAATCGGGTCACAAATTGAATTCTCTCTCCTCTCTCTCTCCTCTCTCTCTCATCTCTCTCTCTCTCTCTCTCTCTCTCTCAAATCGCCATGAAAGAAGTGAAAATCAAACTCACAAAACAACGCTTCACGTTTTAGAATTAAAACGCTTTATTGGAAATATATATATATATATATAAATATATATATATATATATATATAAAATATATATAAAGTCGTTATGTTAGATTAAGTAAAACAGTGGAAAAAAAATGAACAGCTGTCTGTAACGAGTAAATGTTGTCTAAAGAAGAAATAAACGAGTACAGTTGTCTAAAAAAATTTTTAAAAAAAAGGAATGTAACGAGTTGATGCTGTCCAAAGATGAAAGAATTTAGACTGAAACAAATATGATACCTCAGAAAAATGTTTGAGGAAAGAAAGTAATTCGAATAATTTACAAAAAAAAAAAAAATGTAATAACATACACTTACTAACCAGTATTTTGCAGGTGTTTGCAATAATTGATTTCTTAACTGATGCGCTTTGGCCTAGAAGCTTGCATGCTTGTTTCAGGGAACACGTAACCGCTTATAACGAAATCAGCTAAAAATTTCTAGTGCTGGAATGATTTTCCATTTAAAACAACTAGTTCCACTACAACAACATTGACATAGGCACCTGTGTTCAGCGGTCAGGTTTCTAGAGAGACTGCATCAAAAAAAAAAAAAAAAAAACTAGCTCACATCTGGCAGAGACGACCAAAACTAAACTTGTTGTGATACACACGAGTACACTGGGTATTCAAATGACAAGGAGATATCATAATGATTATCATGTTAACAGGCGGTGCGGTCCACGAAGCGCTGATGAAACTAATAAAGTGTAGCCGTGAAGTTCTTTTTTTTTTTTTTTGTTTTTGGCTGACACCATTATTTTCTTTGAATAAGAAATAGCAAAGAAATAAAACAGCATAAACGCTCATAATAACAGTTTCTTTGAATCCAGGTTCCTGGCTTGAGATTCAAGGACAGAGAAGAGGGCGGACAGTTGAGAGGAGAGGGGGAAAGCAGAGAGGGGAAGAAGGGGGGGGAGGGGGGGGAGTGAAAAGAAAACGTAATTCTCTAACAGACAAAACAAGTAGAGTGGTGGTGGTTGCGGGGGATGGGGGTGGAAGGAGAGGGGGGGGTTCTACAGAATCATGTGTGACGAGACAATAAGTCTAACAAGACTTCCAAAAATACTCATTTTGAGAGAGGATAGATGAGTGTCCATTACACTTTTAGAGGCTAAATAAATGCATAACAAATAGGGCGCAAAATCATTACATGAGATTAACGTACCCATATATTGCTTGGCAGTCGAGAGAGAGAGAGAGAGAGAGAGAGAGAGAGAGAGAGAGAGAGAGAGAGAGAAGGATAGAACATGAAAGATACCATGGTGAAACCCTTTAAAGAAAAACAAGAAAACCAACATGAAAAAAAAAATTACAAAATGAGCATCATTACACCACATAGGTGTAGGTGAGAAGAGCGACGCGAGCAAGAGAGAGAGAGAGAGCAGAGAGAGAGAGAGCGAGACGCCTAAAATACCAAAGCACCCCCACGAACCCGAGACCACCCCCCCCCCTTCCCCAAGCACAACCCCACCACCCCCCCTCTACCGACTTCGCACCCCACGCGCAGCACCCGCCCACCATCCCGTTCGAGCCCCCCCCCCCCCCCCCCCCCCCCCCCCCCCCCCCCCCCCCGACATCCAAACCCCTGCAGGCCAATCACCGTCACCTGCCCGTGTCAGGGGCCGGGCCTTCCAACCACAGGACAACGCGACCTGGGTCAAACACTGCATTGGTCTCTTTCCCTGGGAGTTTGGAAACCAACGTCCAACAGCGTCAATGTCAGTTTCGAGAGTTGCGGGTCTTTGTCTTTCGCCAAGTTCGCGCTATGGAGACTGGTGTGTTTGACCTGAGCCTGTGCCAAAAGAGTGCGCAGGGCTTTAATTTGTGTGTAAGCGAAGCTTAACATAATTATTTTCATCTTGTTCAACTTTCTTCTTCTTCTTCTTCTTCTTTTTCTTCTTCTTCGCGTGTGTCTCCGTACCGTGCATACGTGCGCGCG
Organism: Conus ventricosus; assembly: GCA_018398815.1. Classification (NCBI taxonomy): domain Eukaryota; kingdom Metazoa; phylum Mollusca; class Gastropoda; order Neogastropoda; family Conidae; genus Conus; species Conus ventricosus. Next base: position 24,690,004 of record CM031617.1, on the reverse strand, counting down.
CGCGCGTGTGTGTATGTATGTGTGTGTGCGTATGTGTGTGTGTGTGTGTGTGTGTGTCCCCCAAATCACCTGTGAGCTAGCTTACCACGCACGCCCAAGACTGGTTTTCAACGTCTGGTCGTCAGCGATAAGTCAACCACTGACACTGGGTGCGGCGACAATCCCAATGGGCAATGTCTTACTCGGTCCCACCTAAGTACACAAACCAGCGCCATGGAGAAAGGCAGGCCACTGGGGGTGGGGGGGGGGGGGGGGGGCGCCAATCCTGGTATGGTGCCCCCTCCCTCCTACCCCTCACCCCCCCCCCCCCCCCCCATCCCCCCCCCGGGTCTTCCCACATTCCATTCACTATCAGCCCTCCCACCACCACCACCACCCACACCCCACCCTCTGGAATGTTCCTCTTCTCGAGCGGCAACATCACGTTTTCCATAATCACGGTTCCCAGAATCGCGATTCCCCGAATCACTTGTACCTGTGATACCGTGTCCTGCACATAGCCCCTACTGTTATAGAAGAAGAAGAAGAAGAAGAAGCGCACGATTAAATGCCAGTCTGTCTCCTGTAATGAGCACACAGATAACGGACACGCACTGTCTCCTGCCGTAGAAAGACTTGTTAACAAAAGAAACTCCCAAACGAGGATGCGTCACAGAGATAAGTGCTTTGGTCAGATCTGAAGTGGGCGGGCACGGGGGGGGTAAGGGGCACAGGTGTTGGTGAGTTTCACAACCTCTCTCATGAAACAGTTTGATCCTCTCAGTCTTCTCCTCCTCCTCCCAGAGAGAGAGAGAGGAGGAGAAGGGGGGTGGAGGAAGGAGGGAGGGTGCCCTAGCGTTATAGCGATCGTCAATCCTTCCTTGAAGGCAAAAAACTGGTTTCCTTTACGCCACCAACGACTCGTGAAGCCGATGTCGACACGCTCCACTGAAAACAAACGATTACGGGAAACGTGTGTGTCTCAGGTATTTCCCCCTCCCTCTCCCCCCTCTCCCCGCCCACCCACCCCCTCCTCCCATCTCTCCCTCCCCCCCCTCCTAATCAATCCACCTTTTTCCTCCTCTTCTCTCCTCCTCCTCAATCTCCCCCACCCCCATCCGGGCCAACGCTCTTTAGTACTAAAAGGTATGTATGAACCGGGAAGGAGTTGTTACGCGTTGACCAACAAGCACTCGCAATACGAACGACTATCCGGTCCTAGAGTGACTCCCCTTCACAACTTCCGGTAGAAGTGTCAAAAACCCTTCAAAAAAAAAAAAAGAAAGATAAAAAAAAAAGAAAAGAAGAAAACGTGACGGCTGAAAACTTTCGGGGGGGGGGGGGGGTGAGGAAGGGGGGGGGGGGGGCAGGTGGGCGAGGGGGCAGGGGTGTGAGTGTAGGTCGTTAGGTTTGAAGAATGGAGTCGACGACGGAGAGGTTGAGTTCAAGACAAGGTGTTGGGGGGTGTGGGGGAGGGGCGCATAGGTAGACGGAGTTTGCCCTTCTTTCGCTTTCTTTGTACTGCTTAGTTACGGATTTTTTTTCCTTTTTTTTCTACGGGTGATGTGATAACGAAGAACCTGAACCAGCTTACTTTGTACAACATCCAAAAGTGTGGTTTCGGCGTTTTATGGCCGGTATAAAAAAAAATCAAACAACGGAAGAGAGAAAAGAAATGTAATAAAAAAAAAATTTAAAAAAAAGCAATCCCCAATAAAAGAAAGGTAAGTTTTGGCATTAGAAAATCTTTTTACCCCAACAAAAACCCCTACTTCTCCTTTTTTAAAGAATTTTTTAAAAAAAATTTTTTTAAAAAAAGGTTTATGCTGGCATTTTTTCAGTAACAATTTAAGACAAAAAAAAAGTTTTTTAAAAAACCAAGCTGGGTTTAATCCCGCCCCAAAGGGGGACGGATTTCAAAAAAAAACCCCAAACAAAGACACCCCCCCCCCCCCCCCCCCCCCCCCCCCCCCCCCCCCCCCCCCCCCCCCCCCCCTCCCGCCCCCCCCCCCCCAAAAAAAATGCGTCTATGTGAGCTTTTAACACCTCCCCACGAAAGGTTGACGTTTTATCCCTACGACCCCCGGGACCCCAGCTCTGACGTCAGCCTCGCGTGACGTCATTACCCCCCCCCCACCCCCCTTTTTCGCCCCCGGAGCTGTGACGTCCCCCTTCGGCCGCTGGCCTTCGTGGATCAGGGGCCTTCCAATGGCGATGAACTCCTCGCCGTTGATCTTGCCTTTCGTTGTTTTTGTCGGCTTTGGCCCTTTCTTTGGGGGTTTCCCCCCTTGACCCAGCCTCTTGAAAGTTTCCCGGGGACTTCGTCGACAGCGAGATAACCCGGGGCCTCCTTGTCAGCCTTAGAAAACCACCTCCGAGCGGGGGTTCCCTGTTGCCCTGGGGTGTGGCCACTCGGGGGTTACAATAGTGTAGTAGTAGTAGTTGTGTAGAAATTTTAGTGGTAGTAGGTAAAGAAAATGGTCTGTACTGGTTAAAGCGGTCCCCCCAAGTACTCCCCGTCACAGTAGGAGCCGGGAAGGGGGAAATTGGCGCCCCCAAAGGTTTAAACCCTAACCCCCCACAGAAAAGTATGAGAGTACAACCTAGCCAGAAAACATCGGTCCCGGATGGGCCCGGGGCCGGGTTCCCAAAACGCCCGCCCCTTCCCATGCAAGCACCGGGGGGGAAGTAAAAAGTCAGTACGGGGAAAAAGCCCACCCTAAAAAGCTCCCCCAACTAAAGAAAATTCCCATTGGAACGGGAAAGGTTGTACCCCCTCAGTCCCGGGCAAAGTAAAAGAACTAGAGCCCGGCTGAGCGTTACCAATGGGACATTTGGGGTATTGTCGGAAAAAGATGGCAGGTTTTGGGAAGCAACCCCCAGGGGGAAGGCAACAAGATGTGGTACAGGGGCAAAAGGCCCCTCCAGGGAAAAAGGCGTAGCTTTCATCGTGCCCCGGGGGAAATCATGGATGCATCTTGAGTTTCCCAACCCCTGTTAAAGCAAAATTTCCCCCGCATTCGTGGGTCACCCAAACCAAGAACATCAAATCATACAGGGGTATGTCCAACAAACCACCCAGAAATTCAGGGGGTTTGGAAAAATTTCTACGAGAAAAGTAAAAGACCCCAACCCGGAAAAGCCCCCAAGAAAGAATCATCATAGTTGGGGGGACTTAAAACGCCAAAGTGGCCCCAGAGGGCCTACAAAGACGGGGGCGGGAAAACAGGGGTCAAACGGACAGGGGAAATAACGACAGGGGACTTCGCCTTCTGGATTTTTGCCTGCCCCAAGGGCTCCCATTCCCAAAACCCCCTTTTTCCCCCCAAAACTGTCAAAAAAAACCACCCTGGCAATGCCCCCGAAGGGAAAATGACTCACCCCAGATCGCCTTGGCCCTCACTCGGGCGTTTAAAATTAAAAAATCTTTAAAAAAGGGACGCGGGGACATACCCCGGAACCCTGATTTTTTAGGCCAGCGACCAGGGACTCGTGTGTCCCCAATGAAGATCAAATTGAAAACCGTACCAAGTGCGCAGCCACGCTTTAAAGTTTGCCTGGAGAATTTAAAAAGCCCCAGAGAAGAAGAGGCACCCAGGCACAGCTCGGGGGGGGGTTTTCGCGGCCACAAAACCCGGGAAACAATGCCATAAACCGACCCCCAAACGTTTTCAATGAGGCGGGTCTGCGAAACAGCTGGGAAAGGTATTTGGGGCGCAGAGGAAAAAAAACACCAAGCATGGATCTCAAACGACATCCTTGACCTCGCAAACAAGAAGATCCCGAAAAATACGAAAAAATTCCCCCCCTGAACAAGGCCCCGTATCAAAAAACCCAACAACCTTGAAAAGGGAGGAAAAGTTTTAAAGCCAAAGAAAATGGTCAATAATCAGTGCGAGAACATAGAAAAAGGGCCCTGGAAAAGGGGGGAAACAGCAAAAGGGCCTTCCCCCCCTAAAAAACCCTCACCACGCCGCGAAAAAACAAAATCGTCAGTCTTTCCGGGAAAACCTCGGGAGTTGTGCCCCGAAAGTCCCCCTTTTTTTGAACAGTTGGCCCACAGTACTGCCAAGAACCTTTACAATTTCCCCTTTTAACCCAGGGGGACAGCTGTTTGGGGGGGACTAAACACCATAAAGGGAAACCCTCACCACTACCAGTGTGAGGAAGAAGGGGAAAGGGAAGCCATCGGACCCCTTCCCGGGCAGGGAAATCCCTGGAGCAGAAAATTTTCCCAGCAGAGCTCCCAAACCCATGGAGGGCGGAATTGGTCATTTCTATTTTAACATCGTTTGGTCGAAGATTGGGGGGGACAAAAACGTGGCCCACAGAAGGACCCCAATCACCTCACCCCCCTCCCCCCAAAAAGGGAAATTAGCCACTGCCAGAATACAAAACAAATAAGTCTCATTGCCACCCCAGTAAAATATGTCAGATTCCTCTTAAAACGATGAAGAAAGAGGGGGGAAGAACACCTGGGGGAAAAACCAAGTGGATTCAGGGAGGGGAAGCACAGTGAACAGATCTTCACCTGCCGGTACTGAGGGAAAAAACACCCTGCAACTCAAAAGGGGCCCTGTTCCAAAATTTAAATTGACTTTGGGAAAAGGGTTTTTTGGACAGGGTGTGGCACAAGGGTCGGGGGGCAGGTGCTCAGGAAATTTTGGGGTGGGAGGGGGGGTCTCGCCCAAAACCACCCGGGGCGCGGGTTAAACCCCCGCCACCCGCGCAGTCCTCCTCAAAAACCCAGATGGGGGAATTTTTTTTTCCAAGACCCAGTTGGAGTTCCGTCAAGGCTCCCTGCAAATCTCCCGTACTTTTTCCAATCTCCCCTGGAAAAACATCATGCGTAAAACCCCTCCAGGATTTTTCCACTCCACTGTCTCCGGAGGAAGAATCATAATAATTGAGGTTCGCAGATTTACACGAACCCGATGGGGGGGCCCGCCCAAAGAAGATCTAAAAAGACCGACCCAAAAAAAACTGGACGAAAGGGCAGGTGCATTTTGGAATGGAATGGGAGCCCCAGAAAAAAAAACCAAAGGGCCTGGTCAACTGCACAACCAAAACCCATTCGAAATCTACCTGAACGGGGAAAAAGCTTGAAGAGTGGGCGCTTTAAATCCTTGGCGCCCCCTCACCCAAAAACGGTTTTGCTCTACAACCGAAAACAAGCCGACTAGCGATCCCCAAAAAGCAGCCCAAAGGCAAAGAAAAAAAGATCTGGAAGGCAGGGGATTTAGCTTTTCCCACAAAAATGAAGCTGTACAAAATCCCCGGTGTGTTTCCCCCCCCGCTGTATGGCTGGAAAGCTGGACCATGACAGCAGAGGGCCACCAAGAGAATTTCCCGGGCGTTTGAAACTAAATGCTTAGGGGCTTGCTCGGGATTTTTCTTGGCAGACCGGAAGACAAACGACCTTGTGAGGAGCCAAATAAATCACTTGCAGGGGCCCCCAAAAACCCCTCTTGGAACAGTCCAAGAAGGGAAGCTGGGCGTGGGTTGGGGGATTTTCATACGCCCCAAATTTAATGCCCAAAAAAATTAATTTGGGCACGCTGGGGAAAGGGGGCCCGACGAAAAAGGGGCGGGCAAGCCAAACTGGTGGACCAAAACAAAATGGACCGGGTGGATGGGCCCCACGCTTTATGCCCAAAAGGCCGAGGACAGGGGCCGGGGTGGCGGTGCCCGGGGTTCGGGGGGTGTCTTCATCTTTCCCCTTTCGCCCCTATGGGCTAAAAAATGATGTTGAAATGGTTTGAAATAGTAGTAGTAGTGCAGTAGCTTAATAGAAGTAGGGGGTTTGCAGTTAAACACTAGTTTTAGTAGTAGTAGTAGTGCAGTAAAAGAAATAGTAGTGATGGGGGGGTGTAGCATAGAGAAGCAATGCAGTAGTAGTAGGGGGCAGTGTGTTGCAGATTTGTATTAAAAGGGGCATAGCAGCAGTGTAGTAGAAGGGGGGGGCGTTGAAACCGAAGCAGCAGCCCGCAGTAGTTAAATAGTAGTAGTAGTAGTTTGTGTTTGTATGTTTGTAGCAAACAGGGAGCAAAAAACTAGTAGTGCTCAGATTCAGTTGGCATTGGTTTTCTCTAACATGAAGGGGTCACAGAAATTTTAAATCCAGGTGGGAAACGGGGGGGGAAACCCGGGGTGACAACAGGCATGAAATCAAATTTTCCCGGTTAGAAGAACCAAAAAGCACAAACCATTGTCCCCACAAAAAAGGGGAAAGATAGAAAAGTTTAAAAGAAAAAAGAAAGAAGAAAACCCCAAAAAAATTGTTCCCCCTTTTGTAAATTTAAAATTTTTACGGTTGCCCTGATGGGTTTTTTAAATGTTCAACAATAGCATTGGATGACCATCTTTGAGACGGTTCTTTAAGCAAAAGTAGAAGTGGTAGTGTTGTAGTAAATTGTTTGTAGTGTAAAATTTGTGTGTGCGTGTGTGTGGGGTGTGTGTGTTTTGTGTGGTGGGTGTGTGTGTTTTGTGTATGTGAGTGGGGTGTGGTGTGTGTGTTTTGTGTGTGTGTGGTTTTTGTGTGTGTTTTGTGTGTGGTCTTTATGTTTTCCACGTGGTGGGTTTAAGTGTGTGTTTCGGGGTGTGTGTGTGCGTGGGGCGTTGGGTGTGTGTGTTTTGTGTGTTTGTGTGTGTGTGTGTGTGTTTTTGTGTTTTGTGTGTGCGTGCGTGCCCGCGGTGACTTTTGTAATTGTGGTGCGCGTGTTTTGGCGTTTTTTGTTTTTATGTGTGGGGTGTGTGTGTGTGTGGGTGCTGTGTGTGTGTGTGTGTGTGTGTGTGTGTGTGTGTGTGTTGGGGTGGGCTTGCGTGTGTGGAGTGAGTGTGTATGTGGTTTTGTGCGGGGGCGTGCGTGGGTGGGTGGTGTATGTGTGTGTGTGTGGGTATGTGGGTGTGTGTGTTTTGTGTGTGGGATGTGTTTTGGTGTGTGTGTTGTGTTTGTTTCCCGTTTTGCGTTTTGGTGCCTCCCCCCCCCTGCTTTTTTGGGGGTGTGTGTTGTGTGGGTTTTGTGTGTGTGTGAGTTTTGTGTTTTTGTGGTGTGTGTGGGGTGGGTGTGTGTGTGTCGTGCGCGCGCGCGCGCGTGCCTGGGCTTTTTGCGTGTGTGTGTGTGTGTCTGTCCCGTCCCGTCTGTCTGTCGGGCGGGGTCAGTGGTTCCCGTGTCTCTGTGTATGGTTTGTCTGGTGTTTTGTGTTTAGTGTTTTGTGTTTTCTGTGTTGTATGTCTGTGTGTTTGTGTACTCACTGCACGCTTTTTGGGCTTTTTTTTTTTTTGCCCCGCAGCCCTCAGAGAACTCGGCCCAATTTACTTCTCGTCCCCGTTTTCGTCCCAAATCCCCAAAAAAATATCCTTTCACGACGAGACGGGAGAAAAGGCCAGTTTTTTAATCATCGGGAGCCGCCCGAAAAAACAGTCTATCGTTATTATTTGGGGTGACGATGATTTTAAAAATAAATGGGGATGATGACGATGACCCATGATGATGATGATTTATGATGATGATGTGAGATGAAAGGGTGAGATGATGATGTTTATTTTAATGATAAAAATGATAAAGGGTTTTAAAAATGATGATTAAAAACGATTATAATAAAATTTAAAGAAAAATTATGATGTGATTCTACGACTACGGGCTACTCCCACTACTCCCATGATAAAAATGATACAAAAAGTAAAATAATGGTGGTCATGATATGTCACGATGATACTATTTCCAATAATTTTCTAGTTTATTGGGAATGATGTTTATTTTAATTTTAATGACCCAAAGAAAAGGGGTTTATTGAAAAAAATGTTTGGGGTTTGGGGGTAAAGATGATGGTAAAGATTCATTCGTTGTCATCCCAACAAAACAACATTTAGCTATAGTTTGTTGGGTCAAAACCCTTTTTTTACGGGGGCAAGAGGTTTATTTCAATGCCCCGAAAAACCCTGTTGAAGAAAGTCAATTGACCCGTAAAAAATTTTAAGGTGGCACTTCGGTGTCCCCCTACCCCCCCCGGGAAATTGTTAAATCTTTAAAGAAGCGGGAAATTATTACCCTGTTGTAGATCAACGAAAAAATGGCAACCCGGGTAAATTGTTGCCAGAAGCCTACATGTTTCAAACTGCTTAAAAAAAAAATGCATTAGTAATTTCTGAAAAAGGGGCTATCCTAAAAGGCTTAACACCCTTACCTCTCTCCAGCTGTTAGGGGATTATACAAAATGAAAATTTGAAAAAGGTAAATTGATTTTTTTTTATTTCAGATATGCCAAAAAGTTTAAGCATCCCCCCTTGGGGGCATATCCATGCTAAAATTTGTATGATTAAAATGACATGAAGGGAAGGGTTTGATAAACCAAAAAATATTCCCGTCATGTGGGAAGGAAAATAAAAACCCTTTAAACCGTTTTTCCATATCATCTGAAGGTTTTTAGATGGCTCGATTTTTGATGTATGCAGGGGCTGGTTTTGTGATTCCCTTGTGAAGTTTCGTAGATCTTTTTCTCTAGGGAAAGGGTTTTTAAAATTTACCGGCAGAACTGTTTTGAAAATTCCCTTTTGCGTTTTAATTTTTTTTGGGGTGACGATAAAACTGGTCTTTAAAAATACTTTTTTGCGTTTTTTTCCCCGGCAGAAATTTTTTATATTGGTTGCAACACTGGGAATCAAAAAAAGAAAAGATTTTTCCCTTTTTTAAAAAAGACATTTCATTAAAAGTTATTATGTTGAAAGGAAATTGGGGGATGTTTTGCTGGATTCCATCACAAATGTGGGATATCCCGGGAATGAAAAAGCAGATAAATTTTGTAGAGATGGGGGCAAGATCCGGGGAAAAGAGTTTTTGAACTTCCGCAGTGACATTTACAAAAAAAAGCAAAGACAAGACCCCCCGAGCATTTCCCAAACCAACCCTTGGGGTCTTCATTTAGGCCCAAAAAATAAATAAAATTTTTTAACCCTGTGGGCCCGTACAAAAATACGGAAAAAAAAAAAAAAAGGGAATGAAAAATGACTTTTTCCCCTAATTTTCCATGAAGGCGGAAATGACATGAGGGCAGGGGGATTATGGGAGAGGAAACAGAGGGGGGGGGGGGGGGGGGGGGGGGTTGCGTCAGGGGAGGTGTGTGTGTTGTGTGTGATATGATAGGGTTGTGTGTCTAGTTTATTAGGATGGTATGATATCTTTGTGATGGTTGTTGGTAATGGTGGATAGATAATGATGAAAAAAAAAAAAAAAAAAAAAAAAAAAAAGGGAGAAGAAAGGTGTGTGGTGTGTGTGGGGGGGGGGGGGGGGGGGGGGGGGGGGGGATTTAAAAGGGGAAGGATCAAAACAAAATTAAGATTAGAAATAATTCGCTATTAGAAAAATACGTGAACAGTGAACACCTTCCAGAGAAGTATGAAATCTTATCATGTCCACGCTATTTGTCATCTTTAATATACAAGCTTCGTCTCAATTCGTGGAAAACCAAGTTTTCCCAAAATGTAGCATGTGATTGTTCAAATCTTCTATCAGTGGACCATATTCTTTTTCATTGTTCAATATTAACTTCATTGTATAAAGAATCGAACAAAGATGTGACTGTACACGATTCTATCAGAACAATAACCACAAACCAGACATCGTGCAAATAGCAAAAGTGCTTTCCATGCATCAAATTAATGGAGTTTTTATAAACGCTTCCCTTCTTGCTTTTTTTTTTTTTTTTTTTTTTTTTTTTGGGAGTAAAGCCCTGGCTGGCATTCAGTCTAGGACCAGAATGGAAATCAGTGGCGTCATCTTCATAATCTTCATCCTCATCAACGACCACGGAAGAAACGTCTCATTTTGTGGCCCTTCATGTCCTTCTCTCGTGGCTTCCACAGTTTCGGTTTTCTCTCCACGTCTAAGCCCTTGGTTCTGCTCTGTCGCGGTCACGGTGTCGGTACATTCCGAGAGGCTGTCGTTAGACGGACGCGGTGGTGGCGGCCCTCCGGAGGAAGAGCTCGCTCACACCGGTTTCCGCGACTGAGCAAGTATTGTCGTCAGTAGGGGACTAAGTGCGTGGTGCCCTGCATGCCTTGGATCAGAAGAGGCATCACTGAATATCACCGAAGTGACTCGGCAGCAGCAGTGCAGTGTCTCCTCTGGTGGGTTTCCTCAAGAAGACTCTGGCTTGTGGACGGGGAACCGGACTACTGAGCGGCGTTGGTGTAATGCCGTGAAGGTGTTATGCAAGATGAGATGGAAAAAAAAAATGATGATGATAATGATCATGATGATGACGACGATGAGGAGGAGGAGGAGGAGGAGGAGGAGGAGGAGGAGGTAATGCATGTCACCTATGACATAACACGCCTCCAAAATGCTTAGGAAATTTTCAAAGCGCATAGAATACACTACACTACACTACACTACACACACACACACACACACACACACACACACACACACACACACACAATCTTGCACGTGCGCTCACGTATACACGCACGCATTTGTGTTCTCCTTCTTAC
>CM031617.1:24669534-24674534 GCA_018398815.1 Conus ventricosus | reverse complement strand
GCATATCAATCCATGCCAGGGGTCCCCTCTGTTTTGCATATCAATCCATGCCAGGGGCCCCCTCTGTTTTGCATATCAATCCATGCCAGGGGTCGCCAAAGACAAGACGGAATCTGAATCTGAATCAGCATTCTTGAGAGCAAATTGTGTGTGTGTGTGTGTGTGTGTGTGTGTTGTGTGTGTGTGTGTGTGTGTGTGTACATGTGTGTGTGTGTGTGTGTGTGTGTGTGTGTGTGTGTGTGTGTGTGTGTGTGTGTGTGTGTACGTACCTATGTACGTGTGTGTGAATGAAGAGAGAGAGAGAGAGAGAGAGAGAGAGAGAGAGAGAGAGAGAGAGAGCTCAGAAAATCTTTATTCGATCAGAGAGAGAGAGAGAGAGAGGAGAGAGAGAGATGGAGAGAGACACAGAGAGACAGAGACAGAGAGAAAGAGAGGAAGGAAGAGAGGGTGAGGGAGAGACATTACTGCATCCCTTTTTTTTTCTACTGACATGTGTTTAAAGCACTATTCTCTCATTTCTCTGTGCTGCCCTCGCCGGCTGCGCGGTCTTCTCCCTTTTTAAAACACCATGAGATGAACTAAGACAAGCAGGTGGCCTTCCACCGATGACGCTCACCAAGGGGACGAACGGCGACCGTGCACAGGGCGTACCAACCAGTGATTGTGTTCACGAGACAGAACTGCTTGGCCAGTTCTTGATAAAATCGGAAATGAAATGAGGCAGGGAACAGCAAACGATAAACAGTAAACTAGTGGGGTATGTTTTGCTCCCATAAGGAAACCTAACACAGAGTAACTTTTATCTTAATAAAAGTAACTCTGTGTTAGGTTTCCTTATGGGACCAGTTCTTGATAAGCAAAGGTTTCATATCGACACTTTAATGCCGGCTTCTTCACCACGTCTCTTACCCTCCCCCACCCCACCCGTACCCCTTACCCCACCCTCTCCCTCCGCCTCTCCACCCAGGATCTTCAATCTTGGGCTGAGTCGTCTTCCTAGTGACGAGGGAACTCGTTTGCCTGTGTCTGTTTTTCCCGTCCGGCTAATTTGCTTCATAACAAACATGTATGCGCACACGCGCGCGCGCGCGCACGCACGCACGCACGCACGTACGCACGCAAGCACCACACACACACACACACACACACACACACACACACACACACACACACACACACGCACGCGCTCATACACACACACACCACACACACACACACACACACACAGAGAGAGAGAGAGAGAAGAGAGAGAGAGAGAGAGAGAGACAGAGACAGAGACAGAGAGACAAGAGACAGAGAGAGACAGAAAGGGTATAAACGCCGATGGATCCTAGCGCATTATGTTGAGGACTAAAACCCCATACACCAAACCAATGTATCTTCGTTAATCTTTTCCCCCAGGCAGTTCACACGTACATTTCATTACTTTTATGGGGCTATAAACGGGCAAGAGATTCCACAATTTCTTCTTCTTTTTTTTTTTTTTTTTTAGCCTAGCCAATCAAATACCTGTCCGTAAAAGCGAAAAACAAAAAAACAAAAACGAACAGAGGGAAAGAAGAAAAAAAAGATGATCATACCTCACGTTCACTTTGAAAGGGGGTGGAATGGAGGAGGAGGGGTGGGGGGGAGGGAGATGGAAGGTGTAGAAGGTACGGTTGTGGGTGTGGGGAGAGATGAGGGCTGGGTATACAACAGAGTCCATAACTAATCAATAAAGATGATTAATTCATTACAATCACCGGCGGAAAGAGAGAGAGAGAGAGAGAGAGAGAGAGAGAGAGAGGGGGCAGTGGAGAAGGGAACAGGGCGGGATGGGGCAGATAGAGAGGGGGGAGGGGGCAGGAAGGCGGTGGGGAGGTGTGGGAGGGAAGGGAAGAGGGAGAAGGCGGGGAGGAAAGAAGGTGCGGGGTGGGGGGCAGGGGAGCTGACAAGACAGAATGGCAAACACAGCTGTCAGGGAGTGAGTGAGTGTGCTGTATTACCAGAGAGTCAGAACACGTCCTGTGTGTGTGTGGGAGGGATTGTGTGTGTACGCGTTACTGTGTGTGTGTGTGTGTGTCTGGGTGTGTGTTTACAAGTGTATGTATGTGTGTATCTGTGTTTGTGCGCGAGCGCGAGCCCGCGTGTGTGTGTGGTTTGTTTGCTTTATTTTCAAACACGTGACAGTGTAGCCGGCATGATTGGCCTGCAAGTGTCATGTTTCTAACACAGCCACTGTCCTCTGAGAAAACAAGACAAAACAAAAGCGTCTTGATCAGCACAAATGTAGTGGCTATCAGATCATCTCACTGATAGAGAGACAGACGTGGTAGGGGGAGAATGGTGGTAGGGGGGGGGGGGGGCGGGACGGGGAAACAGCACCTTTCCAACACCCGCGCAAACGGGTTTGTTGTTGTTTGTCTATTTGTATTCGGGTAGAGACAGGTTAGGTAGACGTGTACATATTATATATATATTAAATTATAAACAAAGCTTGCTCTTATGTCTTAGATTGAAGAAATAGGGGGAGATATGCATTCATATCTGCAGTGGTAGATGATTCTGCCTAACTAACAGTATGTGCTTGAGTGGGTGAATGGGGAAAAATAAAATAAATGCTTCTCAAAATGAGCCTTCAGCAAGCTTATATTCTCCAATGGGGAGACATCCTCCAATAGGGAGGGAAACTCGCTAACATATAACTCCTGGTCATATACCGATATTTCGAAACTTGGTGGTTTCTCCTCAGTGACCGCGGAAAGTGGTAATTTGACTCCTCTGCCTTTTCAGTTTTAAGAAGAATGCAATCCCATAAAAGGTTGGTGTGCAATACCGTAGTATGTTTGTTGCGTTTTCAAAAAACCAACCAAAGGTGCCAACTAAGAAGCAAAAGAAAATCATAAAAGAGCAAATCAAGCTACATTTTCTTGTGAAAAGTAGAAAATATAAAAAGATATCCTCTAAGACACAAGTGCTGAGGGCCAGTTCTTGGAATGAATCCGCAAGGGACTAAAATACAACAAACTAATAAATTCCAAGGATAAGTACCGCACCGTTCCAGCAACTTACAGAGCAGCTTGGTGTTGCAATAACTGCAAGAAATATTAAATTATAACAAAGCTTGCTCTTATGGCTTAGATTGAAGTTTCGAAATATCGGTATATGACCAGGAGTTATATGTTAGTGAGTTTCCCTCCCTATTGGAGGATGTCTCCCCCTTGGAGAATATAAGCTTGCTGAAGGCTCATTTTGAGAAGCATTTATTTTATTTTTCCCCATTCACCCACTCAAGCACATACTGTTAGTTAGGCAGAATCATCTACCACTGCAGATATGAATGCATATCTCCCCCTATTTCTTCAATCTAAGACATAAGAGCAAGCTTTGTTTATAATTTAATATTTCTTGCAGTTATTGCAACACCAAGCTGCTCTGTAAGTTGCTGGAACGGTGCGGTACTTATCCTTGGAATTTATTAGTTTGTTGTATTTTAGTCCCTTGCGGATTCATTCCAAGAACTGGCCCTCAGCACTTGTGTCTTAGAGGATATCTTTTTATATTTTCTACTTTCACAAGAAAATGTAGCTTGATTTGCTCTTTTATGATTTTCTGTTGCTTCTTAGATGGCACCTTTGGTTGGTTTTTTGAAAAATCAACAAACATACTACGCATTGCACACCAACCTTTTATGGGATTGCATTCTTCTTAAAACTGAAAAGGCAGAGGAGTCAAATTACCACTTTCCGCGGTCACTGAGGAGAAACCACCAAGTTTCGAAATATCGGTATATGACCAGGATTATATGTTAGTGAGTTTCCCTCCCTATTGGAGGATGTCTCCCCCTTGGAGAATAAAGCTTGCTGAAGGCTCATTTGAGAAGCATTTATTTTATTTTTCCCCATTCACCCACTCAGTTAGGCAGAATCATCTACCACTGCAGATATGAATGCATATCTCCCCTATTTCTTCAATCTAAGACATAAGAGCAAGCTTTGTTTATAATTTAATATTTCTTGCAGTTATTGCAACACCAAGCTGCTCTGTAAGTTGCTGGAACGGTGCGGTACTTATCCTTGGAATTTATTAGTTATATATATATATATATTTGTTAAAATAAGGTACTAAAAAGAGAAATCGACAAATTTGTTTCTAGCGGCGTTGCGCTGTCATCAACAAACATACTACGGTATTGCACACCAACCTTTTATCATCAACCTGATGACAGCGCAACGCCGCTAGAAACAAATTTGTCGATTTCTCTTTTTAGTACCTTATTTTAACAAATGTTGCTCCCCAAGGGGTTGAGCACTCAAAAAATCATTTTGGGTATTTTAATCACTTTGATCTATATATATATATATATGTGTGTGTGTGTGTGTGTGTACCGCGGCTTGCTGTGGATGTCAAAGTAAATCGTTTGTATAGCATGAAACAGTATGCATGTTTCACTGCTTTGTGACTAGTTCCACTGAGTGAGTGTGTGTGTGTGTCTGTCTGTGTATATGTGTTTTGCCTTTGTGTATGTGTGCGTGTGCCTGTCTTGTGTGTGTGTGTGTGTTTGGCTGTGGATGTAATATAGCTAGAGCGTTGACAATTACCAGATAATGCACTCAGATGTTGCCCTTTGGAATTCCTCTCGCGCTCAACATAAAAATGTCATTTTCCAGCGGCCATATTTACGTGTTATTGTCGTTGTTGTTGTTTGGGTGGTGTCACTATAGTGTTTCCCTTCTCCTAACCCCAACCCCCCCCCCCCCCCCCTCTTCTCAACCTCCCTCCCACATTCTCGGGCGTGGTTATCACGGTCAGTCATATCTGCCATGGGTGGGCGTGGACTTCATACCTAAGCGAAACCTAATACGGGACAATGACGATGATCTCTCTATCTCTCTCCGTGTGTGTGTGAGTGTGTGTGTGTGTGGTGTGTGTGTGTGTTGGTTGTGTGGTGTGCTTATTTGTGTGTGTGTGTAGTGTGGGGTGTTTTTAATAAAGGGTGTGTGTATCGGGTGTAAGGGGTG
>CM031617.1:24666560-24669434 GCA_018398815.1 Conus ventricosus | reverse complement strand
AATTCGTACCACTCAACTCTAACCACTTTCAAAATAGTGATCCAAACGTGCACCAAACTGAGTGTACGTCTCACCTGCTTGTAATTTAGCTGAACGAAATTTCTTCCTGAACCCTTCCTCTGTGAGGTCAAATCCCTTCATTAAAGACTCCTTCACAGCACCAAAATCGACTGTTGTTCTGCTGGTAACGCAGTGAAAATCTGCAATGCCTTACCCGTCAATAGCGCCGACAAAATGACTGCCCACTCTTCTGGAGGCCAACCCTGACTGGTTGCAAACGTTTCGAAACGACTGATGTATGCATCAATCGAATCGGTCCCTTCCGAGAATTTTGGCAACTTGGGTCGGGGAGCATAGCTGCGCACAGAGTCACTGGAAAGTGAACTACCATCATCGGTGGTCTCCCTCTGTATTCTCACTTTCTCTAACTCAATTGAGACCTTTAGTCTTTCTGTTCCTGCTATTTCCTGCTGTTTCCTAGCTTTATCCTTTTCTGTTTCCTGCGTTCTTCCCTAGCCTGATTATCATTAGCCTGAATCCTTAATCTTTCTGTTTCCTGCGCCTCTACTGCGATACGGCGTCTTTCCGCACGTTCATCTCTTTCCATCTTTTGCTGGTTTTCAACGAATGCTCGCAACTCATCTCCTGAGTACCTAAATCACGAGCGACGCTCACAAGTTGTTCAATAGGGTGTTCTTTTCTTCCGCCATTATATCTCTCTTTTTTTTTCTTTTTTTTTTTTTGAACAAGATTTTATAACAACGACAGCCAAACTGGTGGTTACCGACACGAGTGACGTGATAGCACAATCCTATGAATGATAATATTAGCTTGGGACAACGTAGTTAGTTTTTATAAGACGCCCAGCGCCTGACCCAACTATGAGAGCGAATTATAGGCAATCTGTGCGAAATGATACTCTGGGGCTGAAATGCCAAGCCTAGTATTAACTATCTTGGAAGCAATGCCAAGCCTAGTATTTAACTATCTTGGGAACATACAGTAAGACAACCCCTTGTCTTAGGATTACAACACTTGAATCCCACCCAGCTTCCTCTCTGAGAAGTTGAACAATTATAATAAATGGGCCAGAATATCCTGGCAAGCTCGCCAATAAATTGTCAACCTCGGTGTAGTGTCAGTGGAGGAAGGACTAGCGCACAGCCCAAACACACTCACAGCTTGCTTACAATCTCATTCATATATCATGCATTCGTCACATCAAACCACTAGTAAAGTCTATAACTTTACTACACATGTCATAAAACGAAACATCAATGCATATGGAATCAAATGAAAATAAAACATTCTCTCTTTCCTGAACTTCACAAATCATTTATCTAAACATCATTAACTAACCCGGGTATAATAGATTTCTACTTTACCTGGCCAGGTGATCTTAACTATTCACGAATCACTGTCTTTTCTTTTCTTTTCTTTTTCTTTTCACTGTCACTTTCACAACACGACACAACTGCCGGCACTGGTGTTGGTCTGATGGCGCCTGGTCAGGTGAGACTGTTGGCGTTGGTCTGTGGTTCTGCTTGGCGAAGTGACGCTGCCAGGTATGAGTTCGAACCCCCGGTTAGGTTAGAACAGTGACTATCAACATAGAACTGTTCTCTCTTTCTTTTCTTCCCTGCATTAACGCATTGCACTCTCTTCCTCTCTCTTCTAGTCTGCTCTATCAAATACATGTAGCTTTTCTTTCTTTTTTTTTGTTCTTTTCTTTCTTTTCTTCTCATGAATTAGCACCAATCTCTCTCTCCACATCTCTACCTCATCCCTTCCTCTGCAGACTAGCTCATGCAAATCCTCTACCTTGGTTCTCTTCTACTCCTCCCGTCTCTCTCTCTCTCTCTGCCCTTCTCTCCTGCAGAGCTCCACTCAGAAACCTCCTCTCTCCCTATCTCTCTGGTCGTTCTCCTCGTTCCCCGTTGGATCAGCTACACTCAAAAGCGCATTCGTCTTATTTCGTGATATAGCATGGTGGTCCGACATCTGTCCAAAAGGCGACTACAAGCCATTGGTCAGTATTTTTACCCCTGACACCCCGAAGTTGTCTCCCTCAAATTCCATGGATATTCACATCACGACATTCCCTCTACACGCCTTACTCTCTGGCGTGGTCAATTGGTTATTTAATTGATAGCTAGATTTCGCACCCTCCACCACACACTAACTTCCCCCCTTCCTTTCCTACTGAACTGGTGCCGTGTGGACATACTGTCACTCTAAAGTGGCTAGCTGAGTCTGGTGGGCGCCACGACGTCTAGAACTAATCAATGACGCTGGTTCACATAATTGGCTAGATAGCCGGGCCCAGCAACTGAGGTCCTCCTGGGCAGACATCGAGGCGTCGGTCAAGCCGCTTAGTCGTCTGGCGGGACAGAACGTCTCTGTGGATCCCTCCCCCTTTGCTTAAGTGGCCGTAACCAGACCTGTTGGCCCGTCTTTCTGGACCCTAAATGTTTTTGAGTTTGGACTTATTCCATTTGGAGTGGCCGCGACTAACCACACGTCGGTTTGTTGAATTTTGACCGTGACACAGTTGATTTGACCACTTTATTGACCCACATTTTGACAATACACCGATAAAATCAATCTGTTTCATCGATCCCGCGTGGAACAATTGAATTAATTAGTTTATTCATACCATGTGGGACAATCAAACACTTTATTCTCATTTGGGACAAGCAATCGCTTTATTTCCTACGGGAAAATCAATTACTTTATTCTCATATGGACAATAAATCACTTTATTCTCACATGCGACAATCAATCACTTTACTCACACATGGGACAATCAATCATTTTATTCTCATATGGGACAATCAATCATTTTATTCTCATATGGCCGACAATCAATCATTT
>CM031617.1:24631560-24661560 GCA_018398815.1 Conus ventricosus | reverse complement strand
CAGCGTACTACTTACCGCCATCATTTGGTCACTGATCTCCGGATTGTTGGTGCACTTACAGATCAGGGTGCGCAACTCCCCGACCGTCAACCCATTCTCGTCGGCGTCTGCTTCCTGGTACAGACGTTCGCATTTCTTCACAAAGTCTTGCGTAGCCTTGGTTGCCATCGCTGGTTTGGCGGGGCCTGAATCACAGGAATCAGGAGATTTGTGTTTGTTTAACTTTTTTTTCTTTGAAAAATGAGAAAAAAAATGCGTGCGTGCGTCCGTGCATGTGTAATGTGTGTGTGTGTGTGTGTGTGTGTGTGTGTGTGTGTGTGCGCGCGCGCGTACGTGCGTGTGTGTGTGTGCGGGCGCGCGCAGGCGTAGCAGAACATGCACAGGAGTAATGTTATGAACAGCTGAAGAAGGACCGCGTACAAACGTCAGGTTTGATCTTCAACCAACCTGTCACACGATGATTTTCATACTCTCACCGCCATCATCAAAAAGGCCTTTTTTGTGCTGTCCCAACCTCTGCGCCACCTCAGAGGCAGTGCACCCCCCCGCCCCTCATTCCGACACCCCGTCAACAGCCACAGCCCGGTCGGCCCCGCCACAACCCCGGCACCGGCAATCCACAGGGAGCATCACTGTCAAGTCGTCAGAGGCAACCCACCGGAGGAGACACTGCACTGCTGCCGAGTCACTTGGGTGGTGTTCAGTGGCACCTGTTCTGATCTAACATACGCAGGACACCACCTACTAAACCCCCTACTGACGACAATAAAATAGAATTGCTTAGTCGCGGAGCCGGCGTGAGTGAGCTCTCCCTCCGGAGGGCGCCACCACGTCCGTCCAACGACAGCCCCAGTGGACTCGCCGATACCGGTGACACCGACGGAACCAAACCAAGACCACAGACGTGGAGAGGACATCGAAGTTGAGGTCACCATGAGAGCAGGGCATGAAGGGCCACAGAATTTGAGACATTTTTTTAATGCTGATCGATGAGAATGAGGATGATTAAGATGATGCTACGGATTTCCATTTCGGTCTGACGTACTACATGACAGGGCTGTACTCTACGCTTCTTTCATAATATGTCCCGGCGTCAACCAGGCCGAGAGATACAGGCACCTGCAGCGTTGGTCAGGAAATTTGAGCAACACTCTCAGAAACCCATCCATTAAGTGGATGAAACTCGACTGTGTGGTCCCAGTCTTCCCAACAGAGTCCGCAGCAAACTCAACTCTGGGTAGGAGCCGGTCGGGCAGAAAAACCTACATGACTCTGATGGGATTCAAACCCACGACCTCCCAGCCGCGAGTCCACGACGCTACACTTCGCCACGGCGGCTGGTACAAAAAGGCCTTTGCCAGTCAGGAACTGATATACGTGGGGCACAGCAAGACGGCAAACCAAGATCACTGATAAGATTCTGGATCTGTGCTCCACAGTAAGAGGGACCTCAACGTTACAAGGAGAGCAGACCCCAAAGCAGCATACCCGTCACATATACGGGAACTGCCCGCGAATTTGGGACATTCAACCAATGCCATAATATCAATTGCAAGGTGAAAGTAGGCAGCAGAATGGCAGCCTTCAAAACAGTGGAGAAGCGAGCAAGACGACAGCGACCTAGGACCACATTCACAAAGAACTGTCCTCTCTTCAAGGAACAAAACAAGAGTGATTCAAAATGGACTGCGTGTCAGCGAAGAAATGCACAATCGTGGGTTTAAACACCAATACCAGTACACTGCACCGAGTTATACCAAAACAGGAGAATAGAACAAAGAAAGAAGTAACTTTTGCTCCCTTGATGAAATGTCACGAGTCGGGGGCCCAATGTTCTTGAGCATTTAGGCAAATTAAGGGTAGTTTTGCTGTTATGAGAGCAAGTTCCTTGGGTTGTTCAAGTGTGCGAACTCAAGCATCACCAGAGGGGAATACCCCAAGTCATATACTGAAGGAGGGAGAGTTACTGGAAGAGGTTCGCATGTCCAGTGGGGATAGTAACAAGTGCAATGTCGACCTGCCGGTCCTGGGTGGAGGAGAGTGTCCACCTTGACCACTGGAAGAAAAAGAAACACCTGAAGGTTGCTGGGAGGACCCAGAGAAGCACTGTCTTCACCTGCCTTTAGAGCAGTCCTGTACCACCCTTGGAGGCCTGCGCTGTGTGACGATGGGTACAGGCCACGCGCAGGACACTCCATTAAGATATCAAGGGGCATAACTGCTCCTGAACAGAGGTAAATCAGACTACAGGATGCAGCTCATAACAGCCTTAAAGTAGCATCCCCATGGGTGTACCAGCCCGTATTTCATGACTGCAGAGCCCACCGGCGAAAAACACCACCCTCCAGCTGCCGAGCACACCCCACAGACCCAACCACCCCTGGCCCCATGGACAGATGAAGACAGTGCCACTCCAGACACAGCCAAGCTTTCGCCATACGGTCTTATGTGCCCTCAAGAGAGAATCCAAAGTTGTAGTCTTTCCCACTGTCAACAGGACTTTCCCTGTGGTCAGTGGGTCTTTCCTCACCGTCACTGGACCTTTCTCCAGGGTCAGCCTAGTTAAGGCAAAGAAGAAAAAGAAACACCTGAAGGTGCTGGGGAGGACCCAGAGAAGCACTGTCTTCACCTGCCTTTAGAGCAGTCCTGTACCACCCTTGGAGGCCTGCGCTGTGTTGACGATGGGTACAGGCACGCGCAGGACACTCCATTAAGATATCAAGGGACATAACTGCTCCTGAACAGAGGTAAATCAGACTACAGGATGCAGCTCATAACAGCCTTAAAGTAGCATCCCCATGGGTGTACCAGCCCTATTTCATGACTGCAGAGCCCACCGGCGAAAAACCACCACCCTCAGCTGCCGAGCACACCCCACAGACCCAACCACCCCTGCCCATGGACAGATGAAGACAGTGCCACTCCAGACACAGCCAAGCTTTCGCCATACGGTCTTATGTGCCCTCAAGAGAGAATCCAAAGTTGTAGTCTTTCCCACTGTCAACAGGACTTTCCCTGTGGTCAGTGGTCTTTTCCTCACCGTCACTGGACCTTTCTCCAGGGTCAGCCTAGTTAAGGCAAAGAAGAAAAAGAAACACCTGAAGGTGCTGGGGAGGACCCAGAGAAGCACTGTCTTCACCTGCCTTTAGAGCAGTCCTGTACCACCCTTGGAGGCCTGCGCTGTGTTGACGATGGGTACAGGCACGCGCAGGACACTCCATTAAGATATCAAGGGACATAACTGCTCCTGAACAGAGGTAAATCAGACTACAGGATGCAGCTCATAACAGCCTTAAAGTAGCATCCCCATGGTGTACCAGCCCGTATTTCATGACTGCAGAGCCCACCGGCGAAAAACACCACCCTCCACTGCCGAGCACACCCCACAGACCCAACCACACCCTGCCCATAGACAGATGAAGACAGTGCCACTCCAGACACAGCCAAGCTTTCGCCATACGGTCTTATGTGCCTCAAGAGAGAATCCAAAGTTGTAGTCTTTCCCACTGTCAACAGGACTTTCCCTGTGGTCAGTGGGTCTTTCCTCACCGTCACTGGACCTTTCTCCAGGGTCAGCCTAGTTAAGGCAAAGAAGAAAAAGAAACACCTGAAGGTGCTGGGGAGGACCCAGAGAAGCACTGTCTTCACCTGCCTTTAGAGCAGTCCTGTACCACCCTTGGGGGCCTGCGCTGTGTTGACGATGGGTACAGGCACGCGCAGGACACTCCATTAAGATATCAAGGGACATAACTGCTCCTGAACAGAGGTAAATCAGACTACAGGATGCAGCTCATAACAGCCTTAAAGTAGCATCCCCATGGTGTACCAGCCCGTATTTCATGACTGCAGAGCCCACCGGCGAAAACACCACCCTCCAGCTGCCGACCACACCCCACAGACCCAACCACCCCTGCCCATGGACAGATGAAGACAGTGCCACTCCAGACACAGCCACGCTTTCGCCATACGGTCATATGTGCCCTCAAGAGAGAATCCAAAGTCGACCTGCCGGTCCTGGGTGGAGGAGAGTGTCCACCTTGACCACTGGCTTTTCATTGGGTTCTGCAGCGAGCCTGAGAGGAGATGACCATCACGGTTCGGTGACCGTCGGCCTGCAGGCAGGGTACAGTGACCATTCAGTCGTTCTTGTCCCTGAGGAATAAATGGAAGGCTTCGGCCTATTGAGTGATTTGCACCTTGTTGTCTATAGAGTGTAGTAAATACTTGAAGCATCAGTCCTGGCTTGTGGTGAAGTCCAGGCTGTTAGTACAATGGGTAGATTCATGGAATCGAACATGAGTTTAAAAAGGAGGTTATGCATTAACCACTTGTACCCAACTCTTTGTTGGTGCTAGCAGCTGTAGTGTGTGTGTGTGTGTGTGTGTGTGGTGTGTGTGTGTGTGTGTGTGTGTGTGTGTGTGTGTGTAGGTGACCAGTGATTCCATTGGTGGAATAAAAATAACTCGGGGACTTATTGGTGCAATCCGTTGTGATGTGTGTGTGCCACTGATTCCATTGGTTGAACCAGTTAAACTCGGGTTCTCTCTTTCTTTGAGAATGGATATAAGATGCTCAGAAAACCAGGAAGTGTGTGATTCACTTAAGGAAAAGTGAACTCATCCCGTCTTGCTGAGGGCTCAAGAAATACAGTGAGAAGCAGGGGTTTGCTGTCGCCTCGTTGTCTCCTGGGTGGGACGTAAGACAGTGGAGGTTGCTGTAACCTCGGAGCTGACGACGAGAAGAATTGTCTCCTGTGTGGGGGGCGGTCGACAGCAAGACGTGTCAGCCTGCTGGAGCCTAGACAGGGAGCTGTCTGACAACGGTGGGGAGTTGCAGCCAGAGAAGACCTGTGGGAGAGGCCGACAGGAGCCCTTTCCGTGGAGAGGGCGAAGTGCAGTGGAGTCCAGGAGACTTGGTCTGAGGGTGCAACGCGAGTTACGTTGCCAATGTCCCCGAACTGGGATTTGGCCAATCGGGAGGACACAACAGTGTAGTAGTTTCAGCTCGTAGTCGCACAGTGGGATGAGAGAAACTGATAGTCGACCAAAAAATGCTGGCAAGTTATGGACGTTTCATTTGTTCTTAAGTTTATAAGTGTGCATCCCTGCATATGATAATCATATTCTAATAACGAGAGGGAGAGTCGAGACCCGTCACAAAATGAATACACGCCGGTGTGTGAGCAAGAGTTATCCTACTTGTTTGTTACGTACTGCTTACTGTTCCCTGTCTCATTTCATTTCAAAACAGGGGATGTAGAAATTCCCAGGACAGATGATGAGAAAGAGTGGACATTCCGAGCGCTTTACCTACCAATGAAGGGACACTACTCTTTCTTGCGTACGGGGAGTAAAATAAGCTTACTGGTCGCACGTAATCAGAAATTGCTTCTTTTTTCCCTTTTCTTAACCTCGTTAACTATTTAAAGATAACGGTCATCTTGTTCGTGTTGAACAAGAAGGGCCCTTTAAAAGGACAGAAGCTAAATTCGACACTAGACTTAGTGAAACTTCTTTGTTTTCCATCGTCTGTCTCTTCTATTCAGTCTTGTATTCTATCTTCTTCATAGTGCTTATGCAGGTGAAATATTTGCGACAGCAAGGCGTAATTAGCGTTCATTACTAAGTTGAACAATGACATTGCTCAGAGAGAAGAGAGAGAGAGAGAGAGAGAGAGAGAGAGAGAGAGAGAGAGAGAGAGAGAGAGAGACGGAGAGACAGAGAGAGAAAGACAGAGTTAAAACATCTACTTTCTATTTAAACTTTTTTCTGTCAAATAAGAAATCCATTTGTTCTTCAATACAAACAAAAAAATTTGTTGTCTTGATAGGCCCAAGGGTAAAAACGCCCCCCGCCCCCCCCCCCCCTTTTTTTTTTAAATTTTAAATTCTGTTCAATCCGTATTAACCCCAAATGATCATACAGAATAATGTCCCTTGAGAAATGAGGCGGTCGAATTTTCTCTTGCCCCAAATTCAGTCAGAGAAGCGTTTATTGGAGACTAGGTGGCGAGAATCCTTGCTTGCTTTGCTAGAGTCAGCGTTTCACCCGCACACCGTAGCAAGGCTAGGAAAAGGGGAGGGGCTCGCTAGACTGTTCGAGGAGCTCTCTTCATCCCAAGGAAAATGGCTGCGCAGTGTGACGTCCTGTCATTGGCGCACGAAAAGTAGCAATTTCTCTGATTGGTACAGAAAACGATCATAACGCTGGCACTTCAACAGCAAGAAGAGCTTTGCGAGAGAGAGAGAGTTGGGGTGATGGGGGAAGGAGGATGTGGGGAATCACGATGGGGACCCACTGTGTGGGGAGAAAAATCGATCGTCGAACAATTAGAGCGTGAGAATAGCCATCACTTCATGCACCAATGAGAAGACGTCAGTTGTCATGGTGACTGAGAACGGGCTACTATGGGTATTGTGGCTTGGAAAGGTTTGATATTGACGGAAATGAAGGAAAGTCAACATTTATCTGGTTTGGATCTACGGTTGAAAGGTCTTCAATATAAAAAAAAAAATGCGTGAGAGACCCGATTTACATACATCATGTTATTTGTTTCTCATCTCTGCCTTTTATGCACACGTTGACATGATTACGAGTCGGGCAATGCGATTCGATCGCCGAATCCTGTCATCTTCCGTGCGATTGGTAGGCCGCCCGATAGGACCTGTGCTACTGCTTTGATGACAATCAATAAGAGAGAGGGAGAGAGAGAGAGAGAGAGAGAGAGAGATCTTTTTACACGCAACACAAACCGCTAAACTAAGTAAAAACAAACGAATCAAATCATCCTCCATACCTTGTCTTCTTTTTTCCTGTAGGAAAGAACGAGCGAGCTTTCAATGCGGCCGGCGGGCGACACAGAGAGCCAATCGACGTGTTCACTTGTAGCCACACCGGAGGGAGACTGCACAAACCGTTTGTGTCGGTCACTGTGACTTGTATTGAGCCTGTTGTGCGTGTGAGCGTGTGTGTGGGATGGAAAGTGACGCGGACTCTAGGTCTGGGTTGGGGACCGCCAAGTTTTCCACTCCGTGTGTGTGGGTGGGTGAGTGGGCGGGCCAGGGAGAGGGACGTGGAGGGAAGAACAAAGAGAGTAGAAGGGGGTGGTGGGGGGAGGGAGGGCGGAGAAGAGGAGAGGGCGCGTGAGAGAGACAGGACGGAAGGTTGGCGGGGATTGGGGGGGGGGGGGGGGGGGGAGGGGGATTGGGGTAACGAGGCCGGGAGAGAGAGGGGGGGGGGGGGGGGGGGAGAGGAGAGAAGGAGGTTGGACGTAAAGGAAGGGCTGACGAGGGTGGAGGAGGGTGTGGGGGGGCGGGGAGAGGAAGTCAGGAGAAGGGAAGATGGGGTGGGGTGTGGTGGTGGGGTGGTGGCGGGAGATGGGGGTGATAAATTGACGCTTTGCCAGCGACGCGCGGAGGATTTTTTTTTTTTTTTTTCTGGGTCCGAAGTCAACGCCGCTGCGAGACCTTTACCTGTTGCCGCGGAGATGACATGGTCAGCCTCTGAGACAGCCCTGAACGTAGTCCGAGCGCAATCTGAATGACTGAGTGTGCCTGAACATCTACGCCCATGTGCATGCCCCCCCCCCCCCCCCCCCACCCATCTCTCCCTCGCCCTTCCATCCACACATTCGAAAGAAGTAGCAATCCATTTTGTGCACGCAGAGGCCGACGGATAATTCTATCTCTCTCTCTCTCTCTCTCTCTCTCTGTACCTGAATACATGTGCTAAGCACCTTCGCACGTGCGCATGGACCTCCCCCCCCCCCCCCCCCCCCCCCCACTTACACTTCCCTCTTCTCAAGAGGCATAGATCCATTTAGTATGGTTGTTAACAACATTTTTGGTCATCAGAATCACTTTTGTTCGAAGCAAACCCTTTTGTCTGAAGGTGTAGGCATGTGTCTAGATTGAATTTTTTAAAAGAGGCAAGCTCTCTTACTTACTGAAATTGTGTAACTGCCTGTCAAAATTAGGTCATGCGGCAATATTTTGGTGATTTTCCACGACAAAATGCTTGATGTACAGATGGAAACTTTCTTATGAGCTGACATAGGTCACGTAAATGCACAGACAGCCATCGTGCATAGTGGATGTGGTCCAAGGCAAAAAAACAGGGAATGAGTGTCGCCAGTGCTTGACGTATAAACTGTTCAAAATCTGCAGCACGGATAGAATGGATGAGCTGGAGTACGCCCAACTGTAACTCCAGAACTCGACACCAGTAAGCAAACATTGGTTGCTTCTCACTCTGGTTCTTGTACCATTCATCGAAGGTTTCCTCTATTTTCTGCCTCTTGCTGAATGCTCTTTGTTGCAGTATGTAGAGTGATGCTGCGGTGATTTCATGGGCCAGTCTCGTCCTCGCAACATGTGAAACCTTCAGCAGAGAGTCCGCAACACCACTCCTGGTGACTCCAGCAGACTCAAGAAGACTTGTCCAGCCACTTCCATTCAGCAGTCTCCTAACACTCTTAACGCAGCAATTTCTATGTGAAGCCCTCCTAGCATGACAACAAAAGAATCTTCACCAAGCTCTACTGGCCAGGACCACTGGATCTCCTTGGCAAGGGCATACAGTGGCTGGTCCATGGCGATCACTGGAATTTGTCCAGGGTTGAGGTGTTCAACACTAGCCTTGATCAGATGCATTGCATGCTTAATTAAAGAGGGCGAATGGCATTATCTTCCAATAGTGCAAGAGAGCTATCTGTGCTTTCCTGTCTTGTTGATGTTTTTGAGTGGAAGCATGGAAGGCTCCCCATGATACGGAAACATGATTAAGTTGTTCTACAGGATCCTGCTTTGAGGAGCTTGAACATTCTGTGGATACAGAATTGTCACCACTGTGCATTCCATCGCCAGGTCTCGGGTCTGGAGGAAAGTGTTGATCCTCGTCAGTCACGTTACTGACAGCAGGCTCAGAATTGATGACAAGGTGAACATTTTCCAGCCATGGTTGTTGGGTAGAATTGTTCGCTGTATCTGTGGAGACATCTGGCTTGCAAGGCCCAGAAACTGCTGGTATCGCTGCTTCCTTTCTTCTCTCAACTTGTGGGACAAGCGTGTATGTACTTGGAAGAGGTTGTGCACTTCTTTTGCCTTGAACATCGAGGTTTATTTTTATATTCTCTAGCCTTGAATGAGTGTGGGGTGGCTGCTGAACTAAAGATAGACTTGTTCCATGGAAAGAGTCACTTGCGGTGGTAGAACTCGGATTGTGATCAATGTTGTCGACCATTCCAACAGTCAACACACCTGGCTTCAGTCCTGGTGGAACAACAACTCCTTCAGTCTCAAATTTTGTGCACACTGTATTGGCAACATCTGTGGAAATACCTAGTACTCTTTCATATGATATGGAGAGTCCAAGGTTGTACAGACATTCAACCAGTTCCTTCTTCCTAGTTTCAGCATGAATTTTGAGACCAAGGTACACAGGAACAGCATTTCTGTGTTTTTTGTGTGATGACGCCGTGTTGTCTGAATGTCCTTTGTATTGACCCGTCTCCTGCTGTTGAAGATCATAAGTTGAGAAATAGTCAAAGCTGCTTGGGACTGGCCGTGCAAATTTGTACACTGTTCGTGTGCATGATCTTTGAAATGAAATCCTGGTCCATCAAGAATCATCGAAACCAATGCAGTAAGAATTGGCGGTTCTGATTTTTTGTGTGCATCTTCTTCATACCAGCCAGTAAATGATTGTTGACTTTTGAACATCTCTCTGCGAATAATCTTTGAAACCTGGGCCATGAGAAGAGCCTCGGAATCATGGTCAATAGCTTTCTGAAAAGCTCCTTCGACATCTTTTTTGAAAATAAGCTTGATGTCTTTCCCTTTTCCTGTAGAGCATTCTTGAAGCATTGGACAGGCTTGCAAAAGTCTTTGCCGAAGTCGTGTTGAATGCACAAAGCTGGCTGGAACACCCAATGCATGGAGACGTAACTTATACAACTTCAGGAGACTTGTCATATGAAACATTGGTGCAACTGTCTCATCACGTTGAAAGCTCTGTATATAGGAGACAAGCTCTGCAAACGCAATGCTTTCCAAATGCCATCCCCAGTCTCATTAGATTCCTCCTGTTTGCTTTGTGCTTCAGCCTTTGAAGCTCGTTTGTAAAATGTTTGCAGAATGTGTTATGGTAGACAGAATCTGTTGCTATCATGTCTCCAGCTGCCAACTTATTCAGTAGCATGTGATCCCTTAGAAAAGTAGCTTTCTTTCTGACTTTCTCGTCCAGTTCCATTGTAGACACTTTATGAAAAGATGAGCCAGCAGTAGGAGACCCGCCACAGAAAAAACAGCAGTCAGGTTCATGCTGCACAGTTCTTTTCCTTGTCTTTGTTGGACTTGAAGGAGCATCTTCACTTTGCAATTTGCGTTTAGCTCGTTGCAACATACGATGTTTATTTTGTCACGGCATGTTTTATGCCACACAGCCCATTGTTTTCGAAGTGTTTCGGCGACACCTGATCCATCATCCAATGCTGAGAGGTCAGTATCTGAAAAACGGTAGCCAAGGTCATGAAATTCCTTAAGTTTTTCTCCAACATATTGATATCCAGAACCTCCATGTTTGGCTTTTTTTGGGCTGAACAAGCTTTTCTCTACTTTTCTCTTGACATATAATGCATATACTCCAGTCTACATTTCTTATGGCAGTTGGTGACTCCGATGGTTGTCCAGCTGAAGTACCTGATGATTCAGTAGACGATGGAGGAAGATCACAGTATCCTTTCTTCATGGTTTCTGTAAAGCTGCATCAAAACACACCGACTATGTAAAAACCATTTCTGAAAACAAAAATACTTTTGTTTAAATAATGTTTGTGATTCGGAATCAGACAGTAGCATATTTAAATTCATTCCCGCGCATAGCAAAAAATGTCTGGATTAACGCTCTTGTGATGTAGAAAAGAGCGCTGCCATTGTTTGACTCAACTGCACGGACCATACAAATACACTGCGATAAGAAGGCTCATCTGTGACCCGCGGGTGAAAAGTGAACCTGAATTTTTTTCTTTCTCATGGTGTGTGCGTGTGTGTGTGTGTGTGTGTGGTGTGGACTCTGTGTGTGTGTGTGTGTGTGTGTGTGTGTTGTGTGTGTGTGTGTGTGTGTGTGTGTGAAAAATCTATGCCATGAGTGAGTACTGTAAATAAAACATGAGCTACTAATACAGTCTTTGTCATCCTGAACTTAACTCTCTCTCTCTCTCTCTCTCTCTCTAATTCATCTCTTTCTTCACTATCCAACGATACACTTACTCATCTCACTGCGCGCGCGATCTGCACTATGGCAACTGCCGCTGAAGTCAGTGAAGGTGAAGGGCACGTCAGGAGATGGGTTTGAGGAGGCGGGAAGTGGCACAAACTGTCTATGGCGCATCGCACTGGTCAGAAACCCCTTGACATTCTGACTCGACTTTTGAAAGCTAAATATTTTCTTTAAATGGGAAAAATAATCTTGCCTCTTTTAAAATTTGTAATCAGCGGGAATTTAACTATCGGTTGACATGCAGTTTATGCTTCGAACCGAAAGTGCATTCTCACATCATTTAACAACCCCACTAATTCTGGGCATGCAGAGGCTACGGATACTGTCATCCCCCCCTCTCTCTCTCTCTCTCTCTCTCTCTCTCTCTCTCTCTCTTTAAACGCAGTGGGCTCTAGTATGTTCACCACGCCTCTTTGCGTGCGTGACCGCATGCATTCGAGAAGCATTTTTTTTCTTCTTTTTTGTTTTAACCCCCTTTAATCTTGCCCTTGCCCTTTTATATTGATTCTCATTCAGCCTTTCGGACAAAAGGAGGTCATCGTAGACCCTGTGACGACTGACACGAAAATAGAGCACTGTGCACACCTGTGTCGTGTTGAGATTCCATCTCCGAAGACGAAATAGGTATACTTTAATTAATGGTAAGATTGAAAACGATCGCATACGCAACACTCTCGATCGGAGTTCTCGCTGAGGAACGAAGAAAGAAAGGAAGGAACGAAGGAAGAATGGAAGGAAGGAATGAAGGGAGGAAGAGAAAAGAATGAGGGAAGCAAGAAGGAAGGAGTAAGAAAGAAAGAAAGCAAGAACGAGAGAAAGAAAGGGGTCTAGATATGGAGACCATTGGAGAATTGTTGCCGCCTTTTCATTAAAACCTGTGTCAGCACAGCACGTCATCACCTATCCCGTTAGTAGCAGAGAGTAGGAACAAGTAATCCTGGATCAAATGTAAAGGTAGTAATACAAAGTGAAAATTGTGGCGCGCGGAGTAGAAAGGATCTCCCTCCTCCTCTCTCTCTCTCTCTCTCTCTCTCTCTGAACACATCCCCGATCAAACCGGACAGGCTTATGAGCCCAGGCTGTGAAGCTGCTTTTTTACTTAACTCACTGACTGACTGTCTCTACAACAACCAAAACGCAGTCTGTCCTTTAAGGTCAGTGGACAGATTAAGGACATTGTGCGGGTAGGGCGTACTTATTTTTGGTATAACTTACTGACAGCGAAGGTCCTTGTTTTTGTTGTTAAAGCGGACCAGTCTTGGTCGAAGTGGGGGGGAGGGGGGAGGGGGAGTAGGGGAGGGGGAGAAGCCATTGACATGTTTTGTCAGCCAGTTCTAGGTCTTTGCATAGTTTCTGTCAAAGAGGAATTCGCTGCTTTCTTTTGGGAGGGAAAGACAGAGGCAAGTGGAGAGGAGGTAAGTGGAAGGGTGTTCCAGAGGCGCGTACCCCGGGGCCGACAACTGATGTTTTGTTCCGTGTTGTTTTGTGTGGGTGTGTGTATGTGTGTGTGTGTGTAGTGGTGGTGGTGGGAGGGGGGGGGGGTGCTGCGTGCGTGCGGTGTGTGTGTGTGTGTGTGTGTGTGTGTGTGTGTGTGTGTGTGTGTGCGTGTGTGCGTACGTGTTGTGTGTGTGTGTGTGTGTGTGTGTGTGTGTGTGTGTGTGTGTGTGTGTGTGTGTGTGTGTGTTCCTTCCTTCCTTTGTTTACTTTCTGATTGTTTGTTCGTTGTGTCAGAGTGGTGGAAAGCAAGAGCATTCCATTCTGAAGGTGATTCTTTTTTCTTTTTTTTTGAACCCTTGGTTGTGGTGAGAACACACAGAATTACGGACTGTGGTGTGTCTCTATTTGACACCAAGAGCACAGACACAATTAGCCGTGTCTCCCTGATGAGTTCGATCCAGCGGACGAAAGGCCTCGGAGCAGGAGAAGAAAATGGTGGAAGAGTGCGCGCTCACCAGGGTTTGAGTATGGTGATCGGGGGAACAAGAAGGAAAGCAAGCTTTCTGCTCATAGAGCTGTCATCAGGCTTTGAATTAGTGGGTGACACAGACAGATCTTATATGAGGACTGACAATAAAAAGAAGAAGGAATGAACAGAGCTCAGAGACAAAAGGAAGTTAACTGGGCTTAAACAGTGAGTAGGAATCATGAACAAATTAAAGTAGAAAGCAAGAAGCCCTGTTCAAAAAAAAAAAAGGGGGGGAGGAGGGATTAGTAGAGAAGGGGAAGGGGGTGCCTGAAGTTCAGCTGCTGTCACTTTCTGGTGTTCAGGCCGGCAGGGGCGAGGGTCCCCAGTCGTGCAATGATGGATGACTCCATAAAGAGGCGATAGAGTCCACTGGACCGTTCTGCCAGACAGCAGCCACTCTCGCATGGGTGAAGTTGTGGTAGGGCTGTTGAAGTGAGAGCCTATGGATCTTCATACCCCAGCCGCATTGAGTGAAGGTGCTCAAGAAACGCTCATTCAGGCTGCGGTACATCTCCCCAGTGTATTTCTTTGAACACAAGGTGCAAGTAATGAAGTACACCAGGTCTGCAGATTGACAGTTGAAGCTTGCTAGGACCCTGAACTGGCCAGAAGGACCAGCAACTGTGGTGCAGCTGTCAATGAATGGACACGTCTTGCACTCTTTGCGAGTGCATGGGTGTGTGCCCAGGGTTGTGCTCTCGCCTTGCAGACAGAGGCACGCACTAGATTTGGTCCCTCAAATTTGTGTCTCTCTTGAAGGCTATCAAAGGTGGTTTGGGAAGGTTTCTTTCAGTTTGGGGTCAAGTTGGAGGGGGTGGAAGTTGTTGAGAAGGATGTTGCGGACAGGGGGGTTGTGAGGGTGAAAGGCGAGCACAGCCACTGTACGGTCTGCTTGGTCGTCTGAACGATTAGCAGAAGTCAACGTCTGACTGCGAGGAATGGCAATGGCACGCTCCAAGGCAGTCTGGACCAATTGCTGAGGGTACTGGCGTGTCAGGAAGAAGGACTTCATTCGTTCAGCCTGGTGCTGGAAGTCAGCATCACTGCTGCACAGCCTGCGAAGTCAAAGAAACTGGGAGAACGGAATGCTATCCTTGCATTTCCGAGTGTGGCTGGAGGTATGCAAAAGGTATGATGAGAGTCAGTGTCCTTGTAGTAAATACTGGTAGAAAGGCTGTTGGAGTCAGAAAAGATAGTGATCTGAATGTCGAGAAAAGAGACTGAAGAATCTGAAATGCAGTGGGTGTATTTCAGAGCTGGATGGAAGCTGGACATGAAGTCCATGAACTGATTGAGGGAATCTTTGGAACAGGAGGCCAGTCCGAGACAGTCGTCAATGAACCGTCTGTAAAATCGGGTTGCTCACTTGTATACTGGCTCAAGGCTGTTTTTCCACATAGCCCACAAACAGACATGCAAAGCTAGGACCCATTTTGGTCCCCATGGCCACTCCGCTCTGCTGCAGAAAGTGGTCCCCATCAAAGGCAAACGAGTTCAGGTGAGGACCAGTTCAGTGAGGCGCAGGATGGTGGGGATGTGGAGGTTCAGGACACTCCTTTGGAGGAAATGGCGTACTGCCTGTAGGCCGTCTTTGTGGGGGATGTTAGTATACAGAGAGACAATGTCCATGGTGAACACTTGCCTCTCTGTACAGCCGTTTGGAAAGGAGAAGTCCTCCAGGAGATTGAGGGCGTGCGTGGTGTCCTTCACATAAGTGGGCAGTGCTGACACGAGTGGCTGAAACACACTGTCCAGAAAGTCAGAGATGAGTGCTGTGTGGGCAGGAGCAGGCAGACACAATAGGGCGTCCTGGTGTGTTAGCCTTGTGGATTTTGGTCAGGAGGTAAAACAGAGGCTCTCTGGGTTCTTGGACCACAGCAAATTGAGCCTCCCATGGAAAATGACCTTCATTGATAGAGGCCTTGATTGTTTTTTTCATAACCAAGGCGTTGTCTGGCTTGGTTGTACATCTGGGGACTGGCTGTAGAAGGCGGTGTTGGACAGCTGTGACCTGGCTTCCTGGATGTACAAGTCTCTCCGCCACACCACAACTGCTCCACCTTTATCCGCAGGCTTAATCACAATGTCTGTCCGGTCCTTCAGTTCCTGTTGGGCTGTCAGTTCTGCAGGGCTGAGGTTGGAATGGCGAAGGGGCTTAGGTTTTCACTGGCAGATCTGGTTGGTGCAGACGTCAATATAGTAGTCTAGAGAGGGAAAGGCACCAGGTTTGGGAGGCCAATGGCTGGGAGGTTTGTGAAAAAGGGAAGCAATGTCACTAACATCTTGGGGTGGAGAGTCACAGACAGAGGCATTTTCAAATGGGGCTGCCAGACGTAGACGCAGTCGCCGAAAAAAACCGCTTGCAGAGGAACATGTGGCAGGCCTTGTTGGTTGTTGGCTGCAGGGGCACAAATTTGAGTCCTCTTGATAACAGCTGGTGTTGGCCCTCTGTCAACTCCAAGTCAGGGGGGATGGTGACAAACCGGATGGGGGTTCACTGCAGAGGCACTGGAAGGAGGAGGAGACTTTCTGTTTGACAGGGCCAGTAGTTTTTTCTTCTTGTTCAGTCATAGAGGCATATAACTGTTGGTTGGCAAACCGAATAGTAGAGATAATAAAGCTTGAGGTGTGATGATCCATATATGTTGAAGTCGGTACTTCAAAGGGTGAGGGTGTGGTTAATGGATTTCACATGACAAAGATACGCATTCACCGTTTCTTGCATGAGCTGAAAACTGGCTGAGCATAGGATACGTTCCATGGTAGACTTACGGGTAGAAGGTTTGAATTTCAACTTAAAACCCATAGGGAGAAGTCTTTCTCTCAGACAATACTGTGTGAAGTTGATGTGGCTGGGCAGTCTGGTCTTTTCAGAGTGGAGCGCAGATAACTAACACCAACACACTGAGGTATAGTTTGGCAGAGTTCTCAACTGAGCCAGGGCAGAACCAAAAACTTGGGAAGTGACGGGCATGACGAAGACAAAAGCTTAACAATCAAGAGTAGATGAGGAACAGGAGAAGGAGGGAAGGTCGCAGTCGGTGTTAGGGAAATGCGTTGTTGGCAAAACAATAGATGACTGCAGGATCACATTTGAAGGAGAAGAAAATGGTGGAAGAGTGCACTCACCAGGGTTTGAGTATGGTGATCGGGGGAACAAGAAGGAAAGCAAGCAAGCTCTCTGCTCATAGAACTGTCATCAGGCTTAGAGTTAGTGGGTGACAGAGACAGATCTTTATGAGGACTGACAATAAAAAGAAGGAATGAACAGAGCTCAGAGACAAAAGGAAGTTAACTGGGGTTAAAACAGTGAGTAGGAATCATGAACAAATTAAAGTAGAAAGCAAGAAGGCCTTTTCCAAGAAGTCCTGTGCTCTCTCTCTCTCTCTCTCTTCTCTCTCTCTCTCTCCTCTCTCTTTCTCTCTCTCTCTCTCTCTCTCTCCTCTCTCCAGCTCTGGAGCAGGCAATACATATAGATCTGCCTTCGAGAGGGATTGCGATGGTTCCCTCATGCAGCTAGTGAAGGGTTTTCATATTTATAATATATATTTTCTTCATCCTCAATCCCCCCCCCCCCCCTTTTTTTTTTTCTTCAAATTTGAAATCTTTGCCAAGTCATTATTATAATGATGGAAGAATTGTTAACCTGCACTTGTTTTCCCTCACTACTTGATTGTTCAGTATGCCGAAGGTGAGTTTGTTTCGCTGGTTGGTTGGTTGGTTGGTTGGCTGAGTGTGGCTGGTTCAGGATTACATAATCCATTCTCTTATGTTGATGGGTTTAGACAAAGTGGATCGAATATTTTCGCAAAATCTTCGATTCTCTCTCTCTCTCTCTCTCTCTCTCTCTCTCTCTCTCTCTCCACCACACACACACACACACACACGCACGCACGCACGCACGCACGCACGCACGCACGCACTCGCGCACGCACTCACGCACTCACGCACGCACGCACGCACGCACGCACCACACACAGCACACACACACACACACACACACACACACACACACACACACACACACACACACAATCACACACATAATTGCCTGTGATTGAAAACAAACCAAAAAAAAAAAAAAAAAAAGAAGAAGAAGAAAAAAAAAAATGGGATTAGGGAAAGGGGGGGTGGGGGTGGGGGGGATTCAGTAAAGCTGTCACGTGTTGAACGTTTAACTGGATGTGTTGTTCTGTGTGTGTGTGTGTGTGTGTGGGGGGGGGGGGTGTTCATGAAGTCCACAAAGTACCTGGTGTGTTTAATATTTGTTCGCGCAATTTTGTTTCGTTTTGTTTTCCCTTCTTTTCTTTTCCGTACTTCATATGTTCTCTTCTCTGGCGAAAAGAAAGAAAGAAAAAGAAAGCAAAAACCAAAACAAAGAAATGAAATGTTAAAAAAAAAACAACAACATTAAACACAAAAAAGCAAACAACAACGCACAAACGCATTTTTTTTCAATCCCTTTTGATAAAAATGTTCTTCTTCTACCTTTTTTGTCTCATTCCCATTCTTCTTCCTTCCCCCCCCCCCCCCCCCCCCCCCCCCCCCCCCCCCCCCCCCCTCTCCGCACCTACTCCTATCCCTACCCACCCCCTTAGTTTTTCAGGACATCTCTTAAGCAGTGTATCTTTGTTTGCTTTTTGTTGCTCTAGTGTCTTCTGGTTTACTGGTTAACTTCACCTCCGAATTCATCTTCTTTTCTTTTTTTTTTTTTCTTTTTTTTTTTTAAACACAAGTCTACGTTTTTGTTCTCTCTTTTCTTTCTTTCTTTCGCCTTCCCGACCATTTTAGATCCTCAATCCGGTTAGTTTAAGGCGAAGTCCGCAGTCCGCCGCAGAGACCCCACCGGTCCCCACAGCTTCTCCTGGACCTCAGCTGGACTGGGCCACCACGTCTGGTGTCTCAAGGCTTGAAAGAGAGGGCAGGACCGTCAGATGTGGGTTTGAGTTTATGTTTGTTCGTTTATTTGCTTTTTTTTTTTCCAACGCCTGTTTCAACGCTCATCTTGCGCTGAAGTGAATGAAGATAAGTGCTCGTTCATTTTCGTTGTCCTGAGTGTTTTGTATTTTGCCTGAAGAAGACCTAAGAGGTCGAAACGCGTCGCGTTTTGTCTTGTGATTCGTTTACCTTCGTTTTCTTGGCGGTTCGCTGTTAATTACATTTAAAATCCTATGGTGATCAAACTGTGCACATGACAGAACGTGGCCTGGGGAGGATCCCTTTCAATTTTCCTCTTCTTCGTGAACTTTAACCCCGTTTCACAAGAAAGTATAACAAAGTTTTATGTGAAACGGCTTACGCCAGAGATCAAGCTGACAAACTCATGGAACATTGACGTCACATGTTCACCACACAAGCAATGAAATTTCCAACCTCTTGATGACGTGATTTTGTCCTTTTTTTCTTCTTCTGAGGCCTGTTCTACATTGGTGGGGGTTTATGCTTTCCTTATAGGCCTACTTGCACTTGTTTCAAGGTGCTTTAAGGCTTCTATGTTACTCTATACAAGTTGCGTGTGCAAACAAACGCCCGAAGGTTATAATGGTTTGGTACCATGGTGTCTATGATTCGTCAATTGTTGCAAACTGGTTACAAACACCTTTTTGTGAGGGGAGGGGGGGGGATGGGGGTGTGGGTTGGTGAGGGGAAGTGCTGGTTCCTCCCGTCTTGTTCCTTTTTTTTTTTCCCCTTTTTCTTTGCTTCTTCTTCTTCTTCTTTCTTTCTTTTTTGCTGCAGAAGCGTAGAACAAGACAGCATTTTCTTCTTCTTTTTTTTTTTTAAATGGTGCCTCTTAAAAATAGACAGTATTGATGGTACGTGTTTTCAGACGAGCAAGCGCGCACGCACCTGGGTGTTGCAGGAAATCACAAAAAGCGGAGCAAGGCCTGAAGTATGTCAAGTGCAATAAAATAAAAAAAATTTAAAAAGAAAGGAAAAAAAAACCCGACTCGCGAGGTTGCTGCCAAGTGGCATGCCAAGCCGCGCTGGAGGCCGTTAAACATCCCTACGGCTATTTCCACCAATCAGAGAATGTTACTATTTTTGGCGTATGGGGTGGGAAAATCTTGGGCGAGATTTTTTTTTAAATTGTTTTTTTAAATATTTTTTTTTATAGATAAATCCTTTTTAACCTCCGGCGATTGAAGACACCATTCATCTTGTTTCTATGGCGGAAAAGGAGTTTGAGCGAAAGGAAGGTGAATTAGAAACCAGACTGATTGCGCTGAATGGCTTTTTTTTCCTTCTTTCTTTCACTTCCCTTTCAATTGTATGATATTTATGTCTGGTTTTCACTTCTCTTTCATTCATGAATTTTGATTAAAATGTATCTGGTTTTATTGATTCCGGTGGAGAATGTTGCATGTGCTATGACCTTCTTCGTATTATTCTATACCGTTTTCTTTTAAAATTTCACTTTAAGATTCAAAGGTCAAGTCTATATAATTTTCTTGTGTGTGTTGTGCGACATGATAATTTCGTCTTCTTCTACCCAATAGTCTCTGCCGTGCATGTTAGACATAATAGAAAGCCACATTTCTGCAAAAGCTGCGGTTGTTTAGCATTAGGTATAACATATTGAAATATTATGGTATACTTTTTTTTCTTTATGTCACATCTGCTTGTTATCTCCTTCTCTCTCTCTCTCTCTCTCTCTCCTCTCTCTCTCTCTCTCCTTCTCTCTCTCTCCTCTCTCTCTCTCTCTCTCTCTCTCTCTCTCTCTGTGTGTGTGTGTGTGTGTGTGTGTGTGTGTGTGTGTGTGTGTGTGTGTGTGTGTGTGTGTGTGTGTGTGTGTGTTGTGTGTGTGTGTGTGCATAGTGTTTATATTTTGTTTGCTTTGATAATGTTGGTTGTTCTTGTTTTTTTTTATTATGTCTTTCTTTTCCAGTGTATGTAATTCAATGGCAGATGACTATGTACTTGTTGGTATGAGTACTGTATGGACTTAATGGTGTGATTTTTTCTGTTTCTGTATGTTCTTCATGTTTCTGTAATGAAAGGATTTTTTTAAAGGGGGGCAAAAAAGAAGTTTTGAGACCACACTGCACATGGTTTTAAGCCGAGCCGAAAAACAAGAGTTCCATTAAAAACAGTTCTTAAACAGGAGTCAGTCTTTGTTGATAGGCGGCTACACTATAGACAAAGACAAAAAAAAAAAAAAAACGTTCCTGAAGAAAACATCT
The DNA here is from genome assembly GCA_018398815.1 of Conus ventricosus. Taxonomy (NCBI): domain Eukaryota; kingdom Metazoa; phylum Mollusca; class Gastropoda; order Neogastropoda; family Conidae; genus Conus; species Conus ventricosus. The sequence goes on along the minus strand of CM031617.1, from coordinate 24,641,138 downwards.
CTTCAATGGGAGGGATAGTATTGACAGAAACAAAACATTCCAGAAAATCTTGAAAGGGATGGAATCTCTATTAGGAGATCAATCTAAACAATGACAAAAAAAATATGTCCCCCCCCCCCCCCCCCCTCCCAAAGGAATCATTAAACAGAGGGAGTTTTCACTATGGGCTAAATGCGACAACAGACAAAATACAAATATGTCCCCCCCCCCCCCCCCCACATAACAAAAATATAATGCGCCAGACTACAAAAGGAGGGAATCCCTATTGTCAGGTAAATTTATAAACGACCCATTCGTTGTGGTGTAAATCTGTGACAAAAGTCAGCCTGCAACAAAAATCAGAATTCAGGATTCCTTACTGCCAGACGTCACCATGGCAGGAAAGCTTTGCCAGTAGTGTGTGTGTGTGTGTGTGGTGTGTGTGTGTGTGTGTGGTGGTGCGTGCGTGCGTGCGTGCGTGCGTGCGTGCGTGCGTGCGTGCGCGCGTGCGTGCGTGCGCGCGCGCGCGCGCGCGCGCTCGCTCTAGATTCCCCTCTCCCGACTTGCAATAGTGATTGCCTCCCTTTGAGGACTCTCTGGAACATTTTTGTTTTTGTCTATTCTAGATCTACCTTCCGGTAAAGACACCCCCACCCCCACCCCCCGCCCTCCCTCTCTCCCTCCTCCCCACCTCCTTCCTGACTGGAATTGCTACGGTTTCCTTGATCGTGCAGAAGCCGCTGAAGCCCTTGCTATTAGTACTGCTGCTCTTCCGGTTGTTGCTGTTGCTGTTGCTTTTGCTTCTGCTGCTGCTGCTGTGGCTGTAGTGGCTACAACTGCTGCTCCTGAAAATGTTGCACCTGATCTTCCTGTTGATGATGATGATGATGATGAGATGATGATGATGATGATGATGATGATGATGTTACTACTACTATTACTACAGATTATACTGCTGTAACTCCACCACCACAACTACTACTACTGTTGCTGTTGCTGCTACTACTATCACTGCTACTAATCTTACTACTACAATTCCTACTACTACTATTGCTGCTGCCTTCTACTTCTATTACTACTGTTGCTACTACTATTACTGCTACTACTACTACGGTGAGTTGATTTTAACGTGGTGACAGCCCTGATGTGGCCCTTTGCGGTCGGCTGGGCTATAAGCAACATTATCTTATCTTATCCTACTACTAACTACTACTACTGCTGCTGCTGCTGCTGCTGCTGCTGCTGCTACTGGTACTATTACTGATGCTGCTGCCACTGTTTGTTGCTGCTGCACTGCTGCTTTTGCTGCTATCCTTGCCCCTGCTGCTCTTTTCTACTGCTACTGTTGCTGCTGCTGCTGCTGCTGCTGCTGCTACAACTACTACTGCTACTACTCTTTCTGCTGTCGCCGCTACTGCTGCTGCTGCTGCTGCTCATGGTAGTCTTACAGGTGTTGCTTTTGCCCGGCTTTTGTTACCATGCTTTTGCTGTTTGAGCTCTACATATACGACAGTAGTTGATGCTACCACAGTTGTTGACGTTTCTAGTGTGCTAAAAATGCTATCGCTGCTTATGCTGCTGTTACTACTACTATCGTTTTGTCTTAAAAAAACAACAACAACAACAACAAAAACTTGATATTAGAAGCCTCTACAGAAACATCTTTATTCTTCTTTCAGAAAACGAGTCATGAAAAAGAAATGGAGTTATGCTATTTCAACTGAACTCACGTTAGTGAAGACACAGTATATGCAGTGATACACACACACTCGCACGCACACACACACGCAGACAGTTATGTACACGCAATGGTAAGCGCGTGCGCGCGCGTACCCCCCTCCCCCCCCCCCCCCCCCACACGCATGTACAATCAAACACATACATACAAATGACTACGCAAAAACACACACTCAGGTTCATGCGCGCGCGCGCGCGCACACACAACACACACACACACACACACACACACACACACACACACACACACACACACACACACACACACACACACACAAAATATATTCCCTTATAATTCGATTAAAGCATGTAGCTTTAAAAACAAAGTTGAGTAAAAATGCTAATTGTATTTGTGGTAAAGAAATAACATTGAGCCATATCTTACTTAATTGTCTCAAGTTAACTACTTTCTTACCAACATCATTAAGATCTAATCATTTTTCTGAGAAAAAAAAAAGAAAACAAAATTGCAACATATACTTTCGGACCATTTTCTGCTGATCGAAATTGCTGAACACTTGTTTCATAGTCCGATTGGGGTTTTTCTTTAGATTGTTTTGTGTTAGTTCATAGTGCGTTATATGATGATGGCCTGCATTTGACTCCTTCACTCTTAAGTTTAGATAGTGAAGGATTATTGTTTCATTGTTATATGTTAGATCTATATCTTCGGTTCATATTATCTATTGATTGTTGTATTTAAGATTTCTGGGTTTTTTTTGTTTTTTTTTAAGATACGTATACAGATACATACACGCATACAAGGGCCTACATACACGCTTGTTTAACATATAGGCTTATTCACTTGATCATTTGTACACCACCTATGGTGTACCAGAGATTCTTGTGTGCTTCCACTGTGGAGTGCCACGGTTGATGTTTAAATTAACCGAGGCAGGTAGTCTGTTGACCCCCGATGAGTTCGCCCAGTTGTGTGGCGATCTAAGGAGGAATCCCTTTGTGGGCACTGACCGGCGACGGGCCGGAAATTCCAAAAGGGAATACTCTCGGCTAGACCGGGGAAAGTTTATGGAGGTGCCAGCCCCATTATGTAAGAGGAAGATCAGAAGGAACAAGGGGAGGTTTACACATTCCTTTCTTCAGTCATTCTCTTCATTCATTCACGTCCAATGTCACTCAAAGTGAACAGGCGTTAAACAGAGAGAACACACATACACACACACACACACACACACACACTTGTGTGCACAAAATAAAGAAGTAAATAACGTAAAACAAAATAATGTATAGGTAAACATAACGTACCCATACTTATTGTGCTTTGAATGGCGGAATGTTCATATCAAAGTTCAGCCGATGACTCAAGGGACATAACTGGTTGTTTGGAGTCAGACATCAAATTTCGGATTGATCCCTCCTGAAAAAGGCCATGTGAAAAGGAATAGGAACTGTACTATATTAGCCAAACTCAAGTTAGCAATGACACAGTGTGCTCACCACACACACACACACACACACACACACACACACACACACACACACCACACAGAGAGTTATGTAGGTACACACACACACACACACACACACACACACACACACACACACACACACACAGGTGTGCACAGAATGAATAGATACATAAATAGATAAGTAGATAAACAAAGAAAGAAAGAAACAAACAAACATAAAACCTAAAGTTAAACGAAATGATTTAAAACTGAACAGAAAATACCCACATATGTTAGCGGAATGTTACATCCATAACTGATGAGGTTTGTGGTTCAACCGATGACTCAGGGGACATAACTGATTGTTTGCAGTCAGACATCAAATCTCGGAATGCTGTGTGCAAGATAGGCCTACCTAACAGCGCATTTTAACACACACACACACACACACACACACACACACACACACACACACACACATACACACACACGCGCGCGCGCGCGCGCGCGCACACGCACGCACGCACGCACGCACGCACACACACACACACACACACACACACACACACACACACACACACGCACACACACACACACACACACACACACACGTATGCACAAAATAAGAAAATAAACAAGTAAAGAAATAAATACATGAGTAAATAAACAACGTGAAATGAAATAATTCAAAATTGAACGGAATGTACCATTATATAAGTTATGCTTTTAATGGCGGAATGTTAAAACCCACTACTGATGAGGTTTGTGGTTCAGCCGATGACTCAGGGGAAATCACTGATTGTTCGTCGTCAAACGTAAAATCTCAGATTGATCCATCTTGAAAGATGCAAGATACGTCTACCTAATGGCACACTTTCAACGCACATATGAGCTTGGGTGCACGCTCTCTATGTCTGTCTGTCTCACTCTGTGTCTGTCTGTCTGTCTGTCTGTCTCTCTCTCTCTCTCTTTCTCTCTCTCTCTCTCTCTCTCTCTGGTACACAGAATCCATGCATGCATGTATCTCCCATTTAACAATGTAACATCGATGTTCAATATAAATTCGAAGTCTCAGAGCCACCCCCCCCTCCCTCCCTCAGTCCACAGGGAACTATCAATATCAGTTCGCCATGAGGTAACCCACCAGAGTAGACACCATACTGTTGCTGAGGCTTTCTTGTGGAGTTCAGTGGTGCACTGTCTGATCAAATAGGATACGCAGGACTCCACCTGGAGTCTTTTATTTTCCACCGCTTACTTTGGTTCGGCGACGTTTGCGAACCTCATCGAACTTGAATCGCGAGCAGAATGATCGGACAATTACAAACAAATGAAATATCGCCGAGATCGTGGACTGGACAAATTAGGTTTGCGATCTAAAAGGTTTGTTCACCAAGTTTCCAGTCTCACCTCATCTGGTAGCAGTGCTGTAGGTCGTCAGTGCCTTCGTAACCGTCTGCCGCTGTTCTGTCGCAGTGCTGTATCGAAACTGTCTCCTAGGAACTGGAGGCCATAGCGCTGGTCTGTCAATGGCATCCACAGCACGACGTTACTCGTGAACCAACTGCAAATTGAGAGACCTGTCCCACATAACCTGGATGTCGAACTCCTGTCGAGTTCGTCTGCTTGTTTACCTGACCCGTTGATGAACACTAATGCTAGGCACGCTTGCGCCGAGCTCGCCTGTACGCGCAGTATCTGTGCCTTACGACATTTTCCCTCGATTTTATGATGAAAGCTTTGGACCAAGAGGGTGCAGCGAAAAAGCCAGCCCATCACCTCGCCTGGGAGTTCAGGCATGTCATCAACAAAAGTATAGTCAGAGAAGCACTGACCAAAAGTCAGGGTTGTCTCCTCATTTCTAGCCTTGGGTACTTTCTTTTTCTTCCTTGCCTTAACTAGGCTGACCCTGGAGAAAGGTCCAGTGACGGTGAGGAAAGACCCACTGACCACAGGGAAAGTCCTGTTGACAGTGGGAAAGACTACAACTTTGGATTCTCTCTTGAGGGCACATAAGACCGTATGGCGAAAGCTTGGCTGTGTCTGGAGTGGCACCGTCTTCATCTGTCCGTGGGCAGGGTGGTTGGGTCTGTGGGGTGTGCTCGGCAGCTGGAGGGTGGTGTTTTTCGCCGGAGGGCTCTGCAGTCATGAAATACGGGCTGGTACACCCATGGGGATGCTACTTTAAGGCTGTTATGAGCTGCATCCTGTAGTCTGATTTACCTCTGTTCAGGAGCAGTTATGTCCCTTGATATCTTAATGGAGTGTCCTGCGCGTGCCTGTACCCATCGTCAACACAGCGCAGGCCTCCAAGGGTGGTACAGGACTGCTCTAAAGGCAGGTGAAGACGGTGCTTCTCTGGGTCCTCCCCAGCACCTTCGGGTGTTTCTTTTTCTTCTCCGACCAAAAGTCAGGCTTCTCGCCATGCAGGCAGGCTGCTGTAGCCCTCTGTGACTTGACCCTTAGAAGGGACACCTGGCCTCTCTGCCAGGAAAAAATGCACTGACCCATAGCTCCTCAGTTTTTTTCTTCTGTGCCCAATCTGTGACTAAAACTGTTCCACAGTTTTGGGTTTTTCTAGATTGGCATATTTACCCGACTCCTTCCCCAGACCACAGGTGCAGAAATTGTCGATTGCCTCGTCCTGTGTAAGTCTTTCAGGAAGGTCCCTAAAGGCTGAAGCAGCAAGCAGCAAAACCCGTTCTGCCCAGTCGCCGCTGGACTCCTTTGGGTTTTGGCTGGCTTGCTGGAACTTTAGCTTGGCTGTTTCAATTAGCTCTCTGGTGCCAGTGCGTGCTTCCAACTTCTTCATCATCCGGCGATATGAACACTGACTGCCGATCTTGGTGACTGTAATGAAATCTTGGGCTTTTCCTTCTAGACACCGACCCAACGAATCCCGACTCTCATTCTCAGACTATTTGAGGCTGCTCTAAAGCTGTCAAATGACAACTCATTTAATTTCTTGTCATTCTGTAAAATGTCCATTAATTTCTGGGGTCCCTCCTTGGTCCCAAACGGTGATACCTAACAGGACTGTCTTCACTGCCACTGTCGGAGGAGTTGAATTTGTATTTTACCACACTCCGAGAACAGTTATGCCAACCATGGCAGTTACGTCTGGTTCTGTACGATCCGGACCTTTGGTGCCTGCTCCGACATACATTTGAAGAGGAGGGAGAGCTCGACGGGGTCTGTCGTCGTCACTATGTATCTAGCACTATACAGGTGCTCCCCCCAATCTCTATAATCTGGTCATGGTCTCCAACGAAATCCCGACACCTGTGGTCTGTCGGTGCTGGTGACCTGAACATATCTGAGCAAGGAGAAACGTTCCCATAATCTCAAGGTCCCCATCATGGTGTCTGCACTGTTGTCTCCGTGACCTAAAAGGTGACCTTCTTTTGTGATTCGACTTCCTCCAGACTATTCCCGCGACAGAGACTTTAACCCAAACATGTGACTGTGCTGAACGCCAGATGCCGACCATGACGACGATCTAGATCTGTGCTGTCTCCATTATTTCCCTGTATATGAGTCATCAAGTCAAAAAGACTCGATCCTTCATGGTGACTGCTTTCTCCGTTTTTCTGAGGGATGGTGTTCCGTCTTTTAGGCAGACTCGGGAGAGCCTGCTTCCCATTCAATCAGGTTGCCCACATTATTGGGTGGATGAGGAAGGACTGGAGGCAGCCTGACCAACAAGGCATTGGCATCACTGTGTTCGGCAGTTTCATAACGCTCTTGCTCGCTCCTGAGTGAAGTGAGGTCCAGCATTCATCCATGAATTGTGCGTCCGTGTGGGCAGGTGAACACTTCTTTGTCCCCCCCCCCCCCCTCTGTGTGTTGTCCGAATCTTCTTGGCTTTGTAGAGTCTCCCACGTCCCCTGGGGCTGTCCAACGTCGATCAGAGCAACCAGATCATTACTGGATTCGCCACAGGACGGGCAGCATCAAGGATAATGTAAATTCTCCTTCCTTTAGTTAAACACAAGCTGCGCTGGTCATATGCGGTGGCTGTGTTTATACTCAGCCTGATGGTCTACCGATTATGTCTTCCACCCTCACCCCTTCTCCCTTAATCTTCTTTTTAATTAATGGAACGGACAGTAAGTGCAATTAGTATCTGGTCTGTGGAAAACACAAACACCACCCAATACTGTTGACAACTCTTTTTTAAAATTGATAATTTTAACACATTTGAAAAGTTATTGATAAAGCACCGCAAAGAAAAAAAAAAGCTTAGACAAACGAATCATAAGACAAAACACGACGCGTTTCGACCTCTTAGGTCTTCTTCAGGCAAGAAACACAACATTCAGGACAACGGAAATGAACGAACAATCACATAACTTCATCGAATTAGACGCAAGACAGGCGTTGATTATTTTATCGTTAAATGTGCAAAGTATTTCCCACCCATGACACCAGTAAGGCGTTTACCCTCAACTTTAGAGAGTTCGTTTAGATATAGCCAGTTTCAGCACTTTTGCACATGTACACACATGCACTCTGCCTTTGCGGCTCAGTCTAGACACTGGCTTGGCGCTTGTAAAGATTCTTTCCAAGTCCTTCAATGGAACAAACTCCTGCTTGGTCCGAAGTTAAGTTAGGTTAAGGGCGAGTTTAACATCCTATTGCCCTGAGGCGCTTAAGGACAAGGTTGCTGCAGACGTAGGTCTCCGAGTCCGAGTCTGTCACTTTATCAGTTTCCAGTCTGAGTCTGTGGTAATGCTGTTGATCGTCAGTGCAAGTGTAACCGTCTACGGCCGTTCTGTTGCAGTGCTCTGTCAAACTGTCTCCTACAAATGGAGGCCACAGCGCTGGTCTGTCACTGGCATCATCGGCACGACGTTGCTCATGAACAAACGATAACTTGAGGGGCCTATCCCATAATTATGAGCCCGTATGTTGTACTGCCGGAGTTCGTCTGCTGGTTTATTTGACCTTTAGTGAACGCATCTCAAATTATGCGAAATTAGTCCCGGAAATGTACATGTTTCCAAGTAACGCTTGGCAAGAATGGCAAGAGTTATGTCTCTTCGGCGATTGCTGTGTTCGTCATTTAATGGTTATTTTGATTTTCTGTTCAGAATCTTTTCACTCGTCCTCTCGATGTGTCATTTCACTTTTTTTTCCCCAAACTATTTAAAAAGAGATTATGAGAACAACTCGGCATTGTCGTACACAGTCTGTAAACACCGAAGCTCAAATGGTTCATTTTGCATACTGTCGAGTTCTCAAGCTGCATTAGCTTGTCCGTTGAACCATGGCACGGGGCAGGGAGCGCGATAACCTAGGACGGAAGCGAGAAAGAAGTTGTTGAATTGGCAAGTAGGATGTGTGTGAAGTTTGATTTTGGTTGTTACCATGGATATCCTTGTCATCTCTGATTCAGACTCGGATGAAAGTTTCTTGCCACCGTTGAATGTCACTTCTATGTCTGGCAATGAATTTTTTTCCGAATTCGAGAGCAAACTGAAACTTCACGTTCAACAAGCGGGAAATCCCAAAGGCCGTCATGCAAGGGCTTCAAAGGCAAAGAGAACGAATGTCGATAGTTCTGCTTGTCACACTGTTGGCAGAATGTCACGGAAAATGTATTCCACGGCGGACAGTCCACAAACGTATCCAGCTGAGGTTATCAACTTGATTAGTGACGATGAAGACGACTTCGATATGCAGAGAGCCATCACCGACAGTCTTCAGGTCAGTGCTAATCGATTTGTCTGAGCGAGAATTAAACGACTCACACTCCATGTCATAGTCACATTTTATTGACTTTCACTATATGACAGTCACATTCATATCCAAGAATTTGAGCTCGCACCAGTTCAAAGACTACACCCCCCCCCCCCCCCCCCCCCCCCCCATTTTTTTTCCTTCCACACGATATCCATTTTACACAAATCGCCACCCACCTTTCCTCTCCCGTCCACCTCCCACTTCTTTCTTGCAACCGCCCTGGCCCGCGTGCATCATTCTCCTAAAGCAGAGCTTTTTTTTTGTTGTTTACTAGTAGGCCTAATTCAAATTAGGCTATGAACACCAGTAGCCTACTTGCAGTTGTACTAGTAAGTAGTACTAGTACTACACGTAGTAGCAGATTTATGAAGCCTTCAATATTAGCAAATTCATAGCCAAAACAAAGTTCGAAAAATGCGTTTCATGATGACTACGTATAGAGATTTTGTTCATAAATAAGTTCGTAAGTTTAGTGGTGGTACCCCTCCCCCACCCCCCACTAACTCTGTTCATAGCTAATGATAGTAAAGTTTGTACATTCTTTTCTCTCTCTCTCTCTCTCTGTCTCTGTCTCTGTCTCTCTCTCTCTCTCTCTCTCTCTGCCACCTACTGTGACCTAGTCCCTTCCCAATCACCCTTGTACAGTCATCAGTTATCTTCATTCTCCAGACGAGATTGCGTTCCATCCACAGTACAGATATTGTTTGC
>CM031617.1:24599060-24626560 GCA_018398815.1 Conus ventricosus | reverse complement strand
GTTTCATGTTTGCACAGAAGTTCTATTTGTGGATTTATTAGTTTGTAGACAGCAATAAACCTATCATCACAGACTCTGACTCATCTGATGAATAAAGTTTTCTTGAAAATTTGAACAATGTGTATCACATCATATCAGCATATCCCAACATGTATGCAGATGAACTGTTGGTGTGAAACTAAAATTCATCTTCATTGTACAGTTCTGAATATCTGTTATGGTCTTTGCTTCTACATATATTTATATACTATAACTAGTATAAGATCATCCTGCAAAAATGGGCAGTAAATGTGTTACATTCCACTGAATCAGTAACTGAGTAAGGTTCCTATAAAAAAGTATAATTCATCATGAGTAAGTCCTCAACTTCATAGGAAAGCTACATGATTCCTACTGCAAAATCATGCGGCTTCTTCACATGCTAGAAGTTTTTCACAATCACAGTATTGCAAAAAGCTTTGGGGCCAGTCAGGGGTGAAAATCTACCATGACAGAAAAAGTTCAAAGCTGTCCGTTTTGTTGCCTGGTAAAATGATACTACAGCCACTGGAACCTCTGTAGTTGTCTGCTCAGTTTCTGGTGGCGCCCACATGTGGGCAAAACTGGCAGGGAAGATCTGTAGTATGATTGCTAGCAGTCTTGGAATTTGATTTAGGGGTATTCCTCAATTTTTCAAAGGCCACATGTAAGTATGTTTATAACTCCCTGTCTCTGACAGATGTCAGTATGAATCCCAGTTTTAAGGACTTATCTCCCAAACATTAGGGATGATGTTTTGCAAACTAATCTTAATCATGGTACTCAACCTCAACCGCCCTCCTCCTCCCACTTCTTCCCTCTGCTCCTCTCAAAATCCATTTTTTAGTGTTTATCCTTTACATTATTTAGCTTATTCTTGTGTCTGAAACCAGGTTATACCATACTAGCATTTTAACCAGGCTTGGCCCAGTCCTTAACTTTCTGCATTGCATTCCACTCACTCTTCCTCCTCCTCCTCCTCTTCCTCTCTCTCTCTCTTGTTCTCTCTCTCTCTGTCTGTCTCTTTCTCTCTCTCTGTTTCTGTTTCACTCTCTCTTCTCTCTCTCTCTCTCTGTCTCGAACATTACAGCAGCAGCAACAACAGCATCACTTCATCATGGCTGTAGGTTGAAAATTAGAGATTGGAACTTAAGTAAAAGAACCGGAAGACTCGCCAGCTCCGGACTGCAGGACCCTTACTCTAACCTGACCCTAACCCAGACCTAGATCCCTAACTCTGACCCAAATCTTAACCTAACTTATCTTGATCCAAACCTAACCTAACCTTAATCTTAACCTGAAAAACACTTCCTGATTAAAAAAAAAATCTTCATTGATAAAATGTACTGCAGTATGGGGGCTGCAGAGTTGTCTACTCTTGTCCCCCATTATGGGAAAGAGTTAGTGCCATAGCTTAACTCCCACCCACCATTTTTAAGGTTCTGCAATACCAATTGTGTGGTCTTCGTGGCATCTGCACACAGTGTGTACTGCGAGCATGTTAAGCAAGTGCTGGCAGACTGATATTATCTGCAGTAGCATCTTCATTTCATCTAATTGTTTAAGGCTAATTGGCAAGTTGCCTGGTCCGGCAGCGCAAGAACTCTTCTGCATGCGCGTCAAGAAACCCGATTTCGATGCAGACAGTGTTAGCTTAGGAAGGCTGAGGCGTTAGCAAAGCAGTAGCGATGTTGTGATGAGCGGATCTCCTGTTTGTTTGGTCTTAAGTTTTCAGATTTGAAGAATTCTTTTAAACAAGGAGAATCAGACTGGGTTGAAAAGCAAACTTGGATTTCATTACAATTTTAGGAAACAATGACACACACACACACACACACACACACACCACACACACACACACACACACACACACACACAGAGACACACGCACACACACACACACACACACACACACACACACACACACACACACACACACACACACACACATACACACACAGGACATTTACTCGAAGGATTCCTTGTTCAAATCGTAAATTGTCACTTGCAGCTGCTTTGAATTCTATTATTATCATCATTATATTAGTAAAAGTAATAGTGTGTCTTAAGTCATGTCGCCCGATTATGCTTCATAAGCAGCATGATTACACAAATCTATGAAATGTGTTGCCAAAACAAACTGTTTTATTTGTCTGGCTAGTTGCCTCTGTGTGTGTGTGTGTGTGTTGTGTGGTGTTTTTGCTGTGTGCATGTGCATGTGTATGTAAATTGTTTTAAGAAAAAAAAGTTGTTGGCAATTTTTTTTTCCCTGCCAGGAACATAATCATTTCAAGTATGATCTGATGAGCTGACTCATTCATATTTTATAAGATAGTACGTATGAATGGCACAAAAGAAAAACAGGATGATAGGATAGGATAATGTTGCTTATAGCCCAGCCGACCGCAGAGGGCCACATCGGCTGTAAACAGAGAGAGCATACACTTGTAATCAGGTAATAAAGCAAGTCATGTTGCTTATAGTCGGACCAAAAAATATTGGCCATATCAAGTTAATTAATCACAAATGTGTGCATGTAACTTGCATCAAATACAAAAGAATTTCAAGTTTAAAAACCAGTCCACTTCCATTTAGAAACATATGGTGAAAGAAAACGTTATGCCAGAATGAAATAGACAGTTTTGTTTTGTTTCTTAGCTTAAAGTTAAACTCTGTTGCTGGCATTATTTCACTCTTCTTATTTTATTCATGTCTACTTGTACTTTCAATTGGTTAGTTGCTTAGTTTTCAGTTCATTGTTTTGTGGACACGTAACTTCCTATGATATCGTTTGTCATTTCAGTCATTTTTGTTGGCTTTTTTTCTCAAACTAAGTCTGGTTCTTGACATGGCAACATTCTGCCACAATCTGGTAGCGCATTCCATGACATAGTCTCACTGTCTTCCACCAGAGTCACTACCGACCAGCATGAGTGTAACGAGATATGCCCATGCAGTTGGTAGAGCGCCGACTCGTGATCCTGTGTTGCGGTGTCGATATTTCGTATAGGGGATTTTTCCTCGGTTAACATTGGTTCTGACTCCATCCCCCCATATAGTCGTTGGATGGGACTATAAACCGAGTCTGTCTGTGTCACTGCACTAAGATCATATACGACTCTAAAGATCCGATGCTCATGTCCTAAGAGGTGAGTACGGCTACACGAAATACACAAGCATGCACCTGTGTGCCAGAATAGTCTACTTGAAGACTGTGAGCACGGGGCAGGTTAAACATCCCCATCTGGAAGAAGAAGAGAAGAAGAAAGGAAGGGTTCAGAAAGCCGAGACAAAGAATATAGTACACTACGGAGGCCGAGAGCTGTTTAGACCCAGCTGTCAGTGAGTGTACCATGCAGGCAGGAGGGTTCCTGCTTATCTCTGTTATCAACAACCTGCCGGTCTGAGTTAGTTGGGATTGTCCCAGGTCAGCGGGATGGGGGTGCAATAAGTTGAACAGAACATTGAGAGTCAGTGTAGAGCCATTACAAGATATCTCATTCTGGTCTGTCCATACTTTGTTGTTGTTGTTGTTGTTGTTGTTGTTGTCGTACCCTGGCTAAAAGACTCCAGGGATCATCCGAACAGCCGAAGTATTTGAACACTATGGCACAAATGCATCAGCTGGGGATGAGAACATTACTTTGTGAGAATGTACTGTATGAAATCATAAAAAGGATTCATTTCCGGATATAAAAATGAATAGCTGGATTTGTTTTAAACATCGTGGTAATAAAAAAGTTTGCTTACAAAGCAACAAAAATTATTAAAATTATTAAAATAATAGGCTATCTCTCTCTCTCTCTCTCTCTCCTCTCGCTCTCTCGCTCTCTCTCTCTCTCTCTCTCTCTCTCTCCTCTGCATTTCGTCAGTGTCTCGTCTTGTCTCCCTCTCATTCTCGTTCTCTCCTCTCTACTCTTCCCTCCCGCCACTCTATTTCTCGTAGGGTATGTCTTATGCCCCTCTCCCCCCACCTTCTCTCTCTCCTAGGCTCGTGAGCCTCCCTCCCCTTATCTCTTTCTTTCCTTTCTCTTCCCCCTCTCTTATTCGGTCGGTGCGATATTATTTGTGAACGAAAGCATACAATTCCAATGGAGTTCACTTCGCGGTTAAACACATTGGATGTTGAGAAAAAATAGCCTTATAGTCTGAATATTTACCCGAGCGTGCATACATACAATGGGCACACACACAGTCAGACTCACACACACATGCATGCAAACGCGCATGCATGCACACATACATACATACCCATACCATTCGCGGACAAATAAAAACACTGAGTGACCATCTTTCTTTCTGTTTTTTTTTCCCCACTCTTTCTTCTTCTGTCCCACTCAATCAGTGTGAATTGATATCCTTGTGGGCACATGCATGGGTATATGTGCTTACATAAAGGAATCGAATCCCACCACATTAATCCTCTTAGCTGGTGCCACCCATAGGTACAAACTAGGAGAATAATAATAATACAAACTGCATGCACAGGAAAATGTTCACATACCGCTTTGTCGCCTGAGTTGTATCTTGAGGTGGCTGTTTCATCAGTTATCCAATTCACAATATCCACCAGTCACCATTCAGAGAGTTTTTGTCTTTAAATAGCTATTCCTTTCACTGGATAAGAGATTCAATAAGTCACAGTTCTAATCTCACTTGAGAAAATAAAACCAAACAAACAAAAAACAGCAGGTTCAAGTTTGGGAAATAATGTAAGTTGTTTGAAAAAAAATAACACACACACATTTTGTTTATTTCCGAAGATTTGTTGTTATCTTGAGATGTCTGTTTCATGGGATCTCTTCACAATGTTTTTTCAGTCACCAGACATTTTTTGTCTTCATGTCTCTCTGCTTTCACTGGCCATTGAATGAATGTCACATTATTTTTACTCACTAGAAGAAAAAAAATAAATAAATAAATCACACGTTTGTTTCTGTATAAGTTTTTTTCTCCTTTTTTCCTGTAAGCTGTCTAAAAGAGCAGGAACTACAAGGCAGCATCTTTCTTGCTGCAATATGTTGTTTTATATTCGCACGTTTGTTCTGCAGTTTGTTGTTTTTCTCACAGTTTTCTTTTCCTACTTGAAAAAAAAACAAACAACAACAACCAACAAAACTAAACAGAAACAAACAAAACTAAACAAACGAAACAAAGTGGAAAATTATTAAAGTTACACATTTTTGTTCTTGTTTTTGTTTTCTGTTTCTTTTCACACAACTGCAAGCTATCTCCAAACACGCACATAGCAGCAACAGCGGCAGCATCTTGACTCAGACAGTCTTATTCTGTGTCACTCCCTGTGCCAGAGTCCTGGACATCGGGCTCAGACAGCTTGTCTTTGGCTGCTGCTGACACTGGCAGGCCTTGGAAGAACGCATGGTGATGGGAGGGAATGATTCCCGAGGTGCACAGCGACATGAGGTTCTGATGTTTTGCTTTGGAGATGGGCAGTTTGCAACAGTGGCACGGGGTACTGTCTTCAGCGGTGTTGGTCTTCTTCTTTGGATGACCCAGTCAGGTGAAGAGTACGGAAGTCTTCATCTCTAAAATCTGTTTTGAAGAACACCAGATCCTCCTGTCCTTTGTGCAACTTGATATTGCGGATGTGTAGCCAGTTGACTTTCTGACCCTCGATATCGTTTTGGTATTCCTGACAAGGGATGCTGACAGCTTCTTGAAATCAAGAAATGAACCATGCTTCAGAGGAATGACAGTGTATTTCTTTCCTCTTCTTGCCATTCGCAGGACAATGTCCCATTCACTTGGCACATGTATGGATGTGCACTTCTTGGCTAGAGATATGGCTGCGTGCATCGAGTCGCATTCCATCAGGTATGGCCAGTCTCCAGGTACTTCTGCTGAATGATCTCAATGTTTGGGATGGAGTTCACTGCGTGTATCAGGGCAGCGGTGAGGTTCTGATTGCGGTTCTGTCCTCCGCAGCAGTCAGAATAGATGACCACTTCCTTGATAGTGCTCGCAAGGACTGCAGGTATAGGACCAGGCAGCTGGCAGTCTCACAGGATCCCCGCCTGCCTTCCGACTCGTCCCAAATGAAGCAGGAGCCTTTTCCATCCGCAAGAGAATAGATGGTGAAGTTGTACACGCAGAGCTTTCTCTTGTAGTACAGCTGCTGACTAATCCACAGGGAGCCTGCAGGACTGCCTGGAGGTCCACCGTGACGACATGTTTTGACGGGTCTTTTGCAGCGGCCTGCTTGTCAGCTTCCTTCTCCTCCCTGGCTTTTTTCCTTCCTCTTCTGGTGTTGCTCATAGGCCTGTTCATCCGCTTCTGTTGCTGTCCCCCCTGCCTTCTTGTTATGAAATGCTGCGCATGTGGAGCACTGGTCCTTTTTCGGTACATGGAATGAAATATTGAAATTTTCGTTGAAGATTTTTCTATATTGCCTGGATGAAACTGGGGAGATTCCTCTTTCTTACATTCTTCTGTGTAAAGTTGATGCATTTTGTTATGTTGAGATCTGAAGAAAGATAATCACGCTGAGTGTCCTTTCGGGTGTAGTGTGAAGGAACAGCGGGAAATGATGTGATGTGAATTTTGACTCTTTCCACTGCTCTGTCTGGTGTCTTGTTGTGGGCGTTTCTGGTCACGATTTTCTCGACCGACAAACACACACCATTTTCGCTGTTTCTGAGTGCATGTTCAAGGAAGTTGTTGCTGATACTCAGTGTCGATGTGAAAAATTTCTTGCAGACGCGTTCACTCTGTCCATCCACTGTGAAGTGATACTGTCTGGACACGTGTCTTGTTTTCGGAACGGCTGCAGATGTCACGTCGTCATGCATGGTCTTGGTGTTCTTGGTAGTGATGTGTGTGCAGACAAATTGCTTTTGTTTCTCTTGTGAATTTAGTGCATAGAATGATTGAAAAATTTCTGCTCTTCTTTTATTCAATCTATCACACCTAATACTGCATTTTGAACAGTCTACTATTTTCAACTTCTTTGCTGGGACATGGGTTCCTTTGTCTGACAAATGGCATTTTCTTGCAGTCGAAGAACTTTCCTGACATTTTTCTTCCAGGTTTCAGGTTGTGCTTTTCTTTTTCTCGTGAGCTGCTTTTTTGGTGGGGTTTTGAAATTCCCTGATTTCCTGGGTGTTTCAGGCAACGCTCTTTTGTCTTGTTGCGGTCTTTGCTGGAGTGAAGGTGAAACATTGGACTGCGCAGTTGGTGAATGGTGGTATGAAGGTGTAACTGATTCTACAGGCGGAGAAGTTTCAACATGGAGATGAGACGGTGGAAGTGACATTGATTTGTCGGTTGTGGGGTCTCTGTGCATCTCATGGGGCGGTGATAATGTAGCTGAATGTGGGGCCTCTGTGTTGATCTCCTGGGGCGGTGATAATGTAGCTGAATGTGGGGCCTCTGTGTTGATCTCCCGGGGTGGTGATAATGTAGCTGAATGTGGGGCCTCTGTGTTGATCTCCTGTGGTGGTGATAATGTAGCTGAATGTGGGGCCTCTGTGTTGATCTCCTGGGGTGGTGATAATGTAGCTGAATGTGGGGCCTCTGTGTTGATCTCCTGGGGTGGTGATAATGTGGCTGAATGTGGGGCCTCTGTGTTGATCTCCCGGGGTGGTGATAATGTAGCTGAATGTGGGGCCTCTGTGTTGATCTCCTGTGGTGGTGATAATGTAGCTGAATGTGGGGCCTCTGTGTTGATCTCCTGGGGTGGTGATAATGTAGCTGAATGTGGGGCCTCTGTGTTGATCTCCTGGGGTGGTGATAATGTGGCTGAATGTGGGGCCTCTGTGTTGATCTCCTGGGGTGGTGATAATGTGGGCTGAATGTGGGGCCTCTGTGTTGATCTCCTGGGGTGGTGATAATGTGGCTGAATGTGGGGCCTCTGTGTTGATCTCCCGGGGTGGTGATAATGTGGCTGAATGTGGGGCCTCTGTGTTGATCTCCTGGGTGGTAATAATGTGGCTGAATGTGGGGCCGTTGGCAAACAGGAGGTTCACCAAACGTTGCTTGTGCACAGCCTGGTCACTGGCCTCTTGGTCTCCCTGTGCTTTACTCTTGGCAATAGCCTGACGAAGGTCTCTTTCCTTCTTTCCTTCTTGCTCCAGCCCTGATGTGGCCCTTTGCGGTCGGCTGGGCTATAAGCAACATTATCTTATCTCTCCTTCTTGCTGCGCTTTCTTTGGGTCTTTTCCTTAAACAGAAGCGTGTCCTCTGGTTGGTATGTAGGGTCACTGCCACTAGAGTCATTAGAAAGCTGGTGTTGATACTGGCTTAACGGAAGGTAATGGTAATCGCTGGCGTTGAAGTCAGACTCGTTGGACAGTCCATGGTGTCTGCTGAGAGGAAGATTGTCACTAGTGTTGAATTCAGAGTCAGCGCATTGATTCACACGTCCATGTCAGCGGTCAGAGATGCTTCCAAGCTGAGGAAGGCGTCATCATCAGACCACTCCTCAGAACAATCCATAGTTCTGAAAAAGAAAGAGTGCTCACACTAAATCTGCTAGCCAGATGACACATAGTGTATACACAGCAAAATAATCTCACCTGAGACATATTGACATAACATTAAAATGCATATATGTTAAATAATAATGGTGATATAATTCGGATAGCCCCTGCACAAGGACATATTTTATATTTTATACAGTTTTCATTACTCCTAACCTTGAATAATGCACCTTGGGCCAAAATACTGGACTATACTGAGTGTAATGCTATCACAATTATTTAAAAACTTAAAAGTGTATATTTTTTTATACTGTGATCTTAATCTTTGCTCTTTTATCTGCATTTTAAAGAAATCCTAGATAGTCTGATTATATAATTATAAGCCGGCAAAATGAAAAGATCCGTTCAAGTCTTAATGTGGAAAAGCGCTTTGTCATGAGGAAACAAGGATTCAGGCTAATCTGAAAACATAAGCAGGTAGCTAGTGTTTAATCGGCTGGTAATATGCCTCTCGCTCATCTCCACATAGACACTCACACAAACACACACGCCACAGACACAATGTTAGAGCTCTTCCACTTGCAAACATCACGCGCACAGATGTATGCGCACACAAACCTTATGGCCCCCCACCCCCCCCCCCCCCCCCCCCCCCCCCCCCCCAAAAAAAAAAAAAAAAAAGTCTGTTTAGGGTAACCCGACCGACCCTATCGTTTTGGCGTCGACCCTAAAACTTTTTTTTATTTTTATTTTTTTCTAGAAATAAAAGGGACATTCACAACGCCCCCCCCCCCCCAAAAAAAAAAAAAAACAACAACAAAAAAAACAAAAAAAACAAAAAGAAAAACCCGACCGACCCTAATTTTTTTGGGTCATGTTACCCTAAACAAACAATTTTTTTTTTGGCCTATTAAACTTAAACACAAACACAATGTTAGCACATGATTATACATACTTACAAACACACAGTTAAACACACCCACACAAACACACACATGCATGCACATACGCATTCATGCATCCAACACTCACATTCCTACGCATGTACGTACATGCGTGCACACACATGTATTTAAACTATTCCTACCAGTAAAAGAACGTGTGAATAAAATACATAAGTGCCTGAATGCATTGCATTGCATTACACACACGCATGCACACACACGCAAACACGCACATGCATGCACATGTGCACACTTGTAGTTAAATAGAAATAGATACATGTATGCACACAAAAAAGTATGCGCGCACATGCAAACACACATTGGCACTCGCATACAAAAGCATGAACACACAAGCGCACGCACATGCACACCTGAGACATAAAATAATAACATGAGCAATGAGCAAGCTCCAGTCTCCTCATCTCTTTCAGAAGTGTGAACAGTAATGAAGCAACCAGACATATCAGGACTCGGTTTCATGCTAAGTTTACAGCAAAGCTGCCAAGCCAGCATGTGACACTTTCTATTAACCCAAGCCGACCCCAGGCAAGGGATTGTTTATATTCTGCTGCCGCCCACGGAGCTATAAATAAACTTGATGTAAGTCTGTGGCTGCCGCCCTGCCTGAGTGGAACACCGGGGAGTGTCTCAAGACAGTCCATGAGGGCCTGCTGCTTAAATTAGAACACATTGGCATTGGCCGTTCTTTGCTAAAATGGGCTAGATCATTCCTCGTTGGGAGAACGCAGAAAGTTGTTGTGGAAGGGTCGTCATCCCATTGTAAACCAGTCTTGTCAGGTGTACCACAGGGAACTGTTCTGGGGCCCTTGTTTTTCTTAATTTATATCTTCTTCTTCTTCTTCTTCCTAAAATACTGGTTCACTCAAAAACGAGTAGGTCACCAGCGCACATGTTAAAAAGTAAAATTCTTCTTCTTCTTCCTAAAATACTGGTTCACTCAAAAACGAGTAGGTCACCAGCGCGCATGTTAAAAAGTAAAATAAAATAACATCAAATAGTGCGACTCAGACTGTTGGCCCCTGGAGCAAATTTGGCAACAAGGGTCGCACTCGATATTCAAGAAGTTAAAAGCAATGGCCAAATTCAGGCCCAGTTAACAGTAAAATATCTGGGGAAGTAAAAAATAGAAAAACATCAATATGCAGATCTCAAAACTGTTGTATCAATTTGTTTTTTAAAAGAGATTGCATTTGTGGCAATCTTGATGGCACCCGGCAGTGAGTTCCACAGCCGTACAGAACTGGGATAAAAAGAATGTAAGTGGCTGTCAATATTTGATGCAGGTATGGTATAACACTGACCGCCACTCCTGGTGCTACTTTTATTCAATACTAGTTGTTCCATTGGAATATCAATTACTTTAGCTCTGCCTTTGAAAAAGGTGTTGAGTTTAATAAAAGCTCTTCTCTCTTCTAAGGGTTTCCATTCTAATTTCCTCATGTTCTTCCTAGTATTCCTAGTATATAAATGACATAAGTAGAAATCTCTCTCCTGGAACTACTATAAGGCTTTTTGCAGATGACAGTTTAGTATATAGAACAATCAGAAGCAAGAATGATACACGCATTCTACAAGAAGATCTAAACGCTTTACAAGAGTGGGAAAGAACTTGGAAAATGGAATTTCATCCTCAAAAGTGCCAAGTGTTGCGTATATGTAACAAACGCTCACTAATTAGATCAGATTATTCTATCCATAATACTATTCTTAAAGAAACTAATGCTGCAAAATATTTAGGCGTGATTATAGATAGTCGTCTCAAATGGAAAGAACATTACAATTTAGTATGTAAGAAAGCAAATAACATCTTAGCTTTCTTACACAGGAATATCAATGACTGCCCCCAAAAGGTTAAAGACGACTGCTACAAAACACTGGTTAGACCAGTACTGGAATATGGTTGCTCAGTTTGGGATCCTTACCATCTAAAGGACATTGATAACCTTGAAAAGATTCAGAAGAGAGCAGCACGGTTCGTAACAGGGAACCACATCAGAGAAAAGGGAATACTAGGAAGAACATGAGGAAATTAGAATGGAAACCCTTAGAAGAGAGAAGAGCTTTTATTAAACTTAACACCTTTTTCAAAGGCAGAGCTAAAGTAATTGATATTCCAATGGAACAACTAGTATTGAATAAAAGTAGCACCAGGAGTGGCGGTCAGTGTTATACCATACCTGCATCAAATATTGACAGCCACTTACATTCTTTTTATCCCAGTTCTGTACGGCTGTGGAACTCACTGCCGGGTGCCATCAAGATTGCCACAAATGCAATCTCTTTTAAAAAACAAATTGATACAACAGTTTTGAGATCTGCATATTGATGTTTTTCTATTTTTTACTTCCCCAGATATTTTACTGTTAACTGGGCCTGAATTTGGCCATTGCTTTTAACTTCTTGAATATCGAGTGCGACCCCTTGTTGCCAAATTTGCTCCAGGGCCAACAGTCTGAGTCGCACTATTTTATGTTATTTTATTTTACTTTTTAACATGCGCGCTGGTGACCTACTCGTTTTTGAGTGAACCAGTATTTTAGGAAGAAGAAGAAGAAGAGTCCAACAGATGAGAGGCCAGGGGTTTCCCTCTTGGCAGTGCTGAAATGAGACTTTATCAGATATCTCATTTCAGCAGGGCCTACAGCCCACAGACATAGAAAAAGACCCGTATCATGCAAGTGACAGAGGATTGTAGTGGGTCAGGCGTAAATGTCCCATTCTGGCATGCTTTCATTTGAGCATTTTTTCAGTGGTCCATTACAGTTTTATCAATAACTAATTAATAAATTGAGATATCACAAAACGGACATCGGCATTACATTCCTAGCTGTTTAATAAGTTAGTTTCATGTAAAAAGTGAAAATGTGAAAAAAATTGAGATGGTCCATTCTGGCAGGAAGCCCTCGAAATGACCCAGAAAACTATTGTAAAGCAGCTTTCAAGGGTCATCAATTCTCACGTGTTGTGTGTGTGTGTTGTGTTTGTTTTGAAAGAATGATTGTGATCCAAACGTGTGGTGTGTGTGTGTGTGTGTGTGTGTGTGTGTGTGTGTGTGTGTGTGTGTTTTCTCTGGTAGTATTGATGAGAAGAAATTATTTGTTCAGATGTTTTTGGAATATATATATACATATAAAGCATCCTTTGAACATGAAACTAACAGCATAGCAAACAAGCTCAGAATGATCCAAAACACAATGATTCTCCTGTAGATTTTGCCAGTCTGTTCTGACCCAAGAATGTCGCAGAATATTCAGTAGGTTGCCAACTGACAGCGGCAAACATGTTTCCAGAAAGAGACAAAGTATTGTGCAGAGGGAAACAGCTGTACTTGTCCATGTCAGCGTATGAACATCGTGTCACACTGAACTTGCGATAGATGACAGTACAATGCTATCCACGTTATCCAGGTGTGCTGAAGGCCTGTGTCTGATCTTTTGATAAAAGTCAAACTAGAGTATGTTAACTTACAGACTTGCATACATGACCATATGATCATGACCTAATTGTAGTATTTCACAAGTGCAAGAGAAGCACAAGTGGCAGACTGTCACCAGCATGTTAATCACAAGGCTTCAGAGCAGTTTCCAGTCTGCTCTTGAAACTGTTTCAGGTGGCTGCATTCACAACTGTGTGCTTCCAGTGAAGTCCAGGAGACGACTCCTCTTTGAGTGAAAAAGCACCATTTGAGGCTTGTTTTGTTTCCTGATTTTTTAACTTGAAAGTATGACCCTTGTGGCACCAAGATTGTTTATTTCAAAATGGGCTTTTAGTTCATAGAAACCATGTAATTACTATAACCTTCAATAAAGTCTCCTCAAAAGCATCGGTAAAAAATGTTCAACATCTTCATAGCTTTAATGTTCATGATCCAGATGTTCAGTAACTGGAGTATTTCTTGTTGCTCCCCTCAGCACACCCCCTGTCAAGTCTTCACTCCTCTCAAAATGAAGGCTCCATACACTGTTAGCTAATTTGAGATGTGATCTTACAACAATGAACAAATAATAGTTTCCTTAATTCAGCATGCATATTTATAAGAATGACAAATAAGTCATACTGTCTTTTTGGCCTTTTAAACTCTGGAATTTTCCATTATCACACATGCTTGCACATGCACGCATGTACACAAACACACTACACTCACACACACACACACACACACACACACACACACACACACACACACACACACACACACACACACTTGCACACACATACAAAAACTTGAGTGTGCATGTGCGCATGCACATACACACACATATATGCTGATTGTCATAGAGAGACTTGCAGTAATAGTGATTGATGACGGGAGGGGGGGGGGGGGGGGGGGGGGGGGGGGGGGGGGGGGGGGGGGGGTAGTGCATTGCTTTTCATTGTCAGCATTATATACTAAACTTGGAAGTCACAAAACAAAATAGGAAATTCTTTGAGTGGAAGTGATGGATAAAGTTATTTGAAGAGGGCTCATCCTTTTTAAAAAATTTGACCCCTCCTATTGACCAGCAACAGATCAAGTAAGCCCTGATGCCTCATCATAGCCATGTGAAGCTGTGCTTTTTAAAACAATGTTTTACCTGCAGTGGCTGCTTCTTGGAACTTTCTGCATGGAAGGTCAAATTCACAGGCTCAGAGAATGAAAGGAAAAAATAGTGAGGAATTCATTCGGGAGGCACCAATCAACAGCTATGCTTTGATGATGATTTTACTGTGCCATCTTCCATTTAACTTAAGGACTGCTTGTTTCTCCCATTTATTTGCTAGTCTGTCAGATGATGTGTGAAAGGTTTTTTTTATTTTTTTATTTTTTTTAAATGACTGGTGAGTTGATTTTAACGTGGTGACAGCCCTGATGTGGCCCTTTGCGGTCGGCTGGGCTATAAGCAACATTATCTTATCTTACTAGTCTGTCAGATTACAGAAATCTGTGTTTGAAATATTAATGAAAGCTGTTTGTGAATTGATCAAACAGTTGTCTTAATGTGTTTTGATATTTGACATTGTATTCTCACTTTTAGATTTTAAACCTCCGATAAAATTATCCCAAATCCATTGGCTCATCATTTTAACCTGTCTGCAGTGATATGACAGTTTACTGTGTTATTAGCCTGTGCACAATGCTGGAAGAAATCCTTTATTCAGTAGTAATTGTAAAATAAGGGAAGCTATTTTTGTTTTTGTTTGTTTGTTTCTGTACAGTGTAGTGAGGTCCAGTGTTTTCAAACACCAGAGTCCATACTTTTTGAAGTTAATATGTTTGATGACAGTCTTTTGAGTGTGTGTGTGTGTGTGTGTGTGTGGTGTGTGTGTGTGTGTTTTGTTCTTGTTGTTGTTGTTGTTGTTTTTATGTTGAGATATCTAAAGGTGAATGTGTCTTCTCACTACAGACTTTAATATAAGCAAAGTAATGCAAAGAATGTGTGGGCAAAACCCTCAAACCTGCTATACAGTAAGAAGGGAAATAACTGCAACTTGCTTGTCAAGAACCTGTTACAAGCTGCTTCCCTTGCCGTAGCCCCTGACGCTGTTTTTTAGCTTCAGTGTAGTTACAACCCAGTTAGCTACACAAGACCTTTTCAGGGCTGGTCTCTATTGTACATTCTGAGGTTTTTAAGGTGAAAGTCTTTGCAACTGGACATCGTCTGATATCTGCTGACCGTGTAAAGTTTAAAGGTGGTACTGTACCTGTTCTCTCTCTCTCTCTCTCTCTCTCTCTCTCTCTAATATATATATATATATATATATATATATATATATATAGAGAGAGAGAGAGAGAGAGAGAGAGAGAGAGAGCTATATATATCTTATATATATATATAACCTTAAAAATCCAGAAGCACCACTCTCATTGCTGGTAAGTCCTTTTTCTTGTTGTCGTGAGACAATTTAAGTGGAAAAGCATAAGCCTGCACACGAGATTTATATATTTATTAGGGTGATATCCACTCATGCACACAGTTTCTGTCTGTATCTCTCTCTCTCATTCAGCAACATGTACATGCTCACAAACATGCATGGGCATATTAACAATAGCACACACGCATGCACGCACACACGCAACGCACGCACGCACGCACGCACACACACACACACACACACCCAACTGTGCACACACAATCATATACACAAATTTATTCATTTGTGTGGTTTATGAATGTAGCCACATTTATGGTCATATTGGCAAACCACACACACACACACACACACACACACACACACACACACACACACACACACACACATGGTAGTGTCCCACAGATATGATTTCTTTCTTCTTTTTTTTTTTTTTTTTTTTTTTTTTTTTTGGCGTGTCAGATAGCCAGGGATTATAACAGGTTTTGAACCTGACTTTAAGGGTGTTTCCCCCCCCCCCCCCCCTTGATTTTACTGTTTTTTTCTGAATTTACTGTTTGCATGACCCAATACATACGTTCTGGCTTTTGGCAGAATTGGGGAAACTAGGAGAATGCATTGGCATGCCATGCTTTCTTTTTCTTTGTTTTTAAGCTTCTGTTCCTTCCATCCCATTCCCAGCCACATGTGATAATGACTGAAACCTCATTGTGTGAGTAATCAGACATTCAGTCCACACCCTCCAGCTGTTTCCACCTACACAGATTGAGCAGCGAAACACTGGGTGGTACGCCTAATACTTGCTGTATTTGTGTGGGGCAGGGGAGGGTTGGGAGAGTTAAAGACAGCAACGTAACAGCTTTTCAACAGGCAAAGTATATTCTTGTCTTGTACCAATCCCTAGCATGTTCACAGACTTCGGCAAATCATCCAACCTTTAAAGAGTTTAGACCATGTGCCACTCATTTTACACCCTCTCATATCAATGTAAAAGACAAAGAAGCTGAGTGGTGCTCTCCATGTAAGGCACTCCACACACTAATAGAAACATATTCATGTTGGGACTTGCATGATGTCAGACATGGACACTTTTTTTTTATCCGACTCCATGAAATTCCCTGTTCAGTTATCTTTCTACCACTTGTGATTATTCAGTTCCTGAAAGAGATAAATATATTTTTCGTCTGATATCTGATTTGTGGTAGAAACGTTTTCAAGCAATTCTTGTGAATTAAAAGGTTTACTTTTTTTTTTTTAACAACTGTGTGAGGAATTGACTTTGACAAGACAACTGCTCTGGTGTTTTAACAACATGACTTAACCAATCTAGCATAAAATAATGTAAGTAAACAAATGAAAAAAACAAAAACAAGAGTTCTAACAACATCTCTCAGGTGGTCTTTCCATAATTTAAGATCCATGCAACTATACAAATAATACGAGTGTTTGTTTAGAGCGTTTGAGCGTTTTAAGTCATGTGGGTAAGAGAGAAAATTGGATTGCGTACGTGTTATTTCTCCAAATACCATAAATAGCAAAGACCACCGACTCATCTGATTGGTGGATGAAACGATCGCTTTTCACGGTCTCGTCAGCTCGCAGACATTTGTTTAATGAAAACTATTTGCGCTTTAAGTATTGAACGAAGGGTGCGTGTGTCATCGACAAGATCTTCACGTGACAGGGGCTGTTGCCACTCGCGTGCGAACACGTGGGCTTTTGCATGCCGTTGCGAGCGCGTGCCGTTGTGACGACAAGCGCGTGGAAAAGGAAGAAAAAATATCGTAGCTTCTGTCGTCTGCTCTCGGCGACCATGTTCGTTCGCGTTGTGCGGCTGATTCTTGTCGTCTTTGAAGCGTTGGGGTTTTAATTCAGTTTTGTTGAGCTATTTCTTTTAAAGTGATTTTGCTGGCAGAGGTTTTGTGTCGGAATTCGTGAAGTTGTGGCCGTGGATCTTTCGTGTAGTACCGTGTTTTTTTTCCAGTGATTCTTATCATTCCCTAAACCCCATCCATGCACCCCCTTCTCTCCGCTCTCTTTCCACCACCTCCCTTTCCATTGTTCGCATGAATACTGTTTGTGCGAAAAGGAAAGATCGAAGACCGTCAGAGTTGAACTGGCAGTAATCTTAACGCATTGTCTCGCACATGTTCAGTGAAACTGTGAGCGGACGGCATATACGAACAGAAGACGATTCGGCTTGATTATGAGTGAGTGTTGTTTTGATGATCGATCAGGCTGAAGAGTGATGCAATGGCAGTGATGTGGTTCTTCCCCCTCACAGAAAAGAGGGGTGCTGATGTGTTTGCGTTTTTGTTGTTGCCCATTGTGTGTGTGTGTGTGTGTGTGTGTGTGTGTGTGTGTGTGTGTGATAGAGAGAGAGGGAGAGAGAGAGCACTGAACATTTTTATGTCAATACTGTATAGCTCTGGTGATACGGGGTGGCATAACGAAAGACTAGTTAAGGAAACAAAAACAAACAAGCAACCCAACAAACAAGTCAGAGCAAACATGAATTAGTACAACTTCCAAGCAAAATAAGCCTTAAACACGACCATCCAGTGTACTGCTTTGTCAAAGAAGTCGCAGTGTATAAAAGCCATACCATCTTTCTAAAAATTTGTTTTGTTTTTAACGGCATCAGTTTAAGTTACTTTTTTTGTTCCGATGTTCAGTGCCTTTGAGAGAGAGCAAGAGAGAGGCGGGGATAGGGTGGAAGATTTAGTTAGTGAAAGTAGGTGTAATTCATCTCTTTTATTATTTTAAAATAAATTTGTTATGTTACATCAGCACATTTAGTGGGTAGGGAAGGGTGTGTGTTATTATCTATGATCAGATTAGAAGAGAAAAGAATTCTTAACAGTTTGGGTCATGTCATTATTTGGAAAATCTTTTTACTGAACATAAAGAGCAGTCTTAATTTTTGCGCGTTTTCATTGCAAAAGAGTTTTTCCTCATACAGTGTTACCCAGTAGATTTTTGGGGTGGGTGGGCTGGGGTTCTGAATTATTATTTTTTTTAATGATTTTTTTTTAGACATTAGATCTTAATACCATATAGGAGTACTTCAGGCCTCAGCATTAGGTCCATATTTGTTTCTAGCATACATTAACGATCTTCCAGAGAAGCTTAATCACCTGCAAGATTGTTCACAGATGACACAATAGTGTACAATTTGCTGTTACTAATTGCAAACAGACTTCCACTCTTCTTCTTAACAAATTTTAAAAGAAAGCTTGCTTCTGTTTGAATTAGTAGCAACCTTTTTTTTTCTTTTTTTTTTAAAGTTCTTTTTTGTAGATAAGCACATAATCAGATGGTTGGAGTGTTTGTCTGCAGAGCTGACGGTCCATGAGTTTGAATCACATGTGGGGTAACATTTTTTTTTTCACCTTGAAAACCATCTGTGTCCACCCAGCTGTAAATGGGTTACCTGATTCAGTTCAGGGGATGTTAAAAGCCAAAGGAGAGGGATTGGCTCTAGACACAGTGAACCTGTACTATTAGTAACATCCCCAATGGTTGATAGCCTGTGGGAACTTCAACCACCTTTAACAAACTTTTTTTTTTTAACCCCGAATCAAGTACATAATATCTCAACTGTTATGCATCTTAGATTTTAATCATACCCAGATTTAGTTTCAAGGACTCGTTTATTCAGCTTGTACTTTTTCTGTTTTTTGTTTTGTTTTTGTTTTTTTGTTTTTTTTGCTGTCCCAACCTCTGCGCCACCTTAGAGGCAGTGCACCCACGCCTCTCATTCCAACACCCCGTCCACAGCCACAGCCCGGTCGGCCCTGCTGCAGCCCCGGCACCGGCAATCCACAGGGAGCAGTCAGTGTCAGGTCGTCAAGAGGCAACCCACCGGAGGAGACTCTGCACTGCTGCCGAGTCACTTCGGTGGTGTTCAGTGGTGCCTGTTCTGATCTAACATACGCAGGACACCACCTGCTAAGCCCCCTACTGATGACAATAATTGCTTAGTCGCGGAGCCGGCGTGAGTGAGCTCTCCCTCCGGAGGGCACCACCACGTCCGTCCATGGACTCGTCGATACCGGTGACCCTGACGGAACCAAACCAAGGTCACAGATGTGGAGAGGACATCAAAATTGAGGTCACCATGAGAGCAGGGCATGAAGGGCCACAGAATTTAAGACATTTTTTTTGTTGTAATGCTGATCGATGAGAATGAGGATGATTAAGATGATGCTACGGATTTCCATTTCGGTCTGAGACTACATGACAGGGCTGTACTCTACGCTTCCTTTCATAATATATCCCGGCGTCAACCAGGCCCGAGAGATACAGGCACCTGCAGCGTTGGTCAGGAAATTTGAGCAACACTCTCAGAAACGCATCCATTAAGTGGATGAAACTCGACTGTGTGGTCCCAGTCTTCCCAACTGAGTTCGCAGCAAACTCAACTCTGGGTAGGAGCCGGTCGGGGCGGAAAAACCCATATGACTCTGATGGGATTCGAACCCACAACCTCCCAGCTGGGAGTCCGTGACGCTAACCACTTTCGCCACGGCGGCTGGTGTACTTTTTCTGTTTGTCTAACAAGCTGTACACACAATTTATACTTTTTGTCTTAAGGCTTTTTTTTTTTTTTTTTTTTTACTCTATGATCATGCTGATGCTTTTGTCCACATCTTAGGAATAAAATATTTGTCCACTGCCATGTGTAATTATTTCCCCATGGTGATGCTGGGAACTCTTTTGGCATAAATAGCTCTCCTGCCCTTTGGCAGTTTTGTGCTGGCAGATTTTTCTTTTCTTTGTTATCACTGTCTTTTGACTCTGCCTGTTTTGAAATTCATTTTTGTCTTTTCTTTATTGTATTCTACTGTTTTTCTGCCATTGTGCGCCATTCCTCTGCCTTTGCTCTGGAGATTCTTGCACATATTTGTCACATCCAAGGGTGACATGATGCAAGATTGCCCCCAGCTGGTTGGTTTCGGTGGTTGAAAACAGTACTCCTCTGGGTCCCATTCACACCTTTGGGTATATCTTCTGCCTTTTTGGACATTCTTTTGCCTTTGCCAAGGAGACTATTTATACACGATTGTCATTTCTTAACAATTGTATTTCTTAAAAACGTAATCTGGCAACTACGTTGTGAAAAATGTACACACAGTTCTTGATACTAGTTATCCGTTCTGTTATGTCTGTTTGCTCATAAGTCATATACCTAGCATTTGTTGTGGTTTTTTTTGTGGCTTTTAAATCTTGTTCCTTTTCTTGAAATTTTTTTTTTTTTTTTTTATTAAGCTGGGATTGAAAATTTGAAGGTAATGCTGGGCACTCTCAGCACGGTCAAATTTCATCGTACTCAGTAAGTTGTCGGTTGTTTAACTGCCATGTCATAGACTGTTTTTGTTGTTTTTTTCTTTTTTACAATATTTTGTTGCTTCTTTTTTCAGGATTTTTTTTTCAGTGGTTTGACTTGTTCATGATGTGACTTTTTTTCCCCTGTGTGAGTTTGACAGCCCCCAAAAAGGCTCTCTGTCGTCGTCTGGACTATATTGATTAATAAATCTTTAACTCGTATAATAACGCCTTCATGTCAGTCTGACACAGATTGATTTCTTTTTCATCCATATCAGACCAGACATCTATGATGAGGGATTTTCACTTTGAATCTTTGTTCAAGTTAAGTTTATGTATATTATTAGTTCAGGAAGTTGAAATAACTCCATGTTGTGATTCCTTTTTTTCTCTTTTTTTTTTTTTTACAAGGGATTCAGATTAATTAAAATCAGGTGTTAATCACTAGTCGGTAAAACCACCAGTGCAATCTCCCTCCGAGACTGGTTCAAGACAACTGTTTTAATGAGGCAAGGCTGTTTGCTCTCATCCACTCTTTTCAACATTTACCTCGAGAGAATTATGACTGACGCACAGGAGGGACATCAAGGCTCATTAAGCATTGGTGGCAGGATAGTAAGAAACCTATGCTTTGCTGATGACATGGACGTTATAGCAGGAGAAGAGCAGGAACTAGCCAACCTGGCAGAGCACCTTGACAAATGTCTTGCAGTATTCGGCATGGAGATCAGTGCTCAAGAAACAAAACTGATGACCGACAACACCAGCAACATCAGGTGCTAACTTCGTTCTCAAGGGAGAAACACTGAAGACAGTTCAGAACTTCAAATACATCTGGGCAATTGCTTCAGATGAAGGATCAAAAGGTGAAGTGCTCTCCAGAGTTGCGCAAATGACAGCAGCGCTATCCAGACTAAGACCTGTCTGGAATGACGGAAACATCACAGTCATCTCCAAGATCAGACTGATGTGCTCCCTGGCCATTGCCATGTTTCTCTGTGCCTGTGAGACGTGAACTCTGACAGCTGAATTTGAGAGAAGGATTCAGGCACTGGAGATGAGATGCTTCTGCAAGATCCTTGGCATCTCATACAAAGACCACATTACCACCTTGGAGGTCCAACCCAGTGGAAGGCAAGCAGTTGGACCATATGAAGACCATTTGTCCACAGTGAAAAGAAGGAAAAAGAGATGGTATATTCATGTATTAGTGTCAACAGGACTTTCCAAAACCATTCACAGTGCGAGGAAACAGGAGGAGATGATGACAGACAAAGAGATGAGAGGACAACATCAGTGCATGGACAGGCCTTGTAGTGTCTGAGAACCGGGAGGAGTGGAGGAAACTGGTTGTGAAGTCCTCTGTGGCGTCCCAGCGGTCTTCAGGACTCCCAGATAGGTGATAGATAATGTTAGTCACTCAAAGATATAGAATTAGCAATGAAATTTTCTGCTGGATTGTGTTGTTTGCATGCTTGTTTTGGTTTGGTTTCGGGCTTTTTTGTCCTTTTTTTTTACCTTTCATATCAGAAAAGTATTCCTGAAACATTTGATAAATTCTGGTCTTTTAGTGAAGTCCAAGTACCATCCTGCTTTATAGGAAATGGAAGTCAT
Organism: Conus ventricosus; assembly: GCA_018398815.1. Classification (NCBI taxonomy): domain Eukaryota; kingdom Metazoa; phylum Mollusca; class Gastropoda; order Neogastropoda; family Conidae; genus Conus; species Conus ventricosus. The sequence goes on along the minus strand of CM031617.1, from coordinate 24,604,347 downwards.
CCATTACAGTCTTATCATTCTTTGTTAATTTTAGTGACTTGATCATGTTATATAGATGTTCATTAATATTCAAATTTGAATATGGGTTTTGTATATATGCCTGATGGAAACTTTGACACCATAGTTTCAAATTCACACCATACACTGTCTTCATTTTGCAGAGCATTCAATGCAGAACATTCATGTGCATTAAATTAACCGTGTAGGTGAAAGCCTGATCCCCATTTTCTATTGCGGCTATTAAACAAATCATTTGGAATATGAACATAAGACTCGTGAATATTCTAGACAGTGGTTATCTTTGGCAACATCTTGGTGAGCCCTAAACTGTCAAAATTTCTATTGAAACCCCAGAATGACTATACTGAGCAACAAGATATTGCAAAACAGACTCAAAGTGCCTTTAAAAAACAGTTTCAACTTGTTCAATAGAGGCATCACAGGGAGAAAGGAGGTGGAGGAGGGAATAGGTGTGGGATTTGGGGAGGGGTTGTATGTTCACACAAGGGAATGGGTCGTCTGATTCACTAAGGGTAATTACTGTTATTTGGATATTGTTCACACTTGGAATGTTCGGGTCTGTCCGAAGTTAGGTAGTGAAGATTACTTGCATAGGTGCCAATTCAGAACTTTTCCTGAATTGAACTGTTTCAGAAATCATTCCAGAAATCCTGAATTTGATGTAAAAGTAAAACATTTAGAAACTTTGTGGTAATTGTGGTCTTTGGGGCGTTTTTATTGGGAAGGGGATGATAAAGAATTGGAGAATAAAGCCAGTATGATGTTCATAAGTTTCAGCTATGACAAATTAAATCTTTTTTTTTTAAGCCCTGTTTTGATCAGTTCGAGGAGTAGTGATCAAAATGCTCAGATGAAAGCCAGACTGCCCTTACCCCCTCCCTTCTCACCCATGTCCCATCCCCCGGCTCCCAAGTTTCGACTCCAGGAGGTTGGCAGCTATGTCTCATGGTGATGTACTCATTTGCAGGCTGATGTTGCAGAATTCTAACGCCATGCTGTCATAAAAAGCTCCCTTAAAGACAGCATATATGTATATGATTACCACCACATGGAGGCAAAATTAATCCTCTCCAACTGTTTACATGTCTAAAAGTGTAAAACAGACAAAGAAACAAAGGCTGGTTTGTTTGTTTGTTTGTTTTTCTGTATACACCAAATGTTTGGAATTCTCTTTCATGTAAAGGTCCTGTCTGTATCTGTTCCTGCTTTCCCTAAAGCTGTAAAAGGTTTGTTGATGTTTGTGTGTGTGTGTGTGTGTGTGTGTGTGTGTGTGTGTGTGTGTGTGTGTGTGTGTGTGTGTGCTTGTGTGTTATATCCCTCCACCACCCCTGCCCTTACCACTTTGTATTGTTTTTTTTTCTTTCTTCTTTCTCATTCTTTAAATTGTAAAGGCAGTTTTTTTTCTTTGTTTTTTTCTCCAACTCTCATGCATCATGCAAGTCTGTATGTTGTATTGCACCTAATGGATATTTTCTTGCTGACTTTAATGTTTTGGCATTTCATACAGTGTCAGGGTTTATTTTTGTACTAGTGTCTGGTGTAGTGACACTTGCACACTGTATATAACAAAACGATACAAGGGTAAAAAAAAAAATGTGTGAGTGTGTATGTATTTATTGTATAAAAGGTGAAATGGGGGAAGGTTTTGAAAATACTGTTGTAGATCTGTAAATATATGTGAGTGACAATCATTTTTAAAAAGTCATGGTGTTTGGGAATTTCTGTTGCCTACTAGCTTGTGCATTGACTGTAGTTGTTGTTTTTTTTTTTGTTCTTATGGAGCAGAAATGTTCTGGGTCAGCAGCAAACGAAATGGATTACATGATTTGAAACATAATGTGGGCACATATATACATACATGCAAGCACATTCACAGACGTACAGACACACATGTACACAGACAGACATACAGACACAGAGACAGTTTTACACATATGTAAAATATGTGTGCACATTCAGACACACATGTATTATGTGTATGCACTTTTAATCGGCCATACTCACATATATACAAGTGTTCACGCACGCACATACATGTACGCATGCACACATGGACGCATGCACCCCCCCCCCCCCCCCCCCCCCCCCCCCACACACACACACACACACACACACACCATCAAAACCTCTCTGCCAAGCAGTAGGTTTAATTATCTCAACCATCCTGCTCTTCTGCACATGTTAGGTGTAACCTTAGCTTGCCCTTTTGATGTCAAGCTGGCATTGAAGTAAGGGGAAAACATCATCTTATCATCTTGTCAGTGCTGACATTTTCAGCTTGGATGTGGAGCATTTTGTCAGTCGTTTACTTGTTCTTCTTCTTCTTTTTCGTCTTCTTCTTCTGTTTTACTTTTTTAATGTCTGTGTTGTTTCCTGTGGCAGCATACCATCAATAGTTTGTCAGAAAAAGGGCAGCAGTCCCCGAGATTCACAGAATCCGAGAAGCCTAGATTCATGCGCAATGGTAGTTCCAGTAGTGCCAAATTCTGTCTCATGGGATTTGATGTGGCTGACGGTGCTTGGTTTTTAGTAAACAATAGAGCAGACCTCTCAGACTGTTGGCACATGTTGACCTCCCTCACATCCTGCTGCAGTAGACTGTTGAATGTTGGTTTGTCTTCATGGTGGTGAGAGAATTTTAGGTAAGATAAGATAATGTTGCTTATAGCCCAGCCGACCGCAGAGGGCCACATCAGGGCTGGAATTTTAGGTGGTATATATATATATATATATATTATTATATATATATATATATATATATATAATTTGATACAAGAATAGACTATTACAAGCAGTAGAGTTTCATGAAAGTGTGTCAGTGAGGAGACAATAGTTGACTCTGGACAGACTGTAAATGGTTATCTACTCAAGACAGGCTTTCATGGATCCCATAATTATTACACTGTAATGCCATCTTTTTCAACCCCATTTTCTTTCTCCCCTCCACCATCCCTGTCTCCCCCCCCCCCCCCCCCCCCCACACACACACACACACACACACACACACACACACACACACACACACACACACACACACACACACACACACACACACACACACACACCTTTAGCCACTTCATTTTTCTGTGAATATTTAAGTCATTGTCAAAATGAAGGAGGAATCATTTACCTGTGCTTGTTTTCTCCCACTATTTATTTGTTCATCATCTCTTGTCTCTGTCTCTGGCTCACTAAATATTATGTGTACATGTGTCCTCAGTTTTGGTTTGAATTTCGAAGGTAAATTTTCTGGTTTTTTTTTTTTTTTTTTTACCTAAAAAGGGGGGAAAAATCATGAAAGATTCAGAACAGCATATTTTTCTCGCCCTTAATGTTTCCTCTCCTTTGTTTTTGTATTCTAAGATTTTTTACTATTTTAAGTGGCTTTGAGGTGACCACACTGTTTAAAAATTTATGTCATTTTCTTTCTCTTCTCACTTCTGTCCTGAGGAAACATGGGGCACCTCGTTGAAGAATAGTTCACTGGGTTCCTCCTGGACCTTTATTTCTTTTTTAATTTTTTCCCTGTTTTTTTTTTTTTTATCTTCTCTGACACTTCATTGCCATTACTCCCATGTCACTCATTCTGGCCTCATGTCCACTACCACAGCTTGGGTACTGGCAATCCACGAGAAGCAGTCAGCATCAAGATGTCATGACGCAACCCACCTGAGGAGACTCAGTACTGTTGTGGAGTCACTTCAGTGGTTTTCAGTAGTACCAGTCCTGGTCCAACATATGCAGGACAACACCAACTGAGCAGTTTCCTCCAGTTCTGTCAGTTGTATGCAATGGCATGGGTGTCTGCAGATATTTTCATAGTCCATTCTGCAGTGTTGTCAGTCCATCTATGTAATGTCTTCCCCTTCCTCTCCTTCTCTCTACAGTTCCACAGAGGTTTGTTCTAGCAAAGATGGCGGATCTTGTTACATGGTCATTCTGACATAGTTTTCTTTTCTTAGTTGATTTCAGTAGATCTTTGTATGATTCAGTGTGCTGCTTAGTGGTTTGAGACATTTGTTCATTTGTGGTATGATCAGTATGTCTTGTATTTAGTATCTTTTTTTTTTTTTTTACTAGTTACACATTTTAATGTGTAGAAGCTGTTGCAGCTTGAACACTGTGAGCTTGTACAAGTAACAATGAAATCATATCAGAGGCTGAATTGTTTAAGTACAGTTTGGCAAATCCTCTGTCATTGTAAGGAACAGTTGACAGGTGTTTCAATGAAGCAATTTTGCACACTCATGGCTCTTTTGCTTGTTTCAGAGTTTTGCGTCAGCCATGGGCTGCCAGGGTAGGCATGGGGGCCATGGCAAGAGCATCTGGACTGACCAAACAACCGACAAAACCAAAACCTGGAGTCGGAGGCGGGCTGAGCATGCGGCCCTCAAGATCCCATCTCCAACATCAGATGACTGTCCACTGTCTGACTCTGCCATCCATATCTCCTCTGAGGGCAGTGGGGCAGAGGATTCAGACACTTTGCCAGACCTAGATGACTCATTTGCAGACTTGCAGACCACTGGTCATATTTGTGACCCGTTGCATCCATCAGAGTCCACACCAAAGAAACTGAGTATGATGGGCAGTCCAAGACGAGGCAAGGAAAGGCATTTTTTGGATACATTTCAACCAACCCCAAAGTATAAGAGAACGAAAGAGGATAGTAAAGTTGGCAAATCGAATGACATAGTGAAAACTGTCAAGACAGCAACAAATGCTAGTTCAGGAGCAGAAATTTCAAGGAAACGGAAGGACAGAATAAGTCAAGAAAAGCAAGCGGGATCTGCCCCGATTTATCAGCAGGAATATGAAGTCTTTAAAATTCCCTCATGACACCTCCTCTACTTTGTCAGTTGATAGAAGAACCCCTGCTTCTGTGTCTAACAGCAGGCAGTTGAGAAATAAGTTCAGTGGAGTCACATTTTTACAGGATCTCATAACTTTCCCTTCAGTTATGGACAAGCTGTGTGCAGATTTTATGAAAATACAAACTGCTTGTCTGGATGATTTATTAAATGACCTGAGTGATCCAACCCACTTTTCCCAATGCATGGACTTACTGGAAGACTTTGGCTTTCAACGGAAACCTGACCCCATGTTGATTGAAAAGATTATGAACAGAGGGTTTTTCGGTGCTGCAGATGAGGACATGCTGGTTCGAACTTACCACAGTGTCTTGAAACAATGGCAGCGGTTTCCAGACTTGATCAAGATTGATGTGCAGTTAGTCTTAATGTGTGGGGATGTGTTACAGAAATAC
>CM031617.1:24559060-24596560 GCA_018398815.1 Conus ventricosus | reverse complement strand
AATGGAATATAGTCACAGTGTCAGTAAGGCCCATTATGTTGAAGTATTTAGAGTTTTTGTCGAGTTTGAATTGATTGAAACCTACCGTGAAAAATGAATGAAGCTTGGCTCAGCAGGGACTTAACTCTCACGTGAATGAGTAGGTCTATGTATTATACTACAAGAATTATGGAAAAGGAGACTGGAGATAAAATGTAGGTAGCAGGGTTGAATATGTTGTAACTATCTTGTTGTGGTGTGTGGGTGTGGTATTGTAGTGCCACATGGTTTGAGTGTCCCGCACCCCTGGGGTGTCCCGTTTTGGTGTGTGTTAATTTTTTTTTTAAAAATGTCCATGTTTTCCCAGATAAAAAAAACCCACTTTTAAAACCTCCTCAGGGAGCACTAGCTTTTTGAAAATGTTGAAGTATAGGTTTTTTAAACCCAAATTTTCCATACTTTTTGGTACTTTTGCTTCAGGTGAAACGTTGGGCCACCATGTTTTGGGCCCCTTTGGGGTCATTAAAACTTCCCTAGGCGGGTTTTTTGTGTTTTAAATTTCCCTCTTTTAAATTCCAACCCCAAAAAAAAGGACAAAAAAAAATTTGGGCTTAAAATTTTTAGTATTTTTTGAAAAAAGGGAAAATATTAAAACGACTTGCTAGATCGGGTTTTTAAATTTTCTAGCTCAACATTAAAACCCAAAAGCTTCAGATGACTTTTAAAAAATGGCTGGGGGCCAAAAGAAACGTTGAATTTAAAAGGAAAAATTTATTTGATGTTTGCCCCGTGAGTAAACATAAACTTTTTTCCATGAAATTAAAAAAGGGATTTTACCCAAATTGTGACTTACCCAATTTTAAAAGGGTTGTAAACCAGCCGCCGGGCGAAGGGGTTAGCGTCGCGGACTTCCCCGGGTTTGGGAGCGGGGGGTTCGAACCCCCATCAGAGCCCATTTTGGGTTTTCTGCCCGACCGGTTTCCTAACCCGGGGTTTGGATTTGCTGCGGACTCATTGGAAAGACGGGGACCACCCATTCCGAGTTTATCCCTTTAAAAGGATGCGTTTCTGAGAGTTTTGCTCAAAGGGCCCTTTACCAACACTGCGGGGCCCTGTACCCTCCCCGGGCCGGGTTGACGCCGGGATATTTTAAATAAAAAGGAAGCGTAGAGAAACACCCCTGCCCATGTAGTCTAAGACCGAAAGGGAAATCCGTAGCATCATCAAAATCACCTCTTTCCACGTCAGCTTTAAAAAAAAAAAGTCTCAAATTCTGGGGGGCCCCCCTTCTTTCCCTGCTCTCATGGTGACCTCAGTTTCGATATCCTCCCCCGTCGTGGCCCTTTGGTTTGGTTCCGTCGGGGGTCACCGGTATCGGGGGGTTCCAAATGGGGCTGTCTTTGGGAGGGACGTGGGGGCCCCCCTCCGGAGGAGAGCCATTTCCCGCCAGCTCCGCAAACTAACCCAAATTTTTTCGCAGTGGGGGGCCCTTAGTGGGTTGTGCCTGCGTATTTAGATCAAAACGGGCCCCCAAACACCACCGAAGGGGACTGGGCAGCAGTGCAGTGACTTCCCCCTTTGGGGTTCCTCTTGAGGGTTTTGACAGGGAGTCCCTTGGGGAAACCCCCCGGGTCCCGGGGGCTGGGGGGGGGGCCCCGACCGTTGTGGTTTGGGGAACGGGGTGTGGGAATGAGGGCGTGCCCTGCAAATGCCTTTTGAGGTGGCGCAGGGGTTGGGGCCCGCCAAAAAAAAAAAAAAAAAAAATTTTACAAATTGCCCCTCCATGTGTGTGTGGGGTGTGTTTTGTGGGTGTGCTTGTTTTTAAAGAAATCCATTTAAAATTCCCTTTGCTAAGTACAAAAAAACCCAACAAAAAAAAAGCGTACAACAAAAAAGGGCCCCTTACAGTACAACTCTGTAAACGAAAGTTGTGTTTTTTTTTCCCTCTGCAAAACCCGCCTAACTGTGACCTTGGGCAGAAAATTCTAAAAGGCCATGCTTAAAACATCTTGACCCCCAGAGCAAAAGGGCACTTTGAGCGCACATTCGAGACTTGGGGGGGTGGCCATTTTGCGGCTTTGGGTTTTTGGAACTGAGTGCTGCGACTCCCTACCCACCTCAAGGTCCTTGAGTTTTGTGTTTGATTTTGTAAACGAAAATTTTTATCAAGACTCATGCCGTCAGGGGATTTCTTTTTTTTCAGGTACAGTTAATTTTAAATTCTGTCAAACGGTTTTATGGTTAAAGGGTCTGTTTTTTAATAAATCTTTTATTTTTAACTTTTTAACTGGGGATGGACAGGGAAATTTCCCACACATTTTAAATTATTTTTTTTTTTTCCCTCCGGGAAGGGATAGTCTAAAAGCTTCTAAAAAAATAGGTTTTTTGTATCACAGTTTTTGGCCCCCCCCCCCCCCCCCCCCTCCAACTTTCTCCCCGCCCCCAATTGAAAAGGTTGCTGCCAGATCAATTTTTTTTTGGAAAAAAAAAAATTATGGCATTTTTGCCCATTATAAACTGTCTTAAAGGGGCCAAACCTTTCCCAAAAAGGGGCCATAAACTGTACAAAGGGGCCCTTGCTTTTCTGTGAGTTTGAACAAAATTTTTAATTCCTCAAACAAAAAATAAACACACACACACATGGGGCCCGTGCACACCCCACACACACACACATAACACACACACCACACCCACACACACACACCCCAAAACGCCTTTTTCACACACCCCACAACCCACACACACACACACCACACACACACCCAAAACCCCCAAAACACCACACTAAAGAGCAAGCACATGCTTTTTTTGGGATCCCAATTGAAATAAAGGGGGGTGTTCTAGTTCAGAAGCCCCATTTTGTGTTTTGTTGTATGCTTGGCAAGCGTTTTGCTGTTTCTACTGTTTGCTTTAAGTCCCTTGGGGGCCCCTTCCGTCATTTGGCCTCCCCACATTTTCACAGCAAGTTAGAAATCAACTATTTGCTTTCAAATTTTCGCACTGACCCTTGACATGCTTGATTTTTTCGGGGAAAGGGGGGGCCGGGGGGTTGAAGATGCTGTTTCGGGTTTCGGGGGCATTTCTTTGGGGGGATTGAGAGCAGGAGGAGAAAAGAAAAACTGGTTCACTGGGAAACATCCAAAAAAATTTTAAGGATGTGATCAGTGCAAAATTTATGCTGGGCCCCCACTGCCCCCGATGTTTTTTTTAAAATTTTTTTTTAGGGATGGGGGGGGGCATTTCTTTGTTTTTAAAAAACAGCCACGAGTGGTTTTGCTCTCCCCATTATACTTTTGTCTGTCCCCTTTTTAAAATTTTTTAAAATCAAAAACCGAAATATCCTTGAAGACCCCTTTGAAATTTGCGACTGGAATTTCCCTGTTTAAACCGTAAAATTTGGGGGCCCGAAAAAAGTTAAAACTCAAAAGGTTTTAAAGATGCCCAAAGGGGGTGGGTTTTTTTTTTTCTTCCCTTGAGTTGGGCTGCTGGAAAAAATTTAAATGCTGTGTAGATGAAATTTAAACCCTTTTTTTGAAGAAGAAATGCGCTAGTAGGGGGGGGGGGGGGGGTTGGGGGGGGGGGGGGGGGGGGGGGGGGGTGGGGGGGGGGGGGGGGGGGGGGGGTGTGGGGGGGGGGGGGGGGGGGGGGGGGGGGGGGGCATTTAGGGGCTTTCCCGTGTTTAAAGAAAAAGGGCCTGGGAAAAAAAAATACCAAAAAAAAGCAGACCAAATTCAAATTTGGGAATTCAAAATTGGCAAAAAAGGTTTTTTTTGCTGGAAAATGTATTGAATTTTTCGTGGGAAAAAAACAGTGTCTTAACAAAAATAACATCTTTCCGAAATTGGGAAAAGGGAAAATTTAAAGGGCTTGAAGGCAAGGGATTGGGCAAAGTGGGGTTTCTCAATATCGCTACCCTCCTCTCCACTCCTCCCAAACCCCCCTATAAATTTTTAAAAAAAACTCATTGTTTTAAAACCATATAGTGTGAGCTAGCTTTAATATTGAAAAGATCCCTTTTAAAATGGGTTAAGAAAAAAAAAACAAGACAAAATTTCAGGGTTGGGGAGTGTATAGCTTGGATTTATTTACAAGGGGGAAAGGGGACTGGGGTAACATTGGGTCGGAAATATTTAAAACTTGTGGAAAAAGGCGTTTTAAGGGTTGGGGTTACAATGTGCATTTTAACTTTTAAAATTTTGGGATGATGTTTAAATTTTAAAATAAAATGAGGAAAAAATGGGGCTGAGTTATGAAAAAGGATTGAGATTTAAAAAAAAAAAAAAAATTGGGGAAGATGGACTTTTAAAAATATAAAACAAAGATTTAGTTGGATTTGTTTTCAGGGAATGATTTTTAGCTGCAAGCAGGCGGGGAAACATTGTTTTAAATAATTCAAACTGATGCAGTTTTTTCCCCCCCCGGTTAAATTTTGGAAAGACTGAAGAATTTAAAACTACTACTTATTGACATCCCAAAAAAAGTTGGAAATTTCAGAAAAAATCTTTGTGAGTGAAAGCTATCTGGGTTTTTATTTAAAAATTTTATTTTAAAATAACTTTAGTTTTAAGTCAAAAAAAAAAGTTCAAAAAGGGTGAATTATTCCCAAATGGGAAATTTTTTTAATGGTGGTGAATGTGTGGTGTGTTGTGGGATCAATTTAAATGTCCCTTTTCCCCCCTTCCCCCCCCCCAAGAAATGAATCTTTTTTTGACATTACCGAAAATTAAAAAAAATTTTAAAAAAGAAATAAACCAAGATTCGACCCCCCCCCCCTTCCCCCCCCCCCCCCCCCCCCCCCCTTAAATTTTTTTTCACCAACCCCTAACCAAACAAAGTGTTGGCCCATTTTGTAATTTATCATGCATTTCAGTGGGCTTGGGAGAGCCTGCTCCCCCTCCCAATATTTTCCCCGTCATGGGCCCGGGGGAATTTTTTGTTACAAAACCCAAACCCCCAGAAAACCCCAATACAACCCAAAGGGAAAACAGGATCTTTAAAAGGTAAACACTTTTATCTTGTGTCACACTTAAAGGGGTTTAGTCAGGACAGGTCAAAGATGCCATATGGTACTGTCCCTAAGAATTTTTCACAATCTTTTTGAAAATCTTGAAAAAATTTATGTACTATGAAGATGTTTTTAATAAAGAATTTTTATTAAAAAAAGTTTCGGGTCGGGGGTGGGTTTTTTGGGCCATTAAGCCATCTTCACGTGCTTTTCCTTGTTGGTAAAATAAGAAAAGGTCGAATCTAAACTAGAAATCAAGCACGATTTTTAGCTAATCCCAATGTTCAGAGTGGATGTTCACCACCAGACAAGTATTCTTAACTCTCAACAGTTTTTGATATTTGTGCATTTGCATGACGGATGTTCTTTTTTTTCCATAACATTCTGCGCATTATTTCTAAAATAATAATATTTTTCTGATGAATGTGTCTATTTCGGGTTTTTAGGCGATTTATTGCTTCAGAAACAAAAATTGTTGTTTTAAAATACCATAATTCCGGAAGAAAACGTCGATCACCAGTGATCGAATTCAAAGAAAAGAACTGAAGAGAGTTAAGGTTATTTCTTTTCATGGTCTTTGATGCAGCATCCAGGCATTTTTGACTAACCTTCACTGTATTTGTAGAAAGTCATTGAAAGTTCACAAAATGTCAGGTTGTTGTAATTTTAACTGTATGTGGATGGAATTTAAAGTTTTTAATCGATGGATTTGAAGAGAAAATTGTTTGCTGCAAATAGTTACATGGAAAGCAGTTCTTTAAAGTTTGTATAGAAATTTTTTTAGAATTTTTAAATGCACAGAATACCGTCATAGTTCATAGCATCAGTTTAAGGCTCACCAAATGGACAAAAAATTGTTTTGTGTTATTGCAAGTGAATTCAGTTTTTCCTCATTGATTTAGAAACTAACCACATGAACGTTTAAGTTATTTGGAGATATTTTAGAAATTTGTCCTTTTCAGTATTTGCATCATAATGAGTGAATAGTCCTTTCCAATACTTACGTCATAATGAGTGAATTATGCTTATTATCGATCAAAACCGATGGCTCCATTTCAGCGGTATGTATAAGATAATACACCAGTGTCTGTTTTAAGTGGCCATTGGTTTATATACTAAAGTTGGAAATGTAGTCCATTGGCTCCTAAAAGTTGGTAAAAGATTTGTCAAATTTTGTGCCCTTTTTTCTTTAAAAAAAAAAAAAAAAATCCCGAATATTAACCGGGGTAATGGGGAAAACATCTTGATCCACATTACTCGCCAGGTGTCACAGGTTTTGAACCTGTGGTCCTCAGACGAAGAAGCAAAGTGGTCTAACCACTTGACTCTCATACTATCACAGATCATTTTAATATGCCTGTAAAAATCCACTACCCTCTTCCCTCCTTTGTTATTGTTTCCGTACTAGGTAAAGATGTTAGCTTTAATCTGGACAAAGAATGAATGATGCTCTAAAGGCATAATGATTTTGTAAGGGATTTTGTTTTGCTTTGGTATTTTTTAACAGTTCTGCCTGATAGTAAAATCTCTGATAGTTGTGGTGTAGCTGCCAGCGTGTGTGTGGTGTGGGGTGTGTGTGTGTGTGTGTGTGTGTGTGTGCAAGTGCGCGCATGTGTGCGCACCCACGTTTGAAAAAGTACAGAAATAGGATTTCTTATTTTGTTTTATCACAAAATTAATTATCAAACAAGGAGGATTAAGAGAGGGACAGTGGTACCTGCATACATAACGTGCATAGATAGATTGATGGATGAATATATTGATATGTTTTCTGAGTCACAGTTTACCAGAGAACTATGAAAGATCACAGTTCGAAGTGGTATGCCAAACTGATGAAATCCATTTTTTCCACCCTGGAAATTGAAGACTCCAGGCCCAAAAAATTTATTCTTTCAAGTTTCATATTCACAAAAATCTTCATTTTACATGTCCCCCCCCCCCCCCCCCCCCCCCTCCCCCCCCCTCGTATGTATATGTATGGAAATGCAGAATGTTGAGGAAATCCAGGTGACTTTTACACCAAGTTCTTCTTGTATTTCAGAATTTTTTTTTTTTTGCTAACTGTGCCCAGTTTCTTAAGAGCTCTAAAAGTGGTAAAGGACTGCAGCGTTTATCATTTTCATTCATCATGAATACTTTATTCATGGCTGAAAGTTTTACATCATACTGCTTAATAACCTCCTTTCCCCTCCTGCCCCCCTCCCACTTGACTCCTTCCATCAAGTAGTCACTCTCAGATTTATTACATGTGATATTCTAGAGCCATCCGTTTGCACATTTTCTTTCTCCTGTTACACAATTGATAAGACTCTCTCACACACACTCTCTCTCTCCCTCCCCTCTTTCTCTCATATATCTTTCTTATTTGTCTTTCTTCCTGTCATCCGCGCATGCCTAAAAAAAGAGACTTAAAAATGGCAAATACCATAATGAGGTACACTCGCAAATATGATGGATGCAAAGACATACAGATACTGATCCTGAGAGTATTTTTATGCATGTGTGTGTATAGATTGTGTGTGTGTGTGTGTGTGTGTGTGTGTGTGTGTGTGTGTGTGTGTGTGTGTTTCTCTCTCACACACACACACACACGCACGCACGCACGCGCGCGCACACACACACACACACACACACACACACACACACACACACACACACACACACACACACACATACACACACACAGGGAGTGCAAGTAAACATGAATTTGAAAATGACTTGACAAGGATCTACAGATGGGGCAGGGGCAGGAGGGAGAGGGGAGGGGGCTGGGATGCCAAAGAGGACATCAGAGTGTAAATTAAATCTTTCACAACAGCATTGGAGTAGGTGGATTCTGTTGAACTATTATATTAGTTTTTGCCTCTCAGGGGGTGATTTTCATCCCCTGAATGAGATTCATCAGTTGTTGGAACAAGTTTGAATCTTTAGTTTGATCCTTATGTTGTAAAAGTATGGAATGAACGTGTGTTGAGTTTGCCTTCGATAGTGTAAGTAACGGATATTTTTTGACTTATAAGTGTATCCCTTGTATACAAATATATCTAGGACATATGAATATCTTTATAAATGTGCATGCATGCATCACACACACTTAAACTCCTCTCTCCTCTCTCTCTCTCCTCTCCTCTCTCATCTCCTCTCTCTCTCTCTCTCTCTCTCACCACACACACACACACACACACACACACACACACACACACACACACAACACACGCGCGCGCACACGTGTATGCACACATGTATGTATGTGTGCAGGCACGTGTGTGTGTGTGTGTGTGTGTGTGCATACACACATGTGATCTTTAACTTAGAACAAAAAATATTTGTTTTTGAATTGATAATTATTTTTTAGGATTCTTGTTGTATTTTCCTTTTCTTTTTAGTGTTTTTGGTTGCTGTTGTTATTGAAAACAAAATTTTCCAAGCATATATATATGCATGTGGATAATGAGATGTGTACCAGGGCTAAAATCAACATATTTATTGACATGTTGGGTTGGAATTGACTTTTCAATGTTGTATTTTTTTTTTCTTTTTCTTTTTTTTCTTTTTTAAATTTTTTTACATTTCTTTGTTTTCTCTGAACTTCAGATGTTGTTCTTGTTTTTTAGCAAGCTTTACTGGAGACGTTTGTAAAATTTGTTTTTCATTCCACTTGTTGTCTGAGGAGAGAAGTGGGACAAGACTTTTCCTACAAAGAGGTTTGCAGGTGGTGACTCAAAACAATCAAATTAGGAGAAATTGTTGTGCTTTTTTATTTTTATTTATAAAAATAAAAAATAAATGTTTCATGTTCACTTTGGTGTTGCATATTTGAACTTTTGGCATGATTATAGGATGTATGATAAGCTCTTAGCAATGTCAAGTTGAGCCAGTTACTACACTTCAGATTGCGTGTGTCTGTGTCTGTGTTTTGTATGTTTGTTAAACAAGAAAAAATAACGTACATTAAGGAAAGATGCTGTGTCAAGGCAAAAAGTCTGTCCGTGACAAGGAATGTGTCACTAGCTACTTCATTTCTTGTTGTTTAGTCTACCCAAATTTCCCATCATGTTGAAGTGGTGTAAACCTTCAAAAATACTGGAGAGTTTCTGTTCTGTAGATTGAAACTTTATCTTTTTTTATACCCATTTGTCATTATGTCATTTTCAAAAGAAAAAAGTATGGCGGCATTCACAATTTTCATTTCAATCAATATTTTGCCTCAGAATTACCTAGGCATCAGTTTTTGCTCTGGTATTCTGTAAGGTTTTATTTTTAGAAAAATCAACTGTAGTACTAATTCCATTTCAACTGACATTTACCCGTAGATAGAATATTTTTACGATTTCACACCGTTTCCAACATTGTTATTATGATGGTAAATGAATATACATGGTTCTAGTACAGAGATGTATGATTAGAGTGGTGCCTAAGGGAGGCTTGCAATCGGATCGGTATTTGTGTCTTGAATTGGTTTTGTATACTGCTTTGCGCTATGATCCTAACTGGATGATGTTTATTTTTCAGCACCAAAGAATTTTTTTTCTTTACACTCATGCATTTACATACCTCACATGACGTATTGGATTATTTATAAAATAAGCATGATGGCGATTGAAAATCCATGTGACATACAAGCAGCTCTGCATGAGTTTAACCATTGCGAGCCTCATGGATCGGCAAAAATTTGCTCCTGTAACTCAAAATGTACACATGCGCATAGTGACAGAATTGCCCACTCCCATCCCCTCCTACCCTCCTCCCATCCTGCCTCCCCACCCCTACCCATCCTTCTTTCAAACCCCCCAAGACAAGCATACACTCTTCTATCTAAAGTGGGCAGTCATTACATATGGTATCAACTGTCTTTAATTCTCTGTTGCATTATTTTCCAGTATAAATCTGTATTACAGTTTCATCAGTTGTCATTTCCTGATTCTTGGTGGGGTGATAAAGCCTTCTAGGTATGTAAAATAGAGCGGCGTGTACTGGTTTATGGTTTAGAAAAAATGCGATAAACTTCCAGACTTTTGAGTTCTCGTTTACAAAATTTTCACACATTTCAAGATTTGTCTTCTTCAAAGTGATCATGGGTCTCATTACACCTGCATAAATAAGAAAATTGGTATCTGTCCCGTTGAACTTCTTTTGAAATTATGAAAGCCACAAAAGTTTCTGTTTGCATCTTTAAGATCCACAGTAAATGGTAGCATGATCAGTCCGCTTGCTTATGTTGACCTTTGTCTTTGTTGTTAGTCAACATTGTGTAAAAAAGAATGCTGTCCGCTCGAAATCCTTATGAGAGTTTTAACTTACATCTGCTATGGAGACTTTTTTTTCAAGTGTTTCAGCATGTCAATCTATATTTTGTTTAAATGCTTCTTTTGTGAACATATTTATTAACTCTTCACCAAAGAGACTTCATCATTGCATGTCTTGACAAATGCATGTCAAAAGTGTGGGTTTTTTTTAAAGCACAGTCCTCTGTACAGGATTCATTTCAGCCAGTTGGTCTTCACTGCAGATAAGGAGTGAATGTTACCACCTTTAGCTCTCCTTCAGTCCATGCTTTCAAGCTGAACAAGTAACTGGCATTTTAAAATAAAGGTTGCTGTTCTGTTCATCCTGTGGAAGTTTACCTAAGTTTTGTGATTAATCATGGAGGCAGCCAAAGTTTTGACAGTGCTGATTCTACGAAGAGGTAGTACCGACTCATTGATGAAGCTGAAACTGTACACTGAATGTCCTGTAATTTGATGTTCTAGTGAAGACGTTTCATTTATATTTGTCAGAAATTTGATGTCAGCTACTGCAAATGGACTCCATCCTATTACACTTCTGCTGCATTCATTCCTTGAGTTTGTTTTTCCTAAGCCCGGTCATACCCCTTGTGTTTTATCTAGGTTGTTTGGAATACTGGAGATGTGCATCTTCTTTCTCCCAGTAGGAAAGCTTATACTTTAGAAAACCGAGAGACAGTTTCATTTTCGCAGAACTCATACAGGAATTTTCTCCCATACTAAGGCAAACAATTACAGCTGGTTGTAGATAGTTTGGTATTCTTTGATAGCATATCCCAACATTCACATGCAGAAGCAAAAACACTGTTGATTGAGCTAGGTGTGTTTGTGAAAAGGAGACTGCCTGGAAGTATTGTTCCTTCTGTGCATGCATGTGTGTGTGTGCGCACGTGTGTGTGTGTGTGTGTGTGTGTGTGTGTGAAAGATATAGCTGATACATCTGTCACCGAGTGTTTGCTGCTCTCATAGAGACAAAGTTCAGATTGTTTGATTCTGTTTGTTTACTTGTCTGATTGCAGTTGAGTTGGAAGCATTGTATTATCATAAGTCTTTGTGTTTTTTGTTGGAAGTAGTAAACCTGATCATCAACAGTATAAGCCAGAGTTGCTCAAATTCTATTTTGTTCAATCAAAAATGAAAATGTTTCATGTTAGATTTGCACATATTTTTTCTATACTTGTAAACAGATTTGTTTTTTTATGTATAAAACAGTGGTCTTGATGCTTTGATTGAGTAAGTTTTTGAGTCCCAAAGTTGTGGGACTTGAGAACTGATTTGCATTGTGCAAAAGATTTGTTTTAGTTTAAATATAACATCTTTGTGGTTTAAACAAATGTTGTTTGTTTTTTGCATATCATTATGCTCGTGTGAAGGTTTTTTTGTGTTTTGTTTTTGTATATATAGAGATGATTATGTGCATATGCGTACAAAAGCTTTATGAATGTGCAGTATTGGGGGAAATTATCCAAAAATGGTGAAGAATTTTCTGACGATTCTTGAATTGAAAAAAAGAAAAGAAATTTCAACACAAACGTGCAAGTCTATGTATATTGTAACCAAGTGTTTCACAACAGTGTGGAAGTGTGTTTGTCTCTGGAACAACAATGTGGTTATGCTGCTTTCTGTCTAGTGTGCTGAAGCTGGGTCATTGATCATGTTGACCATAACCATGAACTGTGTAGGTGTGCCCAGAGTGTTTCAAGTGAGAGAGAATCAATATCCTCCAAATCCATGATGTCTTTCAACTTTCCCAATCCACCTTCCATCCCTTCTACCTCTAGCAGGTTTTCGCCTGAAAGCTAAGCTTTCTCTGTTGTTTTTTTTTTTTTTGGTGTGTGTGTGTGTGTTCCTTCTCTTAACCCAAAATGCTGTCCAGTTTGAAAGGAGTGAAATTTGTATATAACTTAATTAAGAAATTAAAGGCCACTTTTATTCATGTATGCATGATTTCTCTAGGGAAATAAGCATACTGACGGCACACAGGGTGAATCCTAGCACAGTTCACAGGGTCTGACAGGTTAGGGACAATGCTTCGGCTTACAAATTCTGATTATCGCACACATACAAATTTGTCGTACGACAGAAAGACAGTCGCTGAGAAAAGTGAACATTTTAACTTTTTTGGTTGTGTTTGCAAGTGAATCGTCAGGAAAAAGTGCTCTGGACACACAAGTATTGGATGTTCAAGTGTTTGACTGATTACTCGTTTTCAGTGCCGGTTTAGGTTTTATTGAAATAGAAAAAGGGGAAAACGTAAAAAGCAGGGAAAAATAAAAAGTGGATGTAATGATTTCATTCAAATAGACAAAAAGGGAAAATGTAAAAAGCAGGGGAAAATAAAAAAGTGGATGTAATGTTTTCATTCAAATGGACAAAAAGGGGAAAATGTAAAAAGCAGGGGAAAATTAAAAAAATGGATGTAATGTTTTCATTCAAATGGACAAAAAAGGAAAATGTAAAAAGCAGGGGAAAATTAAAAAAAAATGGGTGTAATGATTTCATTCAAATGGACAAAAAGGGGAAAATGTAAAAAGCAGGGGAAAATAAAAAAAAAAGGGGATGTAATGTTTTCATTCAAATGGACAAAAAGGGGAAAATGTAAAAAGCAGGGGAAAATAAAAAAATGGATGTAATGATTTCATTCAAATGGACAACAAGGGGAAAATGTAAAAAGCAGGGGAAAATAAAAAAAGGGATGTAATGTTTTCATTCAAATGGACAAAAAGAGGAAAATGCAAAAAGCAGGGGAAAATAAAAAAGGGATGTAATGTTTTCATTCAAAAGGACAAAAAGAGGAAAATGTAAAAAGCAAGGGAAAATATCTTTGATTCCTGTGTGTTGACAACAGTCATTAGGCAGAAGGGTGGCAATGGTTGGTCATTCATCAATGATATACAGCCCACATTAGGAAGAATTGGTTGAAGTACAGTGCAGAGCTGGTTGAGAGGAGAGATGAAAGAAGAAAACACATGCACATTACACCTATATTAGTGAACAAGGGACCATGCGCACCCTTTTTTTTTGTTTGTTTGTACGTTTGTTTTATTTTTTAATTTGAATTTCAAAGCTGATGACATACCTGCTATTTGCATTCTTGAATTAAATGACACTGCAACTTGCCTTTGTAATAGGGAAATGGTTCAGCCCAGCTTAGCCCCCCCACCCCACCCCACCCCTGTGTGTGTGTGTGTGTGTGTGTGTGTGTGTGCGTGTGTGTGCGCATGCATGCATGTGTGTGTGTATGTATGTTCTGCCCTTTATTGCAGCATTCTCTCTCTCTCTCTCTCTCCTCTCTCTCTCTCCTCTCTCTCTCTCCTCCCCCCCCCCCCCCCCCCCCCCCCCCCCCCCCCCGTCTCTGTGTATGATCTCAATTTTTCCCCAACACCTGTCCTCTCTTCTCTCTCTCTCTCTCTCTGCTCTCTCTCCTCGCTCTTTTCCCATACCAGTCCTCTCTCTTTCTTTCTCTCAAAGTCCTCTCTCCTCCTTTCTCCTCTCTCTTTGCCTCAACAGCCCACCCCTCCTTTCCTTTTCTCTCTCCTTCTTTTCTCCTAGCTCTCTCGTTTCTTTCTTCCCTTTCTCCTTCCCTTCGTCCTCTCCCATTTCTCCCTCTTTTCCCTTCCCGCCCATTAAACTTTGTTCTTCGACTTCTTTTGTCCTGAAAGATTCAAGATGGATGATGTACCCTCAGTCTCATTGTACACGTCAGATGGCTGCGTTTGTCGTTTTCCCTCCTCCCTATTCCCCATTAGGACCATTGCCTACAGTTTGTGTTATTGATTTCCAGTCCATTGGGGAAAAAAGGGCGAGTGGCCTGCTGTGTGTAACAGTTGTTTAGCCGTGGGATCTCATGTCTGCACTTTATTACCTTTTGCAATGATTACAGTTTAAAATGGGGTAGGAAAACGAGCAGACATGTACATGTGTGCATTCTTTGACTTTACACGTCTAGCAAGTTTACTCGAAAGTGTGAAGAGGAAGGAAGATATTGGGAAGGAGTGTGTGTGTGTGTGTGTGTGTGTGTGTGTGTGTGTGTGTGTGTGCATGTATGTGTGTTGTATGCGTAAAAAAAAACCCAAAAAACATTGCCTCGAGGAGAAGTGTATGTGCACGCCTGTGCGTATGTGTGTGTGTGTGTGTGTATGACAGAGAGAGAGACAGAGACAGAGAGAATGAGGGTAAGACTATTAAAAGAGAAAGGGTGTGCTGATCATTGTAATTCTTCGTTTCCAGCCATAATTAAGAGCAAGTACAGAGTGAAACATGATTCCAGTAGTGAGGAATATATGTGTGTGTGTGTCCATAGATAGATGTTTGACTGAAATGCAGCATCTTAGCACGTCTTTTCGCATGTTTGCTACATGGGATCAGATTCATGTGGCTTGAATGCCTGTCCATCCAGCAGTAAACGGGTACCTGGTTCAGGTAAGGAAAGGTTGCCTTATAATCTCAGAGAAATCTGGTTTATAAGTGTCTCTAGTAAGGTCTATAGATTTATTATCAAGGGCGCATTGACTGAACATGCATGACGTTGTAGAAAGTCGGGCAGGCATCTGAGCAGGATATTGATCACATATTGATTCTCTTTGCAGTCATCCAAAAGCAACTATTGCCTAACAGAATGTTATGTGTAGCCGTCAGAGATTTCCGGAACACGTGCGATTCTGCTTCAAGATATCTGTTATGGCCTTCTTTTTTTTTACAGAACAATAACATAGGCTGAAAACTTACTGCTTTGCTTACAAAGAGTGTACACTATGGTCAAAGCAGGCGTTAGAAGTGATGCCAAGATGACCGACTAAACACAGTGCTCTGGCGGCCTTTGGCAAGGAGATGTTAATTGATATGTGAAGTACCAGTGGATGTAAACAATAGTAGGTGCGGCACAACTTTATCACCAGAGGCCATCGAGCTATTCAGTCTGTCTGCTAATGATGTTGATGCTAATGTAGCCTGGATGAACGAGGTAAGCGCATATGGGCATCCGATATGAAAATAACTATATCTGAATTTAGTTTTAA
This sequence comes from Conus ventricosus, assembly GCA_018398815.1. Taxonomy (NCBI): domain Eukaryota; kingdom Metazoa; phylum Mollusca; class Gastropoda; order Neogastropoda; family Conidae; genus Conus; species Conus ventricosus. Next base: position 24,581,273 of record CM031617.1, on the reverse strand, counting down.
TGTTGTGTGGATGAACCAAGGAGTCGAATCTATCATGACTTCTTACTGTGCTTCAAAGGCAGGCTGACAGGCAATCAGAAACGAACTTGGCGAAGCTAAATGACAGGAAGGAATCGACTAGAATTTTACAGTAACTATAAAGTGTCCTTTGAACTGGAGCCTTACAAGAGTTTAGACATTAAAAAGTTCGTCAGACGTGCTCTGATACGCTTTGGAACTGTTGTGTCAAACATGAGAGTTCATTCTACAAGATAAAGTAATCCGTCAGATACTGAGATCGATTGTCCATTTTGTCGTGGCGTGATTGAGAATAAAATAATTTCCTTTTGTACTGAGAATAAGGTAATTTCCTATTGTCCTGCTTGTGATAATTTGAGAAAAGGATTCGTACCTGATAAGTGTACCAGTTGCCCGTCCCTGTTCCGCTTATCCCCCCTAACGACCAAAAAAAAAAAAGTAATCTGGTGCAGTGTTGCACTTTCGGCGTATAAAGCTTTTAAGAGACGGACATACTTACTTAAGTGATGAAGTAAAGTAAACCTAAACTCTTTTTGATGTTACACTTCTTAGACTCTGTTACTTAACATGTGTATATGAAGTGTACGAACTCACCCTGTGTATGGGCTTGTGGAGTAACATGAAAACATACTGTCGTTGTCACTTTCTGTATCTGTCACACACACTCCCCCACAAACACTTGAATTCTAAAGTCCTGATTTTTAACCGGCTGGGGAGAGCAGAGAGAGAGAGAGAGAGTTTTCTTTCCACCACCCACCCACCATACCCACTCACCTTCCTCGCCCTACAAAGCATGATGGAAGTTTAATATTTCTGCAGTCTTTTTTTCTTTTTCTTTTCATGTGTGTATATGTTTTGCTCATCTCTATTCTGTGAACACGTATGCTCTAAGAGGGATACCTCCCAGACTTGTACCTAATTAGCTCATACACCATCCTCTTGAATGGAACTTTCAGAATTCCCCTTCCTAAAGATCGGTTTGGGGCAGAAAAGTGGATGGAGACGGGTGGGATGGGAGGGGGGTGCTAGTGGTGAGGGTCTCTCTCTGTCTTTTCTTTCGGGCAGGTAATGAAATGAAATCAGTGAATGAAGGCAAAATGATTTGTTTTTAATCTGGAGAGCATGGCAAGGGTTTCCGATGAACCTGTACTTTTTGTAAATATCTTTATTTCAAATACAAATATCTGATGTCCAAGTACAGCCCGTAATTAGGTGTTCATAAAAAATGAAAATGTTCTGCCATGGTGACAGTAACAGTTGTGGTTTTATGCTACGTTTGTTTTTCTTCTTTCTTCTTCTTCTTTTTCCCCCTCCTTTTCCACCTCGTCCTTCTTCTCCATCTTCACCTCCTCCTCCTCTTCCTCCCCCTCCCCCTCGTCCTTCTTCTCCTTCTCCTCCTCCACCTCCTCCTTCTCCTCCTCCTCCTCTTCCTCCTTCTTTTTCTTTTTCTTCTTCTTTTTCCTCCTTTTCCACCTCGTCCTTCTTCTCCTTCTTCTCCATCTTCTCCTTCACCTCCTCCTCCTCTTCCCCCTCGTCCTTCTTCTTCTCCTCCTCCACCTCCTCCTCCTCCGCCTCCACCTCTTCCTTCTAGTTCTTGTTCTTCTTTTTTCCTCTTCTTCTTCTTTGTCAACAGCTGTTACGCATCTGTGGAACGTATGCATTCATTACATAAATTGGACAGCTGCTGACATTTAACAACTGCATTTCTGAAATGTATAAACTTTTTATTTTTTTTTTTCCGCACAAACCTTTGGTTAGGCAAACAGTTTGAAAATTGAGAAGTATGAGTGACCAGGAAACACTTCGTTGTAAAGTTGTAGCTATTGGGCCACTGACAAGTAAAGTGACATGATGCACACATTGAGACTCCTGATTATAATTGCCCATTGCAGTTCATGCATGATCCAAAATTGGTGAAGTGAGGGATCTAGAAGGACTTAAAAAGAAAAAAAATGAAAAAAAATATCCTGAAGCACTCTTGAGTTCTTGAATGGTTGAGTTTGTATGCGGGCGAAAACACACATAGGCTGATAGATAGCATTCAAATGTACAGAAAAAGAAACAAAAGTTGGATTCTCTCTCCTCTCTCTCTCTCTCTCTCTCTCTTCACAGACGTGATGCGCAATGTTAAATGGCAACCCTTATGTCATCGATCAGGAAGATGTGTTTCTCTGTGAGAGGGTGGGAGGAGTGTGTGTGTATGTATGTATGTGTGTGTGTGCGCTTGCTTGCTTGCTTGCGTTCAGTTCAGTGTTATAACGTCTGTTCCTCATTGATGATACTGGACGATATTGGAGGGCTTGCGCGCGCGCGCGCGCGGTGTGTGTGTGTGTGTGTGTGTGTGTGTGTGTGTGGAGAGGAAAAGGGAGGGCGGGGGGTGGGGGATAACTGGAAGAGTGGGTTGGAAGCTCTGGTATCCTGATCGTAGCCCCAGCTAAAGTTACAGCCACATGTCACAGGTCTGCCAACAGTGAGGGGAGGCTTGCTAACACTGCTGTCGCTGTAGCTGTTCCTCAAAAATCAATAGTTCCCTGGCTGACTGTTCTGCGGTTTTTTTTTTTTTAAATCCTTTGTGGGTTTTCTTTTTTCCTTTTTTTTTTGTCACGTAAGTTACTGTTGGATATCATACCAAACCCCCCCCCCCCCCCCCCCCCCCCCCCCCCCCCAAATACACACATAAAGACAAAAAACAAAAACCAACAAACAAACAAAAAAAAAAAAATAACAAACAAACAAAAACAAAAACCGAAGAGGTAGAACAGAATGAGTTAGAATCACATGACACTGTTCGTGAAATCTATGTATCTCAAAGAAGGTTGGTCTCTTTTTCATTGTTTGTTTCACTATTTTTTTTTTTGTGTGTGTTGTTTTATGATTATTTATCCTTTTGCTTTATTATTATTATTTATCCTTTGCTTTATTATTATTTAACCTTTTGGCCTCGTGTGCAAGCTGAGATTTCAATCCACGGATTGATGAATGTTGCTTTAATTAATCGACATGCGGTCTGCAGTTTTGGCTGTTGAAGCTGGATGTAGGCAGCTGGCTTTTCAGAAATCATGCTGTAACAAAGTGATGGCTTACAGCTAATTCAAGCCTCTGTGTGTGTTGACAGAAAGATAAAAGGGTTCATTGTCACTGGTGTGGTGGGTGGGGGGATTTTATTCAGTTGGCGTGATAGCTTTCGTTGGGAAGAAAGTATATAGAGACTGAAATGAACTCCATCAAACCCTCTTAACTGCTATGGTTGTGCACAATAGAAGTATGCATTAGAGGATTGGCCCTCACTCACTACCCCCCTTCCTATTACCCTCCATCCTTCATCCCCTAACCTCGGTCTTAAACTCCAGAATGTAGAAATATTCCTACCTCAAAAGAAAAAAAAGATTCCAGTCATTCACACACACGCATACGCACGCACACGCACGCACGCACGTAACCACCCCCCCACACACACACACACACACACACACACACACATTTGTTCACTCATTCACTCACTATCCCTGATGCTGTCTCTGTCATGGGCACCTCTCTCTCTGTCTCTCTCTCTCTCTCTCTCTCTCTCTCTCCCTCCCCCCCCCCCCCCCCCCTCTCTCTCCCTCCCTCCCTCTCTGGCGCTCTCTCTTGCTTGCTCGCTCGCATCGCCTCGCACATATTGTATCCATGATGGAAAAGGATCCTGTAATTATTGGATTTTTGAAACACAGGCCTTAACCTTTACACAAGTATTTAGAAAGTCTAGGTTTCACAACCTGGACTTCTTACAACAGGAAAAGCAGTAAGATACTAGAGAGCAAAAAAGTCCACATATAATTGCCATCAGCGCTGAGTCTGTAGCTCTGCAAAACACACACACTTGCCCGCACACACGCGCGCGTTCACACACACGCACACAGACAACGCACGCACACCCACCCACAAGCACAAACACGCGCGCGCACGCCACACACACACACACACACACCACACACAAAAGAGTGGAGCACATGTGGACACTTCTTGGCACAGAAGCAAAGAGGCAGATATTTCTGGGCCATCATAGCTCCTGTTTGAAATCAAAATCCTTAATTTTTTTATTATTATCATTTAAACATGCCTTTAATCTGCTGAACGTAATGTACATTTCTCACTGTGTCAATTACGAGTTTTTATAATGTCAAGATTTGATGTTGCTTGGGAGCAAACATTTTGCAGTCGTGATTGTAAGCACCACCAATGAGAGAGAGAGAGAGAGAGAGAGAGAGTGTGTGTGTGTGTGTGGGTTTTGTGTGTGTGTGTGATGTGTGTGCGCACACGCGCGCGCATGTGTGTGGTTGTGTGTGTGTGTGTGTGTGTGGCGTGTGTGTGCGTGCGTGTGTGTAAAGGGAGAGGGGAGAAAGTCTTGATTTAGAGAAGTGTCCCTCAACTCTCGCTGAATGTTTCTGTTGCAATCGGTGTACTTTGCCATCTTTATAAAGTTTCGTAGATTTTTTTTCTGTGTGAAGCATTTTATGCTGTACTTTGGAGTGAAGAAATAAATAAAAAAAAAGTTCTGGAGATGAAGGAAGAGAGAAAGAAAAAGAGAGTTCTGCGTTTGAATGAAGAGAGAAAGAAAAGAGAGTTCAGAGGTTGATCCCTAATGATATTATGGGTAATGACGTTGCAGGCTTTACACATGGGAAACGTTGTTTTGCTTTGTTTGTTTGTGTTTGTTTTTTTATTTTGTACCTGGTTGTATTAAGGTTTTAAAAAAAAAAAAACCACTATTCAAATTACTCTCCATATGACAGAACGGAAAAGTCATCTCTCTCTCTCTCTCTCTCTCTCTTTGTTATACATCTTTACTCAGTTGCTTGTTCACATTCCCCTTCTTGATGGGTTGAGGCTAGTATGAATAAAATAATCTTGACTCTCTCTCTCTCTTCTCTCTTTCACGCACCACACACATGAAAATCCCATCCTCCTCAAGACCCCCCCCCCCCCCCCCCCCCCCCGCAATCATCTTCCCTCCCACCCTCTCTCCTCTATTCCTCTACTCTCTGTGGTTGTCCCATTGTTGCTCCTCAACCACCCTCTCCATGTTTTGTCCTCCACTCACATCTTTACCTCAGTTGCATGTCACATTCCCCTTCATGTTGGGTTGAGGCTAGTGTGAATAAAATATCTGGAGTCTCTCTCTCTCTCTCTCCCCTCCTCTCTCATCTCTCTCTCTCTCTCTCTTTCACACACACACACGCACACGCACACACACACGTTTTGTCCTCCACTGTGCATACACCTGTATGTTTTACCATAAAACCATCGCTGTATGTCTTCATCAGAGTAGCACCAGCCAAGTTTGTCATGTCTGCCTTATCCATTTCATTTTCAAGCTTCTGGTAAAGAACCGTGTGGTGGTGTTTGTGTTCGGTGCATGTTCACTGAAACAACATCTGAATATGGCAAGAGGTTCAGATGATTCAAAACTGTACAGTGTTATAGTGTATGTCTGTTAAAGAGTGTACAATACCATTTCTTTTCTCTCTCTCTCTCTCTCTCTCTGAAATTGGAAGAAAAACTCGTTCTTGCTTTATCTGAATGCAGAAGAAAAGAGAGGAGTGAGTGAGTGAATGTGTGTGTGTTTGTGTGTGTGTGTGTGTGTGTGTGTGTGTGTGTGTGTTCCGTTTTGTATTTTGCAAAATGAATGATTTTGTACATGAAGAGTTTCTATGGCTGATTTTCTGTTGTTGCTGTACTGAATGTGCTTCTGCCCATTTCACTTATCCATGTATAAATGTTTTTTTTTTATCAGTTTGTTTTCTTTTGCAGTTGTTTCGAAGGCGTTTATATCGAAACGCTTTAAAAGACAATAATAAAAAAAACAGTTTTCCATTTGATAACCCATGATTGACGATGGACTGGTTGATTTCTTCTGTGAGTTGTGTGTGTTGTATGTATGGTTTTTGGAAGATTTCAGCGGTTGTGTTCTTAGGAACCTATCTCGCCCCTCCTTCTCCCGCCCTCTCTGTCTGTCTGTCTCTCTCTCTCTCTCTCTCTCTCTCTCTCTCTCTCTGGTGAAACAGGACTTGGAATATATATCATCAAAGCATCGCTCACTGTACAAAAAGGCAGCGTGACCTTGAGCCTGATAATGTTGAATGCATGTGGCTGCAGGTCAAACCCTCCAACTCAGCCCACTCTTCTAGTTTGGATTTGTGTACAGGAATCCCGCTGGCACTTTCCTTTGGTATGACAACTTTGTACACATGATGGATGATGTATATAAGAGCTATCCAAATATCATTCTTCTCGGTGATTTTAAACATTGATCTGTTAAAACGGCAGCCTGCCTGGGATGCGACCACCACACTCTTTGGCTTGCATCAGCTTATTCATAATCCAACTAGAATCGCAAAGACATCTTCTACATTGCTGAATCATATCTACACGAACAACAAAGCATGGTATCCAACATAACAGTGGGCAACAAAAGCATAAGCGACCACTGTCTCATATTGTGCACTTGGTCTTGTAAACTTCCAAAGCAACAGAATAAGGGCCACACAACCATTCAATATCGCTGCTTCAAAAATTTCAGTAAGGATGAATTTTTCATCGACTTAAGCTTAGCTCCTTTCTACAGTGTACTCAATTACACAGATCCAAATGAAGCGTGATACCTGGTAAATATCTTTCTCTCAATCGTTGATAAACATGCCCCACTTAGAAGAAAAGGGTAAAACACAGAGTACTTCCCTGAGCTGGCTGACAAAAGACTTATTATAGAATGGCACTAAGGGATGCACTTAAAACCGCAAAAAAAGTAGATGAATATAAAAAGCAGAGAAACAGAGATGAATATAAAAAGCAGAGAAACAGAGTATCAGATCTAGTTAGAAAATCAAAATCTCAGCATTTTAGGAAACTGATAAACGCAAACAGGGATGCAGCGTCATTATGGCGTGCTGTTAATGAAATAACTGACAAGTCGAGAAAGAAATCAGATAATACTGCGACTATGTGGTCTGCTAACACTTTCAACAATCATTTCCTTCAGGTAACTGAATCAGTACAAACGGCTGCCAGTGTCACATTCTTTAATCGATATGAGACTCCAGCTGTTCTCCAATCGTTTTGTCAAGAACGATTAAATACTAAGATTCATTTAGCATCCCCTTGCTTGCTATTAATGAAGTTGGTTCCTTAATTTCAAAACTTAAAAAATAAAAGCAATACCCTTACGTATGTTTATAATTTTTGTATTGATCAGAATGTCTTCCCATGTGGTCTAAAGGCAGCAAAAGTGATTCCCATACCCAAATCAAGAGATCTCACTGATTTAAAACAATTTTAGACCAATATCTCTTTTATCCGTTGTATCGAAACCTCTAGAGATGCATGTTCACAAACACCTAACTAAACATATGGAACATCACAAACTGTTCCACCCAATTTCAGTCAGGCTTTCGTCGAAATCACTCATGCACACGGCCTTAACACGCCTCTGTAATACATGGCTATCAGCCATCAACGAAAGAAAAACTCACTGGAACTGTTTTCCTCGATTTTAAGAAAGCGTTTGATCTTGTAGACCACAACATATTATTAAAAAATGACTGCATATGTTCAAAATCCGGCAGTAGTCGCCTTCTTCAGTCATATCTTGAAAGCAGGACCCAGCGTGTTTTCTTAAACGGTACTTATTCCTCTGAAGGAATAGTGAGCTGTGGCGTTCCACAAGGCTCTGTCTTCTGTATTTTTTATAAATGACCTACCGATGCACATATCTCACAATGATGTCAGCTGTGATCTGTTCGCTGACGATATTCTCTTCACTGTAGTGATACAAACATCATGTCTGTACAAATATCGTTACAACAAAGTATCACTGATGTCTTAGAATGGTGCAACCAAAACCGAATGGTCCTTAATCCGCACAAAACAAAATGTATGGTCCTAGCATCGAGACAGAAACATCAACGACAGCATCTTATGTTGAGCCTAAAAATGAGTGAAACCTTGATCGAGCAGGTTACCGAACACCGGGTCTTAGGCGTGATCATTGATGAGAACTTTAAATGGCAATCACATATAAATCATGTTTGCAAACAGTTGGCTAGCAATTTGTTTTTACTCAATAAACTCAGTTATTATGTTGAACCACACATCCGGAAATTATTTTTTGAAGCCCATTGCCTTTCTCACATCAACTATGCGTCCACTGTCTGGAGTGGTGCCGGTGAAAATCACATAAAAAAAGATCAACTCTATGCATAGACGGGGAATTAAGCTGATTCTTCCCGACAAGTCTCTATCAACCACGGGCAAATTCGCAAAACTAATGATGTTACCACTGCAGAGCCAACTGACCTATAATAAGGCAGTACTAATGTTTAAAGTCCATGCAAACATGGCGCCAACATATCTTGCTGAGTTTATCCAAATGGCAACAATGCGATATGATTCAAATAATTACATTTTACCAAGTGTCCGCATTGATTTGTTCAAATCTAGTTTTGCATATTTTGGTCCATCTGTGTGGAACTCTCTTCCTCCGTCTGCCAAAACATGTCAATCACTACCGTCCTTCAAATCAGCAGTACTTAAACATTTACTTGAACAATAAATCTAACCTTTTGATCATAGTCTCAACGCCCTACTTTTATGCTTGCCTCTATATTAGCTAATGAAAATGTGTGTGTGTGTGTGTGTGTGTGTGTGTGTCATGTGGCGTAGCCTCACATCAAGGCATGTGACGCTCCATCACATGTAGTTTAGAGATATGAATCATTTCCCCATGCCACAACTAAAAAGGAAGAATATTCATGTGGCTTGACTAGTGTAGCGGGCGTCCCCAAATAATCGTGAGTTCGTTCATTGAAAGAGTCAAGAGTGGTCATTGGGTGAAAGTGCCCACTGAGGGATAGTTTAAGGGCTGGTAGGGTGCTGGTCATGTGTTTTGAACACTGAGTATGCACTCACTTGGAGGAGGGAGAAAGAATCAGTTTTAGCCCAGCAGATGACCTAGAAACTCGAACCTGTCAGGACGCTGGTCCTCATTGCTGACCAGTCATTACCAGGTGAGCCATAGATAGTTGGGGAAAGCTACAGGGGAAAACCTAAGAAAAGAGAAAGAAAGAATATGTTGACTTGGGAAGCAGGTTACTTACACGAACCTTATTCGTGTTTCCAGCCCTTCACCCTTCACTTTTCACCCCGTGAGGTGGTTAAAGATGGCCATGGTGTGGGGACCCACACCGGTAGTTCAGCCCCAGCAAATAAGGACTCCAGGGAGAAGAGTCGGAACTCATCATATCTCCAGTGACGGGAGAATTCAAGGGGGCGATACGCTGTCAGAGAGACAGGGAATCATGACAGTATGGAGCGAGTCTTATATCTGATGCAGGCATAGCATCAATGATTGAAAGAATTATTTATTCTCCTGGTCTGGATCTTGGGCCAGTGTTATATGAAGGCCATGACTTTACAGAAACTTGTATTGATGTAAATGGGAAAATTGGTTACAAGGATGCATGTATAAAATCTGTTTATAAAATTGTTTGATGTGATTTAGTAAAGTGTTTTTCCCTGAAGGAGAGGGGGAGAAGAAAAATCATTCGTAGTGCGCCTTTTGGTTGATTGGAAAGATTGCGTGTGCGTATGGAGTAAATCATCATCATCTCATCATCCGTTGAGCGGCCACAATCATCAAGTTGATTACTCTGCCGCTTTGGGGTTGACGCAAAAAAAAAAAAAAAAAAAAAAAAAAAGCATTCACACTCTCACTACACACAGACAGTAATTTGAGTAAAACTAAAATAGCTATGCGTGGATCTGCTGGCAGGCTACCACGGTCACCCTGTCCCCCTCGGGGGTAAGCCAGCCCTGGCTACTCATAAGGTGCAGCCAAGCCCACTTAAAAAAAAAAAAAAAAAAAAAAAAAAAAAAACCACCTATCCCTATATCCTACTCGGGTTCCTACTCTAATTTGATCGGACCCTTGACACGAATGTGTCGAGGGTTTTGGCTGATACTATTGCCTCAGTCAGGTTATTCCAGCCCCTGATGGTATTGGGGAAAGAATGCCTGTTGTCGGTATTGGGTGCGGCAATAGATCTGGGTCAGTTGCTGTGAGTGTCCTCTTCTTTGTCTTGGTGGTGCAGGTATCAGTTTGGCAGCGTCCACACAGACCTCCTCATGCAGGATTTTGTACAACATGGTGAGGCGGGAGGTCTTCCTGCGTTGCTGGAGTGGATCCCAGCCCAGTTTGTCTATCATAGATTTTACTTGAAGTGTTGTGGTATCTTCTGAGAACGAACCGGGCTGCTCTGCTCTGTACTGCCTCAATCTGTGATATTTTGTTTAATGTGTGGATCCCACACTGTGCAGGCGTACTCAAGTATGGGCCTCACGAAGGACTTGTACGCCGATTCTTTCAGCGGGAAATGGCACTGATTCAAAGGTTGCGGCGAAGGAAGCCGAGGGTCTTGTTGGCCTTCGAACAGATGTTACTGATATGCTCATCCCAGCTGAGATCGTGATGATGGTAACGCCAAGATATTTCGCCGAGTTGACTGTGGCTAAATTCGGCCGGTAGGTGATAGCTGTTTGGCAAGGGTTTTTTCTTCCTGGTCACTGGGAGGGTGGTACATTTCCTGGGTGAAAGGCCATGTCCCAGCTCTTCTCCCACTGTTCGAGTTTGAGGAGGTCTTGTTGTAGTGTTCTTGGTCCAGGCTGATGTTATCAGCGGTATACAGCAGTGTCGTCAGCGAAGAGGCGCGTCATCGAAGTGAGTTGGTACGGTAGGTCTTTGATGTATATAGGAACAAACTGGGTCCAAGTACTGACCCCTGCGGAACCCTGACCTTACGGTGACGCAGTCCGACCTCCCCCCTTGGACCACTACTGCTTGCTGCCTGTCTCGAAGGAAACCTTGATCCAGTTATTGACTTTTCCCCTGACGCCATTGTGATGGAGTTTATGGGTCAGGAGGCTGTGGTTTACTTTGTCAAAGGCCTTGGCAAAGTCCAGCACTACGATGTCAGTCTGCCCTCCCTTCTCCATGTTGTCAGACAGTTCTTCGGCAAATTCCAGCAGCTGGGTCTCGCAGGATCTTTTTCGACGGAATCCGTGCTGTCGGGGGGTCAGTATCGTATTCTCCTCGAGGTGGTTCATGAGGGCGGTGACTACAATGTGCTCCAGATCTTGCATGGGATGCTGGTCAGCGATACTGGTCTGTAGTTTGCAGGATCAAAATGTTCCCCTTCTTGAAAACAGGTGTCACGTTTGCCGTTCGCCAATCTGATGGGATGGTGCCTTTGTCTATGGAAGTCTGGAAAAATCAAGGTCAAGACCGGAGCCACTTCATCAGCCAACTCTTTCAGCACTCGTGGGGTGATGCCATCTGGACCGCATGCTTTGTTGGATTAAGTTTCACAGCAGCTTCCTGACGCCTTCCTCCGTGATGCAGAGTTTGCTGAGCTCCGTGTAGTCTCCCTTGTCCATGCCGCACTTCTCACTGAACTCTTGCTGGGTGTAGTCTCGACCCTCACTGAAGACTGACTGGAAGTGGTTGTTCAGGATTTCTGCTTGCGCCTTGGGGTCCGACACCAACTGACCATTAACCTTCAGGGGGGAGACTCCGATTTTCGCAGATCTCTGACTCTTGATGTAAGTCCAGAAGCGTTTTGTTGTAGGTGGTTCGTTGGGCTGCTTGGAGTCAGTGCGTCATCAACATATTGCCAATTGCCCGCCTCATTTTTCCTCTGGATTGTTTGCGGAGTTGTTGAGACTCATTTTTACAGTTCTGTCTTTGAGTCTCATTTTCTTTTTTTTTAAACATGTGCGCTTGAGACTCAGTTTTCAGTTCTTCTGCCCCTGTCTTCTTCATTTTCTTGTAGACCCCGGGCCCTCTGTTGATGAGACTCTTTATCCCCGGGGTAACCCATGGCTTGCTCTGCTTGGGGCGGGCCTGCTTGTGCGGTATGAAGGTCCCCAGGGCGGTACTGAGGGCTTCTTTGAATCTTTTCCATAGATCCTCTGTAGAAAGGCTGCCTTTTCCCTCTCCAGTGTTGCATGGAGCTCAGTCACTGCTTTCTTCATTCCGTCCCAGTTGGCTTTGCGGTACAGAGGAATCCTGCGGGGTGGCTGTTTCTCTTTCTGGCCGCTATGATGTATTCACAATAGACAATGTCATGGTCAGCTAGTCCAGGGATGATCTCAACTCTTGGCACTAGGTGAGGTGTGTTGGTTAAGATGAGGTTGAGGATATTATCCTGTCTTGTTGGCTCCATGACTATCTGCTCCAGTCCGCAGTCCCTGGTGAGTTCCATGAAATCGTTATGCAGACTAGGGTACGGTGCCTTTGGTTTCAGGGTAGAGTGTGGCCAGTCCCATCCTGGAAAGTTGAAATCTCCTCCAATCATAAGGTGTGCATTGGAAATCTCTGTTGCTCTTTCCAGTGATCTTCGAAGTTCAGTCAGGCTTAGTGCGTCGAGACATCTGGTTGGTAGTAGGCGCAGAGGTATAGGGTCTTCCTGCCAAGTAGTTTAAGGCCTGCCCACACCATTTTTGCAATCAGTTGCCAGTTCTGGGACAGCGAAGCTCCAAGTCTGAGCGGATAGCCAGAAGTACTCCTCCTCCCTCCCTGTTTCTGTCCTTTCTGTAGACTGATAAAAGTCCGGCAGGATTTTGTCTTGGATGGAGGGGGCGAGCCATGTCTCTGTTCCGAAGATTATGTCCGGCTTTGTGCTTTCAACCAAGCACTCAATCTCTGCCCTTCTCCCAACCGCAGATCTAAAGTTTACGTTGAGGAGGCGCAGTGGTCTGCCCTTCCATTGTTCTGCTGGCTGGCTCTGGTTGGCGGGCGATGCATGCCGTGGGGAAGTCTGCTTCTGATGGAGTGGTGCAGGTGGAGACTCCAGACAAGTCTGTTGGGTGTTTTGTTGGCAATCTACCCCGTGAAGGTCGAAGACTGTCCGGCTATTGGGTTGCCGCAAATAGCACAGTGCCAGTGTTCGTCGTCATCATTCAGCCTCTCATAGCTGGCACTGTCGATGCTCTGACACCGGCATGGAACCAGTAGCCCCATGTCCTGGCAACTCCACCCCTCTGTCTTCCCATGTCACTGTGACATCACATGTTCCGCAGGGGTAATGGATGTCGCTTGAGTTATTGATGAGGTGGGTGGTCCGGGGTTTGGCTCTGGCTGTAAGAGGTGAGAAGGAGAAGTGTTGCTAAGTACAAAAGTATAGTCTCTACGATAAAATTTCGCTCTTTTCAGGGAACTGTTCGTGAGGGTGTGGGTGAAAATACCACTCCTGTGTCCCCTGTGCGGAAGAGTGTCTTCAGCATAAATCTGATGTTGCTAGTGTCTGACAGGTGTTATGGGAACCTTGAGTCTACGTGAAAGTACTTGTGGCCAGCGCAAAAATCACCAGCAGTTGGATGGTGAAAAGAGAAGCTGGTTTATGGCGTTGGATGTTTAGGCATGACAATCAATGTGGGTGGTAGAACACATAATCAGCAAGGTTGTACTCACTTGATTTGGAGCTTGGGGGTAGACTACGGCATGTGCATACTGTTCTTTGCAGGAAAGTCTTTGATTCGCAGGCTGACGTTATCGGAAGCCATGTTTGTTTACAGTTAGTAGCACCGGAATGCTCAAACGAAAACTAGAACTTGAGTGTAACCTATTAAACAGTTATATTCTAAACTGTGGTATGGTGTGTGTAATTTACTCCTCAGCCTTATAGGCTGGCAGATAGCTTGATATATGCTCGGAGGTGGAGTTATTTAGCAAAAAAATCGAAGTCGGTTTTACCGGAAGTGTTGGTTTCGTTCTCAGGCAGTGTTCACCCCAGAAGAAAATCAAGCCAAGTTTGTACTAGTAAAAGTCTGTCACACTGTTCATCACTAAAACTACCTTTCAAGTGACTAAAACTAAGCAGCCACGTTGTATCTCAACTTTGTAGAGGAAAAAGACACAGAAAAAGTAGGAAAAAGAATCCAGTGACACAGAGACAGACAAAAACACGTCACTCGTGCGCATGCGCCAACCTGTCATGAATGCGTGTGTGCAAAAGTGACAGTTGTGTGTGTGTGTGTGTGGGTGTGGATGTGGGTATGCGCATGCGTGGTGTATGTGTGGGTGTGTGCATTTCATGTGAGCGCGCGCGCGTACGTTGTCTGATTGTGTTTGTGTAATTTTGAATGGGAATTTTTTTTTAAATTTTATAATTATTATTCTTATTACTATTGTTATTGTTAATATTATAATGTGCTATATTCTTCATTGTTTCTGTCATTATTAATATGGCAGGTGTTTAGTTTAATGTTGTAGAATAGCAAGGACAGATTGGAAGAATAGGCACTGCCTAAAATCTCTATCCCTTTAGTATAAAGTGTTTAAGTCTGGAGTCCTGAGTCTCTCTAGCATTGGTCGTCGCCTATCCAGTCATTTTTTTTCCCAAGAGTTCAGTTGAGACTGCTCTGTCTGTCTGTCTGTCTGTTTCTCTGTCTGTCTGTCTGTCTGTCTGTCTGTCTGTCTCTCTCTCTCTCTCTCTCTCTCTCTCTCTCTTCTCTCTCTCTCTCTCTCTCTCTCTCTCTCAGATTCACCACTCAGGATGTTATTCAGCACAAACTCCAGCCCCCCATCTCTCTCTCTCTCTCTCTCTCTCCTCTCTCTCTCTCTCTCTCTCTCCACACAACACACACACACACCAACACACACACACACACACACCACACACACAAGACACAGACACGCACATACACACAAACACACACACACACGCACACGCACACACACACACACTTATTGAATAGATTATTGAAAGGAACGTCATGGGGCCACATGTCACTGAAATCTTCGAATTATTTATCTGTTACTAGCTGACGATATTGCTTTGTTATCAGAAACTCCAGTTGGACTCCAAACCCAGTTAAATAACCTCATAGTACAGCTGCAAGGCGTCAACTTTAAGATAAATATGGAAGGAAAAGTCGCATCGTAGTTTTTCAAAAGGTGATACCTGCAGCAAGGGAGAGAGGTTTTTAAACGGCCCAGGCAATGGTGTTGTGAATTGTTACAGATATCTTGACATCTATTTCACTACCCGTCTTAGTTTTTCACCTGCCTACAGGACCTTGCGAGCAGAGCAAAACATGCGGTACTATGTACGTTGAGAAATTGTATGTGCTTTATAACAACTCTTTGGTTGTCAGCATAGAGGACAGAGCCCACGCCTCTCCTTCCGCCGCTTTACCCTCCTGAACTGAATCAGGTACCCAGCTACTGCTGGGTGGACAGAGAGGATTTACGAACTCGTGGTCGTCAGCTACACAGGCGAAAGGTCTGACCATTCGACCACGGGCTCCTCCATATCACTGATGCGCGCGTGTGTGTGTGTGTGTGTGTGGGGGGGGGGGGGGGGGGGGGCGCTGCGTGCGCGTGCGCGTAAGTGCGTGTGTGCATTCGTGTGTGGTGTGTGTGTGTGTGTGTGTGTGTGTGTGTGTGTGTGTGCGCACGCGCGCGTGAGTGTCTGTGTGTGTGTGTTTGAGCGTGCGTGCGTGCTTGCGCGCGTGCGTGTGTGTGTATGTGAAATCTACTACCAAATCAAATCCAGCATCCGTTACTTCTACGCTTTCTTTCTTTCTTTCTTTCTTTCTTTTGCAATTAACATTCTGGTCAGATATGAAGCACAATACAATATGTACGAGGGTTGACTGCCAGAACCCAGTATCTCCCTTATATATTTATACGTGAGATACTGGGTTCTGGCAGTCAACCCTCGCGCCATCGCGGCGATTGCTACTTAGGGGTGGGGGTGGGGGATCTTTACTGAGTAATATATACTGAACAACATTAAAAACGCACCGTTTTGATTTGCCGATTTCCCATTTGGAAAAAATGTGTATTTGGATTTGGTATGTTAACACAATTTTTAAGGGACACAGATTCACACTGCCTCGGTTTCTCCACGCTTGCCGACGTTCGTGTGACGCCCACGTGCAACTCGCCCAAAACACTTTTCTTGCCACTGGGGCCGAGACTGACCGTAGCACATCTGTTTCTTTGTTTCAAATGGTGAGTTTGAAGTCACGCCGACTGGAAAACGGTATCAGTTGTCATTGGACCAGGCGAAGTGGTGCGAGAACAATGCCGCGACTGTCTATGCAAGAACGCGAGCGAGCCATTGGAATGTTTATGGTCGGTATGTCATCGAGAGAGACAGCTAGACAACTGAACTGCAGTCACTCAACAATTGTAAAGCTATCACAACGTTTGGCAGCGACTGGTTCCATCACTGATCGGCGTCGAACGGGCCAACCTCGTGTTACCACACCAGCGTAAGATCGATACATTCGCCAGCTTCATCTTCGTAATCGATTCCTTACAGCAGCAGAAACATGTCATCAGGTGGTTGGTCGACGGGGCCCAGTGTCTGGACAAACCGTTCGACGTCGATGGCAAGAATCAGGGCTCAATGCAAGACGCCCCTATGTTGACCCAGTCCTCACCTGTAGACACCGTCAGCAACGCCTGCAGTGGGCCAACCAGCATCTGCCATGGACACGACGTCAGTGGAGAGCTGTGCTGTTCTCTGACGAAAGTCGCTTCGCGTTATCTCATGCTGACGGGAGAATGAGAGTGTGGAGGCGTGTCGGGGAACGCTGCGCCTACTGCTGCATGTTTGAAGCCGATAGATGGGGATGGGGCAGTATGGTTTGGGGGGCATTCAGTCATGACTACCGGTACACCGCTGTACTTTTTTGACAACCATGTGAATGCCAACACGTACCAGCAGGTGCTGCAGAACCACGTCGTCCCACTGTTTGGCCAGCACCCGGAGCTGCAGTTCTTCCAGCATGATAATGCACGACCCCACACCGCAAGAGCCACCACTGCGTTTCTCCAGCCAAACAACATTGCCGTGTTGCCCTGACCATCTCTGTCCCCTGACGTGGCTCCCATTGAACACGTCTGGGATGAGCTGGGGCGTCGTGTGGCCCGTGGAAGACGTCCACAGACTCTCGATCATTTGAGGCGTGCACTGACCCAGGAGTGGGCTGGACTGCCACAGGCATTCTTGCACAACCTTGTCTACTCCATGAGGAGGCGCTGCCAAGCGTGCATCGGGGCAAATGGCGGACACACTCGGTATTAGAGCTCGCGGACGGACATGCTCGTCGTGGTGTACTTTTTGACAGGGACCCTAGTGAAGCCACCAGCTAATTTCAGATGAATTCGACAATTCTTGTCAAGAACAGACATTTTGTTTAATTGAAAAATGGATGCGTAATCAAATGTGCTTACTTTCATTTAATAATTCTGTACTACCAACGTTGTCTGGGTCTTCTGGCAAGCGGTGCGTTTTTAATGTTGTTCAGTAGCGTAGCCATCAGAATCAACACCGTCATGTGTGAGTGTGTTAGAGGATGAGGAAAGGGGAATGGTTGGATGTGTCAGAGTACGCGCGTGTGTATATGTGTGCGTGCACGCGAGCACGCGCGTGTGTGCCCGTGCTTGCTCACGTGCATCTGTAGTACCGCGTGTCTTGTGTACGTGTGTGTGTGTGTGTGTGTGTGTGTGTGTGTGTGTGTGTGTGTGTGTGTGTGTGTGTGTGTGAGTGACTGAGTGAGTGAACATCTGTGTGTGGTGTGTGTGTGTGTGTGTGTGTGTGTGTTGTGTGTGTGTGTGTGTGTGTGTGTGTGTGTGTGTGTGTGTGTGTGTGTGTGTTGAAGAAAAAGAAACACCCGAAGGTGCTGGGGTGGACCCAGAGAAGCACTGTCCTCATCTGGCTTTAGAGCAGTCCTGTACCACCCTTGGAGGCCTGCGCTGTGTTGACGATGGGTACAGGCACGCGCAGGACACTCCATTAAGATATCAAGGGACATAACTGCTCCTGAACAGAGGTAAATCAGACTACAGGATGCAACTCATAACAGCCTTAAAGTAGCATCCCCATGGGTGTACCAGCCCGTATTTCATGACTGCAGAGCCCACCGGCGAAACACACCACCCTCCAGTTGCCGAGCACACCCCACAGACCCAACCACCCCTGCCCACGGACAGATGAAGACAGTGCCACTCCAGACACAGCCAAGCTTTCGCCATACGGTCTTATGTGCCCTCAAGAGAGAATCCAAAGTTGCTTTCAAAGTTGTGTTTGATTTTTGTTCATTTTGTTAAAAGGCTTTATTTCATATTCCAAGACGTTTCTACGACTCTTCCTGGTAAATTGTCTCTTCGTCGTCTTCTGCTCTTTTTTTTTCCTGTGTTTATTTTCTGTTACTTTTGAAAATCACATCTACGGACGCACTGAATGTAGGGGCCATGGTTTCGATAGATAAACGACAATCGATAAACTGAGTAAAATTGGCATGATTATAAATTCGTAAGACGTATATGTTCAGTGGTTTCATGTAACAGATGCGCCCGCGTGTGAATAAATTTGTGTCTGTTTAGTCCCCTTGCACGTGCCAACGTAAGCCGGTGGGAGTGTGTGTGAGTGTGTGTGTGGTGTGTGTGTGTGTGTGTGTGTGTGTGTGTGTGTGTTGTGTGTGTGTGTGTGTGTGTGGTGTGAGTGAGTGTGTGTGTGTGTGTGTGTGTGTGTGTGTGTGTGTGTGTGTGTGTGTGTGTGTGTGTGTGAGTGTGTGGTGTGTGTGTGTGTGTGTGTGTGTGTGTGTGTGTTTGAGCGCGGCGCGCGCGGGGGGAGAGAGAGAGAGAGAGAGAGAGAGAGAGAGAGAGGAGAGAGAGAGAGAGAGAGAGAGAGAGAGAGAGAGAGAAAGCAGGGGCAAGCGAAGAGAGTGAAATATGGGGAAAGAGTGTGTCGCACACACACACACACACACACACACCACGCACGCACGCACGCACGCACGCACGCACGCACGCACGGACACACACACACCACACACACACACACCACACACACACACACACACACACACACACACACACACACACACACGCACGCAGCGCTAGAGATAGAGACAATACATACATTGAAACACGAGACACAGGCAGTTTTCAATGTTGATATGTACAACTTTCATTGCATTAAAAAAAAAATGCAAACAAAAAAACCCCATGGCTTTCTGATCATGCAAAAAAAAAAAAAAAAAAAAAAAGATTGAGTCATGGCACGAATGGATTTCATTTGCACATTGGCCCCTGGGAAATGTTCGTTATTATCCGTGTTCTATTCAAACAATAACACTGACTGTCTTGTGGGGGAAGTGTGTAGGGGGAGGAGGGATAGGGTATGAGGGCATGCAAAAATGTATTGTTTTTAAAAGGACAGATGGAACTGTAGGATAAAGTCATAGCAAACTACGTCAAGAGAAGTAATTCCCACATCAGTATAATCGTTCTTATTCATTAATGGAGCGCTAAGACTGATGGGAGTTTAAACGGTAGCTAAAGTAAGCTATCGGTCAACGCCGAACATCTTTCTGTGCCTTACACCGGTGTAGATCTAGGCAATAATGGATATTGGTACAAAGGGGAGCAACCCAAAATTGCTGTCATTGTCTGGGTTTACTTCCCTTGGGCTCCGTGGTATAATATCTCACATCTGCACTTTCGCATGTTCAAAATGCTGTGACAAATGGTCTAGAACAGATGAACTTCGCTCGTGGAACGGCATTTGAAAAATGATTTATGTTCGCTATAGATTTGTGGACAGATACATGAAAAGATAGATGTAAAGGCAACCTCCAAATATTTCCTTCTTGCCTGGTTGTTTGTACTAATTTTGAAGCGACACAAGCCAGACTACAATGTGATAAAAACTGTCAATAAGAATCATTCACAAATCGCTGCTGATTATTTCTTTTGCCTCAAACGTTGGGGGGAGGGGAAGGGTGTGGGAAACGGATATATTTTGCTTTAAAGGGAAACTATTCCTTAAAAATGCGAGTCTTTGCTCGCATTACTTCCCTTGCATCGTGAGCTTTTCCTGCCCTGCCGATTCGCTTTCCTGCTTCGCTCTCTCATTTCTCACCGCGATGTTTGTTTGGGATTACACCGCTTCGCGCCTACACTTCGCGAGAGCGTTTTGCTTACACAAGTTGTTCTCAACTCGTAGTCACACGCCACAACAAGAAAATGCACAAAAACGTTACACTGATATAAATACATAGGCCTTTATTCCATGTACCCTTTTTGAGGTATAGAACAGTCTTAGCATTAAACTGCAAAAAAGAAAGGAAGAAAAAAAAGTATAAGATCTGAAAACTTAACTCCCGAACAAACCATTACACTAGCTTTATAGGATCCCAGGCGACAACATCACTCAAGATCTATAGACAGGAGAACCAAGAGATGTGAGAAGTGTGGAGTCGTTGTGACAAGTATGTATTCCCTGAGTAATCCCACTGCATTTGTTTTTATCTGTGTGCTTGGACCCCCAGGCTGTATCTTCATGTGCATGCGGGAATCGACGTTCAGAAGCGATTAAAAAAAATCTGAGAACAATCTTAGTTGTGCCTGTCTTAATATATACTCAAATTTGCCTTGGCAAATAAATGTATGGCCTGCTGCCTTCATTATTCGTCTGTTAAGCCTATTGAGCCCATTCTCTCCTTCTCTGTCTGTCTATCTGTCTGTCTGTCTGTCTGTCTCTCTGAACTTTGATGTCATCAAAGTAAGAAATTCTTCACTTCTTATTTATTAGCCTTGAAAACATAAAGTATCAACATTATATTGCAGATGGACTTTACAAAAGCACTGCTTAGCTTCTTATGTTTTATATCATTCCAAATCATCATCTACGTTCACCTATAAACCGACATTCTGGACATTATTCCCGCTCTGGAAACTGTTATTTCAAACATAATTACTGCTGCGGATGGTGATGGTAATACTATGTCGATGTATGTATATCTGAATATCTTAAAAAGTACACAGTGCCATGAGAACAGCGTGCGTGTGTGAGCAATTGCATTGTCGTATGTGTGTGTGTGTGTGTGTGTGTGTGTGTGTGTGTGTGGGGTGTGTGTGTGTGTGTGTGTGTTTTGTGTGTGGAACCGCCAGGTCTCGAAAACGTGACAAACTATCTGACTGATGATGATGATGCTAATGAAACCCAGTCTTCTAAAGATAACTGTGAAATGATTTTGGGGAATCCCTTTTGAATATGTGTTTGTAATTGATCTTTCTTTATTGAATGATTGTTGTCAAAGTGATCGTTTGTAAAATTTTCTAAGTTTTCTCCTGAGGGTTCAGTGTGATTGACTTTTTCATTGTTTTCACCGATTTAAGTGCTGTTTGCGATGTAAAGCTCAGTAATGTGTGGAGGTGAAGTGAAAAAAAAGTTTGTAAAGGGACGATCCAGCCTGGAATGCCTGAAAGTAAGGATGAAAAGATTGTGTGGTTAGATGAAAAGATCCAGTTGTATATAGAGGAACTAATAGCATGGAAAAGTATAATAGTTTTCTGGATGATAATGTGAATGAAAGTATTGACTTATTTGCAAAATCCCTGAACAGAGCAGCTGCATGTATTGTGAGAAAATGTGCGGCGATTAAAGAAGTCTGTGGATGACTGGTTTGACATGGAATGTGAGAAAAAAAAAAGCGTGAAGTCAGACATCTTCCGTCGAACTACCGTGGAGTGAAAACTAACGTAAACGAGCTTAAAAGGGCATATGTTACAGCGCCAAAAAATACTACAAGTTAGGGCAGAAAAAAAAATGATTAAGAAGAAGCAAGATTAACAAAACGAAGGAATCTATATGACGCAAAATTACTCTGGTCAATTATTAGGTTCATCCACAAGATAATTGACGGTGAAGTTTCATTTCAGTAATGGTATGACCACTTCTCCAACGTTTCCACTAACTGATGAGGGAAGCTCAGGGGGACGGAGAAAATGACGAAATGGTCCTGGAGTCACAAGAACCATTACTAACTGAAGATACATCAAGGGAAGTGGTGAAGGATTGTCTCAGGAACTGAAAAAAGGTAAACGTGAGGGACCTGACAAACTTTTCAACGAGTTCATGCAAATGAACCGACTGTTAATTACATGACAAGACTTTCAATATGATGTTTCAAAGAGGTGCGTTGCAGGCTGCATTTTCTAAAACCATTAATATACCAATCTACAAAAAGGGAGTTTTATATCTATCTATCTTTTCTACTATCTACTATCATCTACTATCCTATTCTATCTTCTGCATATATCTATATACACATACTATCAAAACTTATATACTATAATACTGGA
>CM031617.1:24534784-24558960 GCA_018398815.1 Conus ventricosus | reverse complement strand
TTAAAGGTTACTTTCGAATCGAAGTTTATTGTGTTCTGTGGGACTTTGGGTGAAATTGTGTTCTCCAGGGATTCAATATAGACTGCTGTGCTTTGTGAATCTGCAGTTCTTCTATGGTTTACTGTGCTTTATGAATCTGCAGTTCTTCATCTGTGGATTGCTGTGCTTTATGAATCTACGGTTCTTCTTCTGTGGATTGCTGTGCTTTGTGAATCTGCGGTTCTTCTGCTATGGATTATTGTGCCTTGTAAATTTGCGGTTCTTCTTCTGATAGTTCGACGTAATATATTGTGCTTTCTGTGTTGAGACCCTGTTTTCTTCTTCGTCGCTTGTGTTTGTGAACGGCTGTGTTTACCATGTGGGACCTTGGTTATCCTTCTTCGTCTTATTTTAGTGCTGTAGACTGTGGCTTGGGTACTGTGGAACTGAATGCGTTGATTGTATATGTGAGACCCTGTGGACGGCGCTGGCGAGATCTGTGAGTTATATCAAGATACGTAGTATGATACGCTGATATATGATGATTGAAGTGTCTTATGTATTGATGTCTTAATTGACGTGCATTGATCTGTATTCTATGTAATGGCATGTATTGATTTGGTAACGATTCATATTGATGGTTCAGGCAGCATATAAAAAGAAGAAAATCTTACACGTGTGTTGCCTGGCTATCTATGTTCGTATGGTGTGGGTGTGTGTAGGGGAAAAGTCGTACACGCATCCAAACTTTTGAGCGCGAGAGTCAGACAACAAAACACGCACCACACACCATCCGTAACACTCGACCATGAATTGAAGTGTCATATTGGGAAGGCAACATCAGCATTCAACCCGCTGAACAAAATATGGAACAGCAAGAAATTCTCCCTTCGAATCAAACTAAGATTTTATAGCTACAGTGTGGTTTCAACACGGTTATATGGCTGTGCAAACCTGGCGACTGAAGGCCACACAGGAGAAGAAACTCAACGCTTTTGATACTAAGTGCCTACGTAAGATCTAGGGCATCCAATGGTCAGACTTTGTACCAAATGAAGACATCAGGGAGAGGTCCAAATAGCTCCCCGTTCAACCATCATCTGCAGACGGCGCCTGCACTGGCTGGGTCATGTTCTAAGATTACCCTCTTCAAGACCTGCAAACAAGACCATTACATGTTACCCAGCAGGCCAGGAAAAAAAGACGACAACCCAGGATGAGCTGGCGACAAACAGTGGAGAGAGATCTCAGACTCGTTGACAGAGGATGGAGTGACACTAGCAAACTGGCTGAGGACCGTTAACAGTGGAGCGCCTTGACTCATGTGTCGCAAGACGCAGGGGCATCTTAGTAAGTAAGTTAGTAAGACAGGACAGGAGGGATGCACTAAGACACTAAACGATAGGGAGGCGTTTTGTGCGTATAGTAGTGTAGACAATTCCCCTAAGGACAAATGTTGAGACTGGTCCATTTAGAGCAAACATTCACCACAAAGAATAAAAGATTTTCAGACAGCTTCTTGAATCTAATGTCGCAGGTCACAGAACTACTGTTACAGCCTGTAAAATAAACGGGATGTTACAGTGATGGATATATGGCACACACACACACACACGCACACACACACACACACACACACACACACACACACAACACACACACACACACACACACACCACACACACACACACACACCCACACATACATACACGCACACACACATGGTCATGTATGCATACGGGCACACGTGAGAGGGTGTGCGCTCATTAGATACACATGCATAATCCATTCATCTATTCATTAGCCGTAATTCTCTCCATGGCTGTACAGTAGTGTTTGTGACAGCTTACAGATCATTCAAGAAGAAAATACGTTCAAGAGGAAGAACACAAGTACCTCGAAACTATTCTTGAACAGAAACAAACCCAGACAATTGTATCCAAAAACAATTATCTGGATCATTGAAAGACTGCTAACGAATGTAACACCTGACTACTAACAAAACAAACGGAAACCCAGACTCTTCAAAGCACTGACAATTACACTTCCATTGGCACTGCAGCAACAGAAAGCCCATACATATAGCTGAATGGTCCAATGCTTTGTGGTGAATAATTAGTCTTAAGGAAAAAGAGTATGGATAGGGGAAAAAAGAGGGAAATAGTGCGATGAATTTTAGACAAAAAGTAAATTAACTAAATAAAAGAAAAGAAAAGGAACAAGAACAAGAACAGTCCTCCATGACTAGCATGCAACTAAGGGAGCAACAGTTGTTCACATCATTTCAAATAACAACCTCTTCGTACCTGGAGTGCTTTTATAGCCTTCCAAGGGCCCGGTCGCACCAGCTTAACAATGAACCGTGTGCGCCCAATGGCTAAGAGAAGTGGGTCAGGTGTACAAATGTCTGCCTGAGGGAAAGAAGTGGTCAGGTGTACAAATGTCTGCCTGAGGGAAAGAAGTGGGTCAGGTGTACAAATGTCTGCCTGAGGGAAAGAAGCGAGGACTGTACAAGACAGCATGTCATCCTTGCCTGGCTTCTCAGCGTCTTTGTTGTGGTATTTTCTTTCCTTACCTTCTTTCTATTTTTGTTTTTCTTGATAATTCGGGAATCCTTTTTATACACACTTGCAAGTTTGCCAATTTTAAACGCTCACAACCTTCACCAATAGCATGCCTTCATTCCACGCTTCATTATTGTCACTCCGTGCATGCATACTTTTGGTTTAATGTGATTATCTTTGTCCTTGGTGGAGATCGTGTTTCGAAATCCTTTCACCATTGGCAAAATCATATTTTGAGCTATTTTTCTTTGCCTTCACTGAAATCGTATTGTTAATTGCATTTATCTTGCCCTGCAAAGTCTTGATTCAATTCAACTTTTCCTCAAATTGCAAATCTATACTATTTCTTCCAAACTGCCATTGTGGCATATTGCCATGTATGCTTTCTTGTAAAATTTGTTCATCTTTGACTTTCTCAAGGGAACTGGCATGTGCTTCTTTACTAAAGAAATAAGAGTATGCTAATCATGTGGTTGCTGTAAGTGTAGTGAGAAGGAAAGCATGTAATTTCGGAATTTAATGACAATACTGATTTGGGTGGTGATATAAAATTGCTGGATTTGTTAAATCCCTTGAGTATTAATTTCAATTGCTATTAGCAGTAATCATGGCACATTAGTGGTCATTGTCATTTGGAAAACATAATGGGGGGACATAACTAGAGAGATTGTCTTTCTGACTTTTCAGCATTCGCAAGAACGTTGTGTGTTATATTTGTATTGAAGATTAAATGGGTTACAAATGGAACAAATTGCAGTAAGTGTACAAAGTTCCTTAAGAGATAATGGCAACATAAACACGTAAACTTTCTAGCTCACCTATATGAGGAAAAGACGTAAAAACTTCCAGTCTTTTCTTCATTGGTGAAGTCGTTCCATTGGTAACTTTCATCTCCACGTTGTGGTCTTTCATGACATCTTTCAAAGATATAACAATCTGCAACACTATGGATATCAGATGAGGTATGCGGGGAGGAATGTAAATATGTTCGTTCAAGCTCACCCTATCTTATTCTGCACGAAAACCCCCTTTTCACATCCAAGTCACGCCCATCTCATGTTACTTTGGTCAAAATTAACACTTTTCACAAACAAAATTAACACGCCAAAACCTCTAAAAATCGGCGTAATCGGTACATTAAAATGGGGGCTTACGTGCAAGATCAGATTTGGTGATCGTGAACAAACTATTTACATTCTCTCCAGGAACATAAAATGAACTAAAAAAGGCTTGACAGTCACAGGCCGATTATAATCAATATTAGTCACCCAGGCTGCTTTGCACGGTCTGTTGCGCACGAGGCCCCTGCAAATACTCCATTATTAATTAGTTTAGCTGCCCACGTGTGCACGTTCAACAATCGACAGGGGGGTATGACATCATTTCTGCTGGGGAAAGTTAGAATCCGCCGAGGTCTGGCACTGTGCGGCAGACTGCCTACACATCTAGATGTGTGCGTTATCTCACTGAACAAAAAGGGCTGATTCGAGTTTTGAAGCCGGGCCTTCTTCACAAGAAACCACAATGGATGCTAATTCTCAAGAAAGCCAAACTGAGCATTTGCTTTATTCGGATGATCAAAAAAGAATAATATTGAAACACAAAAAGTATCATCAGGAAATGATTTCATATCTTGAAAAATTGGAACGTGGCGAGCCTTGCTCGAAACCGGCCCAACTGAAAGAGAGCTTAAATCTGTTGGAAACGGAGCAAAGAAAACGTGAAAATGACAGTAAGTGAACTGCATGATTTTTTAAGTAATTGTTTTGTCGAGAAACTTGATTATGAGCCGATTGACGAAGGCTCCTTTATGAAGTTGAAAAACATGGCTGAAATTAACGCCTGTTTTACTGAAAGCCGGTTCTGAGATCAAAGCTGAAAATCATAAAACTCTTCGGCAATCTTGCTTTTAGGCCATTGGCTTGAAAGAACAAAAACACTTTTTCAAAAAATCTAACCCAAAAGCGTCCTGGGATAATTATTTGAAAAACGAAATTTTGATGGAACCCATGATGTGTAGAAAACTGATGGAATTATCATTTTGCTTTTTTTACTATCCAAAGTTCCACAAGCTTGGAATTTCTATCCACAGCTTGTAATGAGAAAAGAAGGCTCATTTTAAAATTATGCAAAGCGACGTTGGTTTTGGTGAGTTTTGGCAAGCCGACTAAAGGCTAGCTGATGAGGCCAGACACACGGAGGCCAAGAGACAGCGCATGGTTTTTGATCCAGCAGCTCTCTACGGAGCGGTGTCAGGTCGCGTGACTGCCGCCGCTAGCAGACTTCGGCCTAAAGGCTAAAAATACGCCAGAACTATGTCAATCGTCCGCGCACGACGGTTGACCAGAAAGGCCCTCAACAGGGCTAAAAATGATACTAAGGGAGGTAACTCCTACACAAACCACCCACACCCAACCCCCACCCACACCCCACCCCCCCCCAACCCACGCACGTACCCGCCCTACACACACCCCACCCCACGCATGCACACCCCCACCCCACGCACGCACACCACCACCCAACACACACACGCCCCGCCCCCTACCCACTCACTCACACGCACATAACTTTTTCTGATTTTTACACAAAAACAAAAGAAGCAACTTACTTAATTTTTTAATTACTGTTTTATAACTGGTTTAAATAAATGAACCTCCATGTAGTTAAAAAAGCTTACAGAAATATTTGATGATTTTGGGTGGGCGATTAATGCTGGAGTTGATAAAGAAGTGTTAAAGGACATGTTTGATGAATTTATAACAGAACTTTTTGAAAGCTTAACTATTCGAGAAGGTGTATTGAAAGCTGTTAGTAAAATCCCAGAGTCTTGGCCTAAACCAGTTATAAAGCTTTTTGCTATTTTACTTGATAATATTGCCCCCGAAGATGCTGACCTGCATGTGTCTGATGACCTTGAAGGAGTAACTGTTACCTTTAAACCTGATCAGTTTTTACGATTAGAAATAGACTGTAATAATAAATAACAGCTGAATTTACAATTATTTTTTTTATTTATTTTAGATTTAAAATGGCTGCCGAACTCAGTGAATCTGATTTAAAGAATTGTAATGAACTATTTGACGAGACAATGAAAGTGTTAAACATTGATTTTAGTGAATTTGGTTTTGAGAATGATGTAAACAATATAATAAAAGATTTATAGTGAACTATTTAACGAAGCAATCAAAGTGATGAACATTAACTGTATGATTCAGAAAAAGCTAAAATATTGGTGGGTGTTATTGTAAGGTTAACGTGTCTTGAAGTGTTGCAACGCTTGGGCGAAGAATAAAAGCGTGTTTTAACTTACTTTTATATACATTTATTTTTTTTAATTTACGTAAATATTTTGAGTTAAAAAAATGAGCCTCACAAACGCGTCTGAGTTTGAAAAACTGCCCGCCAGCGCACTGGTGAAAGGTAGTGACAAAACAATTAATCAATATGTTAGCGAAGTAGACATGGACAAACATTAACCCCACAAATGTTCATGAAAGCGTAGCACATGCCATCTCTAAAAACCCAGAGTCTCTTCAAATGGATGCCGCCAGTAAAAGTGCTGATTGGCCGTTCTGATAGATTATAAAACCCCGATGGATGATGTTGGCATGGGAGTCTGGTTTCAACTAACAGAACGAAGTATATTAGCTATGCGACTTAATACCAACTAGGCTTATTAACATGCTGACAATTTTAACCAGCAGTAAAGAATGCAACAATTGCGCGGTTTCTGGGTGGTCAGAATGAACAGTCTTGAAACATCAATTAGACAAACAAAGTTCCTATCCTAATAGATCGGCAATTCTCACCTTCCACTCCCAAAAGAGTTAGTTTTAAAATGAGCAGTCTTAAACTAAAAATCCTGACCACATTGTTTTATTGGTGCTTTTTAGCACATTTACATCCTGATAAAAAGAAGCGCAGAAAGAGTATCTAATTATGACAATAAAGCAAGAGTTGAACATTGATACATAACCTTATGCCAGTAATATCAACAGTAATCTCAGTTTGAAGAGCAAAAACAAACCAATCACTGTAAACGTATACACAATGTCTGTAGAATCCGGTCTAGTACCCTAAGGATTTCTCCCAACGCCTCCTAATTTTGGTGAACCACTTAACTAACTATGTAGACTTGATCCTGTTTGAAGAATACAAAGAGTCATTATGTATTAATCAGAACAATAAGCATACTTATGGCCTATAACGTCAAAGAATCAATACTATAGCAAGGAAGGGCTTTGTAGAAGATTTTTGGTCAGAATCCCTACTATAACGCAGCCGCCAGTCAAAAGAAGCATTGTAAAAGTTTGTAGACTGTGAAACCAAACTTATCTCACACTAAACCCAGGTTTCCTAAGTTACGCTTTAAAGAATAAACACAAAATGCAGAAAGTTCCATACGATGGTTTATGCTGACTTTGAAATCGCTCTTACCCGCATAACTAGGTACAATGGCCCGCAACAGCAAGAAACAAAAAACAACCATATTTAAGGCCTTCATCAAATCTGCTCGTAATGCGTTTTATTGTGTTTAGGTCAGACGGCAACACACGACAGAACCAGATATTTACAGAGGCCACCCAACGCAGCTACAATTTTAGAGCAGATTAAACCCACTTCGCAATCAGTTATCCAACCAACAAAATCTTTCAAACTTGTTATGACTTTCTGAAAGACCAAGAACGTCATGATTCATCTACACACTGTTGGATTTGCCAATAAAGAATTATTAGGCAATGCAGTAAGAGACATGATCACATTACTGAAAGTTTAGAAATGCAACGCACAACAAATGTAATCTTCAGCTTAAGGTTGACCCTCATACTTGGAAACTGCCATCTTCTTTCATACCCTAAGATGCTAACGAATCGCACATTTAATCATGCAAGCAGTGACATCTTGAAATAAAAGAGGGTTACCTGCATTGCCCATTCTTCAGAAAAGTACAATGACTTTTACTCTTACTGTTTTTATCCCTTTTATGACTCGGGCCGCAACAACTAATGGCTAAGTTTGGATAAGTTAGCAGGATCTCTAACAAGACTTTCCAATCACTAAACAATACCTTTTGCCCCATCTTTTAGTGCATAAAGGCTCTATCCTTATGAATGACAATTGAAACTCGTAGGGAAAGTTTTGACGAGCCAGCCCTACCACATAAAGAAATTTTTACTCTAGGCTTTACAGGCAAGCATAACAGACTCAGACAATGAATGACGCAAAGACAAGCCAGGGACAGATTACACTGTGAAACGATGGGCATATCACGATCAATATTATTGCTGACGTGTGTTTATTAGCAACGTCTTTCAAATTAAAGATCTACATGCATGAAACATTACCACGTAGACTCATCACATTACATCTCTGCCCCAGCCTTACTTGGGATCAGTCTTAAAATCTACAACCATTCAGATTGAACTTTAATTTCTGACTCTACCCCCACTTCATATAGAATTGAAGACGTGCTGAGGGAGAGGTATTAGCATGGTTCCCCCCTCCCATCCTTACTGCAAAGCCAAACAACATAATCTTATACGCAATGAACCCCACTAAACCATGACCTCCAACTATCTAATTGTAACTTAGACGCTAACAACCTGTATGGGTTGGGCTATGAGTCAGCCACTTCCACTGAGAAAAACTAAAAACATGATAAAAGACCTCCCGATGGTCAATACTGGTTAGGTATGTTGTCCCAGCTTACGCCTGATAATCCCAGCAGGACTAATCATTGAAGTAGACCTTAGATTACCTAAAGAATTACAACTATCTCCACAACGATAACCTCCTAGCCTCAAAATATAGGAGCCCTATCGAACCTCCTACACCTTGTACGCCATCTTAGTACAAAAACTAAAATAATGTGTGCCCATAACAGTCTCCTACATTTTACCTAAGACACGGACAGAAACTACAGCTGTTCACAGAATAATTATCTGTGATCAATGAGCCCTTTATGAGGCCATACATCAAGAAGAACACTGATCTTAGAACCCAAGCCACTGACGTCTTCAGCAAACGACTTCTTTAAACTGATGAACAACATCTGTTTTGGCAAAACCATGGAGAACGTACACAAACGTAAAGATGTGA
Source organism: Conus ventricosus (assembly GCA_018398815.1). Taxonomy (NCBI): domain Eukaryota; kingdom Metazoa; phylum Mollusca; class Gastropoda; order Neogastropoda; family Conidae; genus Conus; species Conus ventricosus. The sequence continues at coordinate 24,550,318 of CM031617.1, read as the reverse complement.
AATAAGTTACACAAGAAACCAAGCAACTAAGTTTGCCTTCAAAACACATCTATCAAGACTTTAGAAATTTAACGACAGCCAGTTGGTATTATGATGAAGAAAAAAGAAAAGTTAAGTTGGACCAAGCCTGTGTTTATTGGCTTACTGTGTTAGAGTTGGTCAAGTTATTAATGTTTAGAATTCTGTACGACTACTTTAAACCGCGGTACCCAGAAGCAAGAGTACTTTACAACAGACACTGATAAATTTTTACTTCTAGACTTCCCCACAGAAGACTTCTATAAAGACTAGAAGCAGAAGTGGCTAAAGGAGCGATGGGTTTAGGTACGAACACATACGACTATTCCAAAAGACCGTACTTTACATTCAACTGTGAACAAGAAAGTAATTGAAAGTATGAAGGATTAACCAATGGGCCGGTTATCAAAGAATATGTTTGGATTGAGCTCGAAGATGTATAGCGATGACCAGCCAGAACTTCTGTAATGAAAAAGCTAAAGGCATAAAGTAAGAAGTTGTCAAAAAAAAATATCACTCAACATACTACCAGCAGCCCTCTTTGAAAAACAACGTATTTTATCACACAAATGCTAATTCTGCGCTCTACACTTCATCAAGTAGCACACAACGCTTTTAACAAGAAGTCACTAGTCCCTAAAATAACAGGGAGAGAACTTACGTCATCCTGAGTTCTCAAATGCTGTAGGGCACTGGAGAACTTTAAAGATAACTCGACTGACTTGGCTTGTACTTAACTTCAGAACTTAACATGTACTTAACTTGTACTTACTTAACCCGTAGAGCGCCTTTTAGTCAGTCAGCTGACGCGAAATAAAAGTAGCTTTCCCAGTGCCTATGGGCAGTCCCCTGGACGTCATGCATTTTCTATGAGTTTTTATCTTACTATTTCTATCACCGGACTCAACTAGAGTTTGCGTAAGAACGCCTTATAAGTCTGAAGTCTTAAAATAATATGTAAATGAGACCACACGTGAGGGAAAGCCCATTTATTCTTATCACTGACTGGGTGGCCAGCCAGCACTTCGTGTCTCGCTTGCAAAGATGGCGGCGCAACCTGACAAGGCCCCAGCGCCCCAAGTCAACGTAATAACCACAGCTGAGCATGCTCTTGCTGATGATTTTTTGACAAACACAGTAATCTATTATATTCACGACTAACTCGAGCATGAAGGTGAGATGATGAGAGTGTTGAATTGCCGACCCTATTCGTCATTATTGAGTAGGGCTCTGTGACCTCCTCAGTGTGTGTTTCAGCAGATATCGTCAGTCGAACGAGCCAGCCAAGTGGTACTCTGCACTGCGTGCTGGTTGTCCAGTGATGCGAAATCAAGCGAGAGGTGGAATCGTGGCCTGCACGCGGGCGTGACCACGGTGAAATACGCGAAAAGGTAAGGGGAAGATAGCAGTGAAAGAGAGGGTTGAAGTTGAGCAAGGGGGTGTGTGGGGGAGGGGGGGGTGGCGGGTCGTGGAGGGTTCAGTCTGCATCGAGTGTGAGCGTCATGAAGACATCCCAAAACTATATTACTTTCATATTTACAGGTGTAAGTGTGGACAATACACACTTTAATTATCAACTTTATTTGCTGTGTGTTCTTGTTTGGATGTGGTACATAACTACATCTGTTTTTGATCGTGCAAAAAAAATCTAATCCCAAATCTACCAGCCTAAATACTTTTGATATTATCCAAAATTAAAACAAAAGAAGCCAGATTCAAAATCTTCATTCAATTTCCTTCAAAATGATATAGAATTCATTCTTCTATCTTTTGTAGTTTCTGAGCTAGAATTCTTTTTGCTAATTATGACCACCCCAAATTCATGAGATTTTCCCCTGCACCTGGCAGCACCTTTGATTTGTACTATTGTGAGGCACGAACGGGTTAAGAAACCTGACTAGTACTTATTAAAGAACCTAAACTTGTACTTAACTTAAGAACTAACTTGTACTTAACTTAAGAACCTAACTCGTACTTAAAAAAGAACTTATAATTTTTTGTACTCAACTTGTAATTATACTTGCACTTAACTTAAAAAGTACTTGTATAACTAACTTAACTTGTACTTTATTTAGTTCTTAACTTGTACTTTATTTAGTTCTTAAAAACTATACATAGAAAATGGATCTACAGCAGAGGTTGCACTTTTTTTGCAGAAGTCGCTCTTCTTCTTTTACTGTGGGGGCTTGCGGCTTTGTTGTTAGGTATGGTGTTTGTATTTGTATGCAAAAAAAACGCCAACAACAGCACAGCGCCCAATACATAATGATACATCTTATTGTTTGATTGTGATTGTGTTGTGTTAATTGTGTTGTTGTTAATTGTTTGTTGTTGGTGGAGATGTGTATTATTATCTAACAATTTTTGTTTTGCTGATTGTTTGATTTTCTTAGTCTGTTCCATTCAGCCAGTTTACGCCCGCCTCAACACGTCCAGGATTTTAGACTTAGAAACATTACTCACTTGTGGTACATTCACTTGTGGTACATTCTGCTCCTGCGGGACTGTCCTGCGGTTGTCCTGTGGCGCCTTCTTCTCCTGATTGCTCATTTTTTTTTATTGCGATTAATTTTTAATATGATCAAAATTAATATGATTAAAAGTAATTAACCCCATGATGAATGGCATAACATCGTCCCAAATCTGTAATACATGTCACATGCAAGAGTTTCTAGGACTTGTTTAAAACCGGTCTTGTGATAAGTCGTATTTTAAATCTTCTTCTGAATCAACTGGTGCAATCTTACTTACTAACTTAGCATATAGGCTAATCATTGTCTGACCCACGATCTAACCATTTTTGACCCAGCTGTGCTTCGTACCTAGCGTAGTACTTCTCAATATCTGAGTAGACAGATGCTGAATCTGTTAGATACTTAGTTCAACACCTAAATACTGTCTAGTTTTTCCGCAAGCAGCTAGAGAATATAATCTTTCTTTATGGCAGCGGTCTACGGAGTAGTCTGCTAGCTCCTCACACTTTAATAGTTCGTCACAATCCATTTTTAAAAGCAATAAAAAATAATATAATACTTTTAAAACCATGAGTTTAAAGCTGCTTAATTATGCAGTGCCTATTGTTGATGTTATAGTTTATTCAACCCTTGCAAAATGTTTGTTGGGGATAAAGCCGCCCAACATGGGGAAGATAGAAGATTCGCCAAAACTAGTTGCAACTTTATTTTAGCTTTAACAACAAAAGATTATCTGATTAAAAAGCACATAGACAGCCTTTCGTATTATGATTATTTTAATTATTTTTTTAGTTAATAAAAAGATGAGTGAAAAAATGATTATCAATACGATTTACCACTCGGCTGTAATTAGCGGCCTTAGTATAGGCTATAGCGTGTTAGCAAAAAACATGTTTAAAATTAAGCTGGCTGACCTAGGAAGGTTAGACATTGAGGTTGTTGTTAAGGTTATAGTTGTAATTACTGCAGGGATTGCGTCAAAAGACTTTCTTGTTACACAGGGGATTATCCCAGAAAATATTAGTTCATAGACAGATTAATCTAGAAAATATTGATTTATAAAAAGATGGCGGGAGTAGTTTATGATGGTAGGAGGAGCTATTGTTAATGCTTTAGCCTTTTCTGGAAGCAATTATATGTTTATAGTAAATTGCGGTCCGATGAAGAGAGAGAACGTCATAACAAGGCAATAGAAGATTTAGCTAAGGCAAGAGACGCTTACGAGAAAAGACGAATTGCTCACTTAGACTTTATTAATAAAAAGTTAAGAGAACAGGGACATCCATAGCACACATTTACAGACGTGATGACGCAATGAATGAGTATTACTTAGTGACAGGAAAGAAGTTTCTAACATCGCCACCGCCAGAACTGTCTGACTTTTATGAACCGTCAGAAGAACAGAAAATAGCAGAAATTGGTTTTATTGTGGTGCTATGGGAGCAATCTATATTCTTGCACAAACAATCTAAAAAACAATTAAAATACAATTAAAATACAGTCCATCTTATGGACAATACGAATACAAAATATATTATTCTCCTAAAGGTTATTGGAAAGGAAAGACTGCTATTGAAAAACTAAGTAAACTGCTAGAGTGTCTGAATCAGATGCGAAAGACTGGCTTTCAAAACAGGCAATTTTGGGCAAATATATTTGCCTGCCCCAAAAAGAATAATAAGGCCTAGATTTGTTAACTCAGTTCCTAAGACACCCACCACATGGACTTGCTGTATCTTCCACATGATAAAGTTAGAAGAAAAAGTTTAAGTATGCTCTGACAGTTGTTGACATGGCTTCAAGATACAAAGACGCTGAACCTTTAAACGGATAAAAGCTCAACTGCTGTGGCTGTAGCTTTACAACAAATATACATGCGAGGCCCATTAAAGTATCCTAGAATGATTCAAGTTGATGATGGAAATAAGTTTAAAGGTTCTGTAAACCAGCTGTTTTTAAACACATGTTACAGTTAAGAGAGGGATCCCAGCAACCATCGATCCACAGGCCCTAGTAGAAAACTTTAATAAGAATCTACTGAACGCCTGTTTACCTATCAATATCACAGAGAAATTATGGACAGAACGCCTAACACAGAATGGGCTAGGAATTGCCACAGTCCTTACGCGCCATGAACAATGAAAATTTAAAGCAACAGGGTTGAAACCAGTAAACGCAATCAAGTTAAAAAAAATTAGCATTACTGAAATGCAGGGGACTCAAAAACTCTTGCCGTTTGGACTAAAAGTAAGATACTTGTATGCTCCTGAGAGGCAGAAGGTGATGTTAGAAATAGAGCCACAGATCCTATATGAGCGTAGACGTATATGAAGTTGAACGAATTATGAAAACATCCCTCCCGTATATTATTTAAGAAGACTCTCTCTTCTAAAAAGCCTGCCCCTAAAAGATCGTTTGTCGTGAAGAGCTGCAAGTTGTCCCCCAAACACAGTAAGTTAACAAAAAAAATAGTATTTATTTTTTGTTAACTTATTTTTTTTGGGCTCTATTTTGGTTTAACCGATCATGTTTTGTTTTTCAATGTTCTGTTTAATTGCATCAGTGTCTACCTGTCGTGAAGTAAAAGTCTTTTCTCCACTCCTTTTGAAGTTCAATTTTTTGCCGTCTATAATCCTCTCCGTCAGCCATAAGCTTCTGAAATTCATCGTCTGTAATGTTTCATCCTGTAATGATTTGCTTATTCTTAATCTTAATGAACAAAGTTTTGCTGATGCTAGGGCCACAATGGCAGTGTGCTTTTGTAATTTAGGAGTTAATTTTTTTTAAACCGCACTTACAATCATAGACACGGCGCCTAACCCTAAACCAAGGCCCCCTAATGCTAAAGAGACTGCGCCCCAGCCCCGGTGGCTAAAAGAGCAACACTAGACCCAGCACTTACGCTAGCTACGGCGAGGAGCCAGTAATTACATAAGAAAGAGTATTTAAAGCTTTAGCATATTTCTTTCTAGTAACTCTATACTTATCTAAGTCGCTTTCTATTTCCTTTTGAAGTTCAGTTTATTTGCTCTAACCTAAACTGTTGAACCTCCATTTTTAAATAAGATTATTTTTTTTAATTAATCTGTACATATCTTCTTATTAATCCCTCTGACAGCACTTCATCAACAGAGTAAAACGCAATAAAATCAACATACTTAATGAAAATAAAGTCGAGTACTGTTAGTTGTCTTTGTCAACCATCACAGTAACCTTGTCAGATGATACAGGGGGGTTATTTTGTCTCCGTTTTTTAGTAATTGCAATACTGAGCTTAAGAGGAGCATCCAAGTTTTCAGCCTTTATTTGTATACCTCTGATTAACGGTGTTCTGGCAAACTAGTATCGCCCTCCCTCGGAGTAATAAATAACCGAAAAATCATCGTCATTTGCCTAGGTAGTGACGATAGCGTGGGGTAAATTCTAACCTAGTTATTTCAATCTGTTTTTTTCTGTTGTGTTTCCTGGAACCAGGCTAACAAGAATGGGCCCTTCATCCAAAGCTTTTCTAAAATTGTTTTTCTTATCAAGTATACATTGGGGCTTCGTAGTTCAAACTTTAAATTCCAAGCAATTTCAGGAAGCACGCCCAAGCATTCTCTCTTTTATGAAGTTTGTATTCATGTTGCCAACATCGTTAGCCCTTAAATTTCTTATCTCTTCTAGGAGGATATGCTGTCGTTTTTTGTCTTCAATTTCTGTTCGTTTGTAAACCCCGTCATCTGTGTACTCAAATCCATAAACATTTCCTGGCACTCCTATTAAATCAACTCGGCTGTGTCTCCTAGGTCTTTTAGCTCTACTGCAACGCATTTAGGAGCTAGCTGCCCTTTTGATTCTGGCCCCCGAGACATTCTTTTTAATATAAATAAATTGTTATAAGCAATCAATAATAAACAATCTACAATAAACAAACGTATTGAACTGGGGGGGTCAGTCCGTAAGCATAGCTTAGCGTGCTTAGATTTTTCTAACTGCACTTTTATTTTTTTAACTCATCTTTGTCCCTCATTATATAATTTTCACTTAAACATTCTTCAAAACTATCTTTGTCCTTAGTGTAAAAAAAATAATACAACCGATTTTAACTGCGATCTAAAGTCTTTTAAGACTGCATTGTATTTTTGAGTTAAGAGCCACACAGAAACTAAGGCGTGGCGGGCCGCTAAAGGCTAGCTTGACAGAGCTTTTCTTTTTTTTAACAATGTCCTCGTTCAGCCGAACAGTCATCAATAATAAACAGTGTTTTCAGTTCCCTCAAATAGTCTATAGTAATGTTCTAAACAGTCGCTCAGTTTGTCGCTAGGATCAACTAGAAATATATTATCGTCTGTCCAAATAAACTTCCTTTCTTTGTAAGACTTGTTGTGCTTAATAGTTGTGCAGAATATAACAATGTGCTCGTAATGAAACCTGTATATTGTTTGTAACAAATCAAGTACGAAGACAGTTTTCCCACACCCAGTAATCCCGCAGATAAGAGAACAGTGCGGATCTTTAGGAAGAAACTTCAATCTATCCATCTGTTTTTATTAGAATATTTCTTCTACATTTTAATAAGCCGCGTCTTTTAGCCGTTTTCTTCAATGTTTAACTGAGCATCACAAACCATAAAAATGTGCATTTTTATTGGGCCGTTTCCGTCTGCTTTCTTGGTGAATATTTATTTTTATAACCGTCTTGCCCTATCCTTTCTCCACTTCCAAACAATCTGTTGTCAAATGTGGATCTAAAGTCCGCCACAGCCCATATTTGGTTATTAAGTAGTCTCGAGCCTTACATCATAAAGGCGAAGTTTTTTTACATACACGATCAACTGCAGGATCCCTTTGCCTACCTGCAGCGAACAACTTTCTTATTTCATCAAAGTGTTGGTGAGGTAAAGTCCGCGACCCGAATACAACTGATCCAGACTTGCCATTTATTGCACAGTCAACCTTCTCAATTTTTGGATTATAAAACGCTTCTGATTCTCTATGAAAAGGAGTTGTTTCTTCAGTAAACAAGAACAAAATTCCTTTTAAAGACTTCAGAGACTGATTTAAATGTATGTTCCAAAGAGGTCTCGCTTGTTTCTATTTCTGTAGTGGAGTGTATAACTCTTTCATAATAAATAACCGTTTTACTTTTATACTGGGTTAAATTGTTCTGGCCATCCAGGTTAGTAACAACATCAAACTCAAGAGAGATGTCGCTGACTTGGTATTTAGCTAAGGGTCTTCAGATAGAACGACAGAACCGCTAGGATTAAATGTCAAATCATAACTAAGTTTTTCTTTTAGTGCGCCTTGGTAATATGGCATATGCGTCTTTAACAGTTCAAAATCTAGAGGAATGCAGAATCTGTTGCCAAATGCTTCTGCTACTGCCTCATCTTTAACATCATCCTTTGCATCCCCCGCTTTAAGCCTATGCTGAGGCTGTTTGGGCCTTGTATTCCCTGATAAACTTTCTCTTTTCTTTCTTTTTAGGCAGCCATAGGTCAGAATAGAGGGCAAAAATGTCTGCCTCACCTAGTACAAAGACTTCGCTGCCCTCCAGTTTAATTACTATATGTTTAACGATGGCCCTGCCTAAATTACAACAACAGTAGCATTAGGTCTGCCGATGTAATATCTATTTTGAATGATAGTTTAGCAGTGCCTGGCATTAAACATCGTCAGCGCCAAGATCGGGAACTTAACTATTAAATCTTGTCCAGGCTCAACTGTTGATGGAGTATTTACACTAATTACTGTCTGCCTTATACCTTTTACGCCGTGGGTTCCTTCTCTTTCTGTATGGATCGAGGTCACAACCGTATGAGTTCATTTTTTTATAAAACAAAAAAGAATATAAATAAAAAATATGGATGAAGATTTTGACGCGCCTGATCCTTCTGAAGAAGAAAGAGGCTTGCCAGACCCTTCATTTGAAGAAGATGAAACAGAATTAGGCCCTTCATTGCGCGAAGAACTTGAAAGAGCAGCAAGGCTCTTCAATCCCTTCATTAGAAGAAGCAGAAACACCCCCTTCAGTTAGCGCATCTCGTGCAGAACTATTAACAAATAGAATTAACTCATTCTACATAGCTTAGGACTAGAGCCGCCAGAAGGCCACAGCCCTTTTGATTTAAGATAGATAAAAGCAACCATCTGTATATAAGAACTAGCAGAGGAAATTTTGTAAGAGTTACTACAAAGCCAGATCCAACTAAGTTTTTAAAACTAAACACAATTAGACAGAGATTCCTGTTGCCGACCAAAGGCGATTAAACATTTTAAATTTAAAGGCCTGAGGCTGTTAGTCTTTTACAAAACTTGGGCAAGAGTTGCAACACATCGGAAATAGAAATGTCCCCTTTCAGATTTAGGGCCAAGAATAAGTGATGCGGCAGCAGAAATTGAGACGAGTTTTTAATGAGGAAACAGTCAGAAAAACATTAGAAACAAATGGCGATTCTCCATGCCTATGCGTGAAATCCTGGGGCTTAATGATCGCCTAAAGTCAATAAGGGCGAACTAGAAAACAATTTGGCAAAACTTGGTGAGCTAGATAGAGAGATAGAAGAAGAAAAAAATAAACTCGCTGATGCAGACGATAACAATTTAGGGAGAGAAGAAAAGGCTAGAATACAGCAGAAAATACAAGATTTAATGCTACAAAGGGCGGCCAGGTTAGAAGTGCTGTCTACAAACAGAGCGCACTAGCATCACAAACAAGCAGAATAAGAGAAACTATAAACAGAATACTTTATGAAAACACTACGCTAGCTGAAAGAATAAGAACTCTGTTCAGGAGCAGGGGATTACAATAGTTAGCAATTAACAGCGTTGGTTTGCTATCTCTACGCTCGTTTATGCTTTAGCCGGCAGTGTCCAACAGGACCATAGCGCCTCCAACGCCTCAGCCTGGTAAAAGTTGGATTAGAAAACAATTACACCATCTAGCAAACTTATTAAAGAAGTTAGCAGCCAAAGCGCTTGATGCTCTGCGTGGCATAATAGGCAGTGTTGTTAGTTGGTTTTGTCTACTATAGGCAAAGTTGCTGGTTATATGGCTGACCATCTGTGGGCGTTAGGAGTGCTAGCTGCTGGATTAAATTTTTAGTGAAATAAAGTATAGCTAATCCAGTAAAAGTTAAAAATACAACGAGGGCCGTCTTTTCGCTAGTGTGGCTGTCAAGGTGAGGCAGATCAACAGTGGCGTGCTTTCTGGGCTGCTTTCTGGCTGTGAGGCGCTTATAACTGATCGCTTTCTTTCAGGGCTAGGTACTTTCTTTAAAATGGATGGTGCAGGCCTTGTGTTTAAGCTTTGATTGTGGCCTAAGTTTTGGTCGTCCTCCAGCTATGAGGATTTCATTGTATAATTCTGTATCATGCCAATCTGTAGTCTAAGTCAGAGGTAGCATGTATAATCCATGGCCTACAACAAAGTCAACCTTTGACCTAGCATGTGCAAGAACGTCTTGATACCTTTGTATGCTGGCGGCAAATCAACAGCAGAGTTAATACATCTTCTAAATTAGCTAGAAATTGTTTTCTGGCATCAAAGCCTGTAGATTGATCTACTATGCTAGACTTGGTCTGTGCTGTGCTCCTAATAAACACCAAACGTATGTCCTTATGGAGTCATTGAGTCTTTGCACTCCTGGCATTGTTAAGCCTTCACTTTCATCTAAGATAAATGTTGCCCAAGCATTAGGGCGTTTTTGTTCAATTGACCCTAATCGAACTTGTTTGCCTGGTTGAAAAGAGGTGTGGCCAGGCCAGTAGTCATAAGTATATTCTCTTTTTACACCCCACAACTACAATGTGCGTAACCCATGATTGCGGTCTAACTTTTGTCTAAAGTCAGTTGAAGGATTAATGTTAAATTCGTTGCAGATTCTTTCATATGCACTATTGTCCATTGGGCTGCTGAATGGATTAAACGCGCTGTCGCTTGGGAGGGTTACTTGTAGTTCAGTTAGTATTCGCCTGTACTGGTAATAAACATGAAAGTTATATACTGACCTTACTAAAAGATTGGGATGGTTTAAATGGTTTGCATATGAAACGCCGCAGCCAGTAGTTGCGTAGTAAATCGCAAAATTTAACTGATTCTGGTAAAACGACATAAGGCGGGACGACCATGCTGATGGCACTCTATCATTATTTATTGGCGGATTTAAATATCTAGTTAGAGGGTTTACAAGTCTAACTTGGAAGCCGTATGATTCGTCCACTGCAATGGTTAGCAGACTGAAGTCCAAAGATTTGGGGCTATAAAACGCTCCTACATTGTAAGTGGCACTTTCGTTATATTTAAAAGGTTCCATTTTTTTAAAATTAGTTTTTTAAATAGTTATAAAAAGGATGTACATAATAATAATAATAATAATGGGGATTTATATAGCGCCTTCCACGGCACAAGGCGCTTTACAAAGGCAGAAAAAATGCAATTGCTAAATGTAAAGAAAATGCATTGAAAAAAAACGGCTCAGAAATGAAAAACAAAGGCTCTCTCTCATTCTCTCCCACGCGCACACACACTCTCACGCACAGACACAACAAACCACAACAGCCGCAACAAGCACAAACTACTAAGCAATCCACAAAATAACAAAAGTCAATCAACTATCTGGTAATGACTGTCTTCTTAGTATTGTTTGAAAAGGTAGGTTTTCAGGGAGGTTTTGAAGGAAGAAAAGGTTTGAGAATGTCTTAAGTCATAGGGAGTTTATTCCAGAGTTTGGGAGCTGCGTATGAGAAAGCTCGTTCGCCATGCTGTTTACGATGGGGGCGGTAACTGGGAAAGCGGAAGGTCCTAGTGTCGGTGGAGGAGCGGAGCGTACGTGATGGGACATATACTTGAAGGAGATCGGATAGATAGGCAGGGGCATCGCCAGTGAAAATCTTGAAGCAGAGACAACAACATTTGTATTTAATTCTTTTTTTCAACGGGGAGCCAGTGCAACTTTTTCAGGAGAGGGCTGCAGGGTTGGGTCCTAGGAGATTTGCAAATGAGACGGGCTGCAGAGTTCTGTACACATTGGAGGGGTTGGATGACAGTTGAGGGACAGCCAAGGAGAACACAGTTGCAGTAATCTAGCCTTGAAAGGATGTATGATGAAACGAGAGTTTTTGTGGCGTCTTCAGTGAGATAGGGTCGAATAGCAGCAATATAACCAAGCAAAACGAGCGTGTTTTCTTAACGTACCCAATTGAAAATAGACGCGGTGATTGTAGGGTCGCCCTTAGAGAAATTGGGTTTAAAGTAAAATGGATTAACATATCTGAAAAAGATAAGAATAACTGGGTGGATATTAAGGACGGGCAAGGCAATCTATTAAAACATTTAAAAATACCCGATGGTTACTACAACTTTTGTTCTTTAAGAGAAGTATTTAGCAATTTTAACATTAGGTTAAAAATTAATGAGGCAAATCTTATAATTACTATAAATTTTCCAGAACTTAAAGAAAGGGAGTACATTTTTCCTAGAAGCCTTGCTCGAATTTTAGGCTTTTATGACAGTGGTGAAACATATCATATTAAAACACATATGTACTTAAAAAGCGGTCTTTATGAGTATGTAGGCAGTAGACCAGCCGATTTTCTCGTAAACCCAATTTTGTATGTCCATTTACAACAGTTAAGAACAGATACTAATTTGTTTAATGGCTATCCATCTACAGTTCTACGAGCACTGCCGCCAACTAAGGCAGGGTTTTGCGATTATCAGTTATATAGTTTTGGCGGAGACAGTGAATTTAAAGAATTAATTGAGGGCTCTTTAAATTCATTAGATGTAAAAATAGCTAATCAAGACGGAAAGCCAGTTGTTTGTTCTAATTTATTGATAGTGCTAGAAGTAGAAGAGCATATTAGAAGAGTAGTAAGGACTCAGTCCGCGGGCGTTAATAGCGTAAATCATTAGAATTTTATGTGTCTGGAGAGAATGTAAATATGTTTGTTCACGATCACCCATCTTATTTTGCACGGAAACCCCCGTTTCAATGTGCTAATTACGTCAATTTTAGAGGTTTTTTGCATGTTAATTTTCTTTGGAAACAGGTGTTAATTTTGGCCAAAACTGGCATGAAATGGACGTGATTAGTATGTGAAAAGGGGGTTTTCGTGAAGAATAAGATATGGGTGAGCTTGAACGAACATATTTACATTCTCTCGGGGAATATAAACCATCAATAAATGACAGACATCAATGTTACCTGCGGTAATGGTCATGCTAAGGTACAAGCATTTTATTCTTATAGTTCTTATCATTCTAATCTGGTGGCAATGGGAGGATATGTGGAAGAAAGAATAGGAGTGGAGGGAAACAGAACAAGGAAAAGGAAGGCATCCATAGAAACTTTCCTAATAAGACGGTCCTTGATAAGTCTTAAATGTAAACGTGCGTGTAAAAACATTGTCAGTTCATTATGTGGTAATTTTTTTTTGTAAGGAAAAGTTTCCCTTCATCCACAAGGCATCTATCCAACCATATTCTAATGAAATCGAGTTTCATTCATGACATTGTGTGTGTGGTGTGTGTGTGTGTGTGTGTGTGTGTGTGTGTGTGTGTGTGTGTGTGTGTGTGTGTGTGTTTGGGCATGCGTGCGCGCATGCTTGCATGCGTGAGTGCGTTCATGTGCGTGTGCGTGTGCGCAAGCGCATGCGCGCGTGCCCGTGTGTGTGTATATGTGTGGGTTTACTCAGTGATATTTGTCTGATGGTAGTGAGTGAAGTTGTTAATGGGATGGGTGGCTTGCTGATCTGTTGGTAAACTGATGATTGGTCTTTTTTTTCAAACTGTTGTATGTTGGGTCATCACATGGTTAAAAGTGTTCGTGAGGACTTCAGGATCTTTAAAACGATCATCCAAGGGGCCATGGGAACTGTTCAGTTTAAGTTTGTCAAACTCTAATTATGATGGTTGCCTTTCACTCTCATTTTCTTCTTGAAATGTGTATTTAAAGTTCATAATGACAAGGTCGTGCTCACTACCAACATCAGCTGTTGGAAGTGTCCTTGTTCTTGTCATTGATTCCAGACCTGTACCGGTGCTTCACAAGGAAATTGTCTATATGGCTGTGTGGTACAGAACATTTGAGGAGCACCATGTCCACTGTCTGGATGCTTTTTGTTACCAACAGTATTGGCTAAAGCTTTGACTTTATCACTGGATTATTTTAGTAGTCACAGTCCTATAGATTTCATGATCAAGTTACACTAGGGGTCACAAAATGAATCATCGTCTTGGGTATGTGCACAAACCGTGGCATTCGAATCATCCTAAATCAGCCCTGGAACGAGCCAAGTCAATTCCGAGATGTCAAGCTCTCAAAAGCAAAGAAGCGGATGCTGCAGAGACGGACCGATGCATACTGACTTTGACTATCACCACACAACATCCCGGTGAAAAACATTCTGTGTCGCAATTCTCGATCCTTAGGAACGATCCAACACTGAAAGATACATTCAACCAACCTCCACTTGTGGCTTTCAAGAGGGACAAAAGCCTTGGTGACCATCTTGTGCATGTGCCTTCCATTCTACGTACCCTTCTGCTCAAGCTGGCAATTTCCCTTGCAAGAAACCTAAATGTAAAAACTGTACTTTTATTAACCCTGCAACAACTATCCAAGGCCCATCAGATCATAAGTTTCAGGTGAAATCCCATTTCACATGCCAAACTCAAAATGTTGTCTATGTCCTGACCTGTACCTTGTGTGCCATGATGTATGTAGGAGAAACATACAGATCACTCAATGATCGCTTCAATGAACACAGGGACAACATTCTGACAGGAAAAGATACACCAGTGGCAACCACTTTACTTCTGAACACCATAAACTGTCGCACATCAGAGTGGCAGCGTTTTGGCGCAATGGACAAAAGAGGGCCAATACCGCAAATTCATGGAAAGCCAGCTAATAGAACGCCTTGGCACTTTGAGTCCTTATGGACTCAATGTCAGGGAATAAACTTGTTTCTCTCAAGCTGAAACCCCCCTTCCCCCCCCCCCTCCTGCTCCTCCCCCTTGTTCTATACCATGTTTTTCCTTACCACCACCCCTCCCCTTTCTCTGAAAACCACCACCCACATGATCCTCTCCCCCCACCTTCCCCCCCCTCTTTGCCCCACCCCTTTTGTTGACCATATTAATACAGTTCACCTTTTCCCCACCCCCTCCCTACCTTTTTGGCTGAACTGTGGTCACAGAAACCTGCCAGCTTCCCCTACAACTCAACACTTCACTTCGTGACCAAGTGCTTACAGCACGACACGTTGAAGAGTTCCCCAAAAGGTACCTTTTTTCTTTACCTTTATATTTTAAGTTATCCGGAAAAGGTACAGCAGTCAACATTTCTTCATATTGTGTATCACACCAACGACTGCAACCCCACCATCCCTTCCGTATCCACCTTTTTTGCCCGTGCCCTATCCACCTTTAGAACCCTTCCCACTATTCCCCAGTCCCTTGCCGTTTCGTACTTGAAGTGTACCTTAACTAAGACCAGATACACCAACCATGTGTTGTTTTTTGGGAGAACTTGTTTGCGACGGAAACTGATTCCTAAAGGCCTCCAGTTAAACTTCCATTCTTCACCCAGTCCACTCCTCGCCAGCAAAGAATTACGTGCATCCTTCGCTCTACCATTTTTCAGGCTGATGACTTCTTTAGTGCATGACTATAGCATATCACTTCAACAACTGGATCGCCTTAAATGCCATCTGAGGTATCAGCTTGATACCTGTGTAGCAACCCCACTTCCCTATGATTATTCAAACTACACAGATCGCCAACCGTCAGTTGCATACCTCCTTCAAACAACGAAATCTTCCAAGCTTGAGAAACTTTCACCCAAGAAAACAACCTTTTACTCTCTCAAAGGAAAACCAACTACCAGGGGAAGAAAACTTGTTGTCACAATCCTGACAGCCTACCCCTTACTGATGCCCAACGACATTTACTATCTAAGGGTCTGAAATTTGTCCCACTACAACCCCATACTCATAAAAACCGACACGCTGTTCGACTGTCAGCGCTTTTTTTCGCCGTCTTCGCCTTGCTG
>CM031617.1:24514647-24528784 GCA_018398815.1 Conus ventricosus | reverse complement strand
GGGCTTTTTCGCTGCTTTCTTGTGAATATTTTTTTTAAACCCCCTTCCCCTCCCCTTTCCCACTTCCAAAAAAGTCTTTTGTCAAAATGGATCTAAAATCCAACCACAGCCCATATTGGTTGTTAATTTAGTCTTCGAGTTTTACATCATAAAGGCGAAGTTTTTTTACATACACGATCAACTGCAGGATCCCTTTGCCTACCTCCAGCGAACAACTTTCTTATTTCATCAAAGTGTTGGTGAGGTAAAAGTCCACGACCCGAATACAACTGATCAGACTTGCCATTTATTGCACAGTCACCTTCTTAATTTTTGGATTAAACGCTTCTGATTCTCTATGAAAAGAAGTTGTTTCTTCAGTAAACAAGAAAAAAAATTCCTTTTAAAGACTTCAGAGACTGATTTAGATGTATGTTCCAGAGAGTGTCTCGCTTGTTTCTATTTTCTGTAATGAAGTGTATAACCCTTTTGTCACGGTCAAATTCAACACAACCGAAGTGTGGTCAGTCGTCGGCCACTCCAACTGGACATAAGTCCAAACTCAAACATTCTAGGCGTCAGAAGACGGGGCCCATAGGTCGGGTCCGGCCAATTAAGCATAGGGGAGAGGCTCCACAGAGACGTTCTGTCCCGCCAGACGACTAAGCGGCTTGACCGACGCCTCGATGTCTAGCGAGACGAGTCGTAGAGCCCGGCTCAGACTCATCTGGCCACTTTGTGGAACCAGCGTCATTGTTAGTTTAGACGTCGTGGCGCCCACCCAGACTCAGCTAGCCACTTTAGAGTGACCAGTGTCCACACGGCACCAGTTTAAGTAGGAAAAGGGGGAAGGTAGTGTGTGGTGGGGGTGAAATCTAGCTAATCAATTAGATGACCAATTGACCACCACAGAGAGTAAGGCGTGTCGGCATGACTGGCATGATTTGAACATCCAATGGAATTGGGGGGAGCTAACTTCGGGTGTCAGGGCGGTAAAAATACTGACCAATGGTACTCGCCCGTTTTGGACAGTTCGGAACGAATAAGAAGAATGTAGAGTGAAGAACGAGAAGGGGGAGGAGAACGGAGAGAGAGGGAGAGAGAGGGGAGGTTGGAGTGTGAGCTCTGCAGGGAGAGAAGGGCAGAGAGAGAGAGATGAGGAGAGAGGAGAGAACTAAATTGTAGCATTGAGCACCAGAGATAGTCTGCAGAGGAAGGACAAAAGAGAGATGTGGAAAGAGAGATTTTGTTAACTAATGAAGAGAAAAAGAAAGAAAAGAAAAGGAAAAAGAAAAGCAACCATGTCCATTTAATAGAGCAGACTAGGAGAGAGAGAGAGAGTGCAATGCGTTAATGCAGGAAGGAAGAAAGGAGAACAGATTGATGTTGATAGTCACTGTTCTATCTAAACCGGGGGTTCGACCTCATACTTGGCCAGCGCCACTTTCATCGGCAGTCCACCTGACCAACGCCAGCAGTCCAGCCTGACCGGTGCTAGCAGTCCAGCCTGCCCGGGTGCAAGCAGACCAACACCAGTGCAGCAGTTGTGCCGTGTTGTGAAAGTGCCCATTGAAAAAAAAAAGGGAAAAGAAAAAGACAGTGATTCGTGAATAGTTAAGATCACCTGGCCAGGTAAAGTAGAAATCTATTTATACCCGGGTTAGTTAATGATGTTTTTAGATAAATGACTTTGTGAAGTTCAAGGAAAGAGAGAATGTTTTATTCTGTTTGATTCTATATGCATTGATGTTCTTTCTATGATCATGTATAGTAAAGTTTTAGACTTTACTAGTGGTTTGATGTGACGAATGCATGATATATGAATGAGATTGTAAGCAAGCTGTGAGTGTGTTTGGGCTGTGCGCTAGCCCCTTCCTCCATCGACATCACCCGAGGTTGACAATTTATTGGCGAGCCTGCCAGGATATTCTGGCCCATTTATTATAATTGTTCAACTTCTCGGGAGAGGAAGCTGGGTGGGATTCAAGTGTTGTAATCCTAAGACAAGGGGTTGTCTTACTGTATGTTCCCAAGATAGTTAAATACTAGGCTTGGCATTGCTTCCAAGATAGTTAATACTAGGCTTGGCATTTCAGCCCCAGAGTACTCATTTCGCACAGATTGCCTATAATTCGCTCTCATAGTTGGGTCAGGCGCTGGGCGTCTTATAAAAACTAACTACGTTGTCCCAAGCTAATATTATCATTCATAGGATTGTGCTATTACGTCACTCGTGTCGGAAAACCACCAGTTTGGCTGTCGTAGTAATAAAATCTTGTTCAGAAAAAAAAAGAGATATAATGGCGGAAGAAAAGAACACCCCTATTGAACAACAATTAGAGTTGAGTGGTACGAAGAAGGAGTTCGTTGAATTGAAAGAGCTAGTTATGAAAGAACAGATTTTGTCAGGTTGCGGCCCTGAGTTAACCATTTCATTTGAAAGAGAGACAGCCAGAGACAGCAGGGGAGTTGTTGAAGTTCGCAGAGGTGTATAGAGAGGCACGTTTGGGCACGAAGGTGCAGGAGAAACAGGTGCTAGGCACAGGTGAAGAAGAGTGCAAGGAGACTAGGAGAGTTTCTGCAAAGTCTGCAAACCCCGTGTGGGGCAGAAGGAAGGGCAAAGGGACATTAGATGTTTCATTTGTCACAAGAAGGGACATGTGGCGAGGGATTGTCGCATGAGGTTCCAGAAGGCAGCAGCCTTGCAAGAGGTGGATAAGGGTCGTCAGGGGAAACGACCTGCAGTGGAACCAAAAGGGATTCAGTCGGAAGAGGGTAGAGTGCAGCCTATGGCTAGCACTGGACAGCAGTCAGTGTCAGGGATGGAGGGCACTAGGCTGAGTGGTTCGTTACCAGTGGAAGAAGGGTGGATTGGCCAGCAGAGGGTGGAAAGTGTTACGAGACACTGGTTGTTCATGCGGGGTAGTACGAACAACGCTGGTCGATAAAGGGGATTTGACAGGGGAAATCCAGACCTGTACTCTCATCGATGGCACTGTGAGGGAGTTTCCAGTTGCTAAGATAGAAGTACGTACCCCTTACTTCTCAGGCGAGTTGTCTGCGTTGGTGATGGAGAAACCCCTTCACGATTTGATCATTGGAAATATTCCAGGTGCAAGGGATCCAGGGGATCCTGAGTTGTTGACTGCTACAGGGGCAGCAGTTCAAACACGGAGCAAGAAGGAGGAAAAGGTTGTTAAACCGTTAGTTTTCCAGGAAGGAAGTCGGGCATAGATGTGTCGCCCGATGAGTTTAGGGCTGCACAGGAACAAGACCCTTCGCTCGTGAAGTCTTGGGAGTGGCAAGAGGTGGAGAGAAAAAAGGAGGTTAGAGGAGTGAGACAGAATTTCTTGTGAAAGGCGGGCTGTTGTACCGAGTGTTCACCAAGGGGAAGACAGGTAAGGTGACCACTCAGTTAGAGGTACCAGCATGTTATCGTGACACTGTCATGTCAGTGGGTCACGAGTCGCTCATGGCGAGTCATCTCGGCACCAGCAAAACAGCTGACCGAGTCTTTGATGATTTTTATTGGCCAGGGGAATGGCAGACATAAAGCGGTTCTGCATGTCATGTGATGTGTGTCAAAGGTCAGCCACAAGAGGGGTAAAGAGGAAGGCGCCTCTTAAACATCCCCCTTTAATTGACACACCATTCAGGAGAATGGCCGTGATCTGATTGGCCCAATCTCGCCCTGTTCCAAAGGTGGGCACAGGTATGAGACATGTAAGTTTGCAAGGGAAGTTTGCAGGAGGCTAGGGTCGTTCAGAAGAAGCAATATGACAGGAAGGTGAGGAAGCAATCCCTCAAGGTGGGAGATCAAGTCCTGGTACTGCTTCCCACGGTCACAACAAGCTGCTGATGCATTGGAAAGGACCATTCACCATCACTGAAAAGGTCGGTCGGGATTACCGAATTGATGTGAATGGGAAACCAAAACTTTTCCATGCAAATTTCCTCCGCAAATATATTCAGCGTGAGACTCAGCACATAGGCGCAGCAGCAATCATTGATGAGGTGAAGGAGACCCAGCAGAAGAAGGGGAGATTTTGTTGCCTAAGTTTCCGGAGAAGAGTCATACAGGGATGTGTCACTGTATGAAGGGCTAGACAGTAGGAGTTCCTAGGTTTTGTTGTCGGAGGCGACACAAAGCAGCCGGAAAGAGGAAAGGTGGAGAAGATGATGAATTCAGAGAGACCAAAGACCAAAACAGAAGTCAGGAGTCTGCTAGGTTTTATTGGGTTCTATAGGGAGTTTGTTCCAAATTTCGCAGCAATCACGAGTCCTCTCAGTGATTTGGTCAAGGCAGGGAAACCGGCAGTGGTCGAGTGGTCAGACGCTGCAGAGCAAGCACTGCAGACGGTGTTGGAAAGACTAGGTTCCCGTCCCATCTTGAAGCTACCAGATATGTCCAAACCATTTTTGTTGCGGACAGATGCATCAGGTGGTGGGATAGGTGCAGTATTGTTACGGAGCATGAAGGGGTCGAGTTTCCTGTGAGACATGCTAGCAGGAAGTTGACAAAGTGTGAAGAAGGGTACGCAACGGTGGAGAAGGAGTGTTTAGCTGTCGTGTGGGCCGTGCAGAAGTTCCACAAATACTTGTATGGAAAGAGTTCGTGATAGAGACAGATCACCAACCACTCAAATTCCTGCAGGAGCACAGCTGAAAAACAGCAGGGTTCTACGTTGGGCAATGGCATAGCAGCCCTACAGGTACCGAGTGCAGTACATTCCCGGTCGACAGAATGTCGGAGCTGACTATTTAAGCGTGTAGTCTAGCAAGCTGCAACTCAGAGGAAGTCAGTCATATCCGGGGTGCTTTGTTGATAATATGTGTTGATGACAGTTATGTTGATCGGATATGGGTTCATTCCCAGTTGGCTATGGTTCATATTTTTTTTGTGTGTGAGACTTGTTCATGTGAATGTAGTTATGCTTGGAGCATACAGTCGCTTGTGTAGTGATGCATTATTTGCAATAAGTGAGGACGGAGATTCCTCAGTGAGGTTGTCATGGATCGTGATCATATTATATTGTGCTTTTCATAAGAATTGTGAAGAGAAGATATGGCAAATCCGCAGGTAGGGGGATTGCGTAGGTGCGCACAGAGGTCGTTATAAAATGAGTTGAAATAACGCAAGAGCGCACGTCAATGATAACTCATTGGAGTGGTATCACTAATGGTATATTTTATAATTTATAAACCGTTGGTTGTAAAGTAATTTTTTTAAACTTTGCGCGTGTAGCTGTGTGTCAGCAAATTCGGTATGTTGTCTTTTTTGTACCGTTGTTTCGAGACAATGCGGTGCATAGTCTTTTGCAAGGGGGAAATTGTCACGGTCAAAATTCAACACAACCGAAGTGTGGTCAGTCGTCGGCCACTCCAACTGGACATAAGTCCAAACTCAAACATTCTAGGCGTCAGAAAGACGGGCCCATAGGTCGGGTCCGGCCAATTAAGCATAGGGGAGAGGCTCCACAGAGACGTTCTGTCCCGCCAGACGACTAAGCGGCTTTGACCGACGCCTCGATGTCTAGCGAGACGAGTCGTAGAGCCCGGCTCAGACTCATCTGGCCACTTTGTGGAACCAGCGTCATTGTTAGTTTAGACGTCGTGGCGCCCACCCAGACTCAGCTAGCCACTTTAGAGTGACCAGTGTCCACACGGCACCAGTTAAGTAGGAAAGGGGGGAAGGTAGTGTGTGGTGGGGTGAAATCTAGCTAATCAATTAGATGACCAATTGACCACCACAGAGAGTAAGGCGTGTCGGCATGACTGGCATGATTTGAACATCCAATGGAATTAGGGGGAGCTAACTTCGGGTGTCAGGGCGGTAAAAATACTGACCAATGGTACTCGCCCGTTTGGACAGATCGAACGATAAGAAGAATGTGAGAGTGAGAGAACGAGAAGGGGGAGGAGAACGGAGAGGAGGGGAGAGAGAGAGAGGTTGGAGTGTGAGCTCTGCAGGAGAGAAGGGCAGAGAGAGAGAGATAGAGGAGAGAGGAGAGAAACTAAATTGTAGCATTGAGCACCAGAGATAGTCTGCAGAGGAAGGACAAAAGAGAGATGTGGAAAGAGAGAGTTGTTAACTAATGAAGAGAAAAGAAAAAAAGAAAAGGAAAAGAAAAGCAACCATGTCCATTTAATAGAGCAGACTAGGAGAGAGAGAGAGAGTGCAATGCGTTAATGCAGGAAGGAAGAAAGGAGAACAGATTGATGTTGATAGTCACTGTTCTATCTAAACCGGGGGTTCGACTCATACTTGCCAGCGCCACTTTCATCGGCAGTCCACCTGACCAACGCCAGCAGTCCCAGCCTGACCGGTGCTAGCAGTCCAGCCTGACCGGTGCAGCAGACCAACACCAGTGCAGCAGTTGTGCCGTGTTGTGAAAGTGACATTGAAAAAAAAAAAAGGGAAGAGAAAAAGACAGTGATTCGTGAATAGTTAAGATCACCTGGCCAGGTAAAGTAGAAATCTATTATATACCCGGGTTAGTTAATGATGTTTTAGATAAATGACTTTGTGAAGTTCAAGGAAAGAGAGAATGTTTTATTCTGTTTGATTCTATATGCATTGATGTTCTTTCTATGATCATGTATAGTAAAGTTTTAGACTTTACTAGTGGTTTGATGTGACGAATGCATGATATATGATTGAGATTGTAATGCAAGCTGTGAGTGTGTTTGGCTGTGCGCTAGTCCTTCCTCCATCGACATCACCCGAGGTTGACACCTTTCATAATAAATAACCGTTTTACTTTTATACCGGGTTTAAGATTTGTTCTGGCCAGTTCAGGGTTAGTAGCAACATCAAACTCAAGTGAAATGTCGCTGACTGTGTATTTGGATAAAGGGTCTTCAGACAGAACAACAGAATCGCTAGGATTAAATGTCAGTTCATAAGTAAGTTTTTCTTTTAGTGCACCTTGGTAATATGGCATATGCGTCTTTAACAGTTCAAAATCTATAGGGATGCAGAATCTGTTGCCAAAATGCTTCTGCTACTGCCTCATCTTTAACATCATCCTTTGCATCCTCCGCTTTAAGCCTGTGCTTGAGGCCGTTTGAGCCTTGTATTCCCTGATAAACTTTCTCTTTTCTTTCTTTTTTAGGCAGCCATAGATCAGAATAGAGGGCAAAAATGTCTGCCTCGCTTAGTACAAAGACTTCTCTGCCCTCCAGTTTGATTGCCATATGTTTAACGATTGCCCTGCCCAAATTAGCAACAACAGTAGCATTAGGATCTGTCGATGTAATATCTATTTTGAATGATAGTTTAGCAGTGCCTGGCATTATAACATCGCCAGCGCCAAGATCAGGTAACTTTACTATTAAAGTTTGTCCATGCTGAACTGTTGATGGAGTATTTACACTAATTACAGTCTGCCTTATACCTTTTACGCCATACGGTTCCTTCTCTCTTCTAGATGGGTCGAGGTCACAACCGTATGAGTTCATTTTTTATAAAACAAAAAAGAATATAAATAAAAATATGGATGAAGATTTTGACGCAATTAATCCTATTGAAGAAGATGAAACAGAACTGGGCCCTTCATTGCAAGAAGAGCTTGAAGGAGCAGGTTCTTTACTCCCTAGACAACGTCAAGACCTATTGCGAGTAAGAATTCAATCATTCTATAGAAGCATAGGGCGAGAGCTACCAGGCGTGCTTGATCCTAACGATTTTGAGGAAGATGGTGGGCATTTGTATATAAGAACTGGCGCAGGAGGCCGTGTAAAAGCTACTTCAACGCAAAACCCAAACAAGTTTTTAAAACTAAGCACAATTAGGCGAAAACTCCCTATTGCTAAGGCAGAACAATTAAACCTTTTAGAGCTTAGAGCCGAAGCCGTTAGTCATTTACAAAACTTTAGGCAAGAGTTGCCAACACAATCTAAAATACAAAACATACCTCTTAAAGATTGAACTCAAGAAGCAGATGAACTAATAGCAGAAATTGAAACGAGTTTAAGTGAGGAGACACAGTTAAAAACAATTGACGATTCTCCATTGCCTATGCGTGAAATCCTGGGGCTTAATGCTGCTCTCACGGACAATAAGGGCGAACTAACAAACAATTTAGCAAAACTTGGCGAGCTAGATAGAGAGAGAAGAAGAAAAAAATAAGCTGGCTAATGCAGATTATAACAATTTAGGGCGAGAAGAAAAGGTTAGAATACAGCAGAAAATACAGGATTTAATTATAGAAAGGGCGGCCAGGTTAGAAACGCTGTCTACTAATAGAGCGCAGCTAGCAGCGCAAACAAGCAGAACAAGAGAAACTATAAACAGAATACTTTATGAAAACACTACGCTAGCTGAAAGAATAAGGACCCTGTTCAGAGAACAAGGGATTACAATAGTTAGTATATTAACGGCTGTTGGGTTTGCTATCTCTACACTCGTTTATGCTTTAACAGGTGGTGCGCCAACAGGGCCAGTAGCGCCTCCGACACCTCAGCCTGGTAAAAGTTGGATTAGAAAACAATTACATCATCTAGCAAACTTATTAAAGAAGTTAGCAGCCAAAGCGCTTGATGCTCTGCCTGGTATAATAGGTAGTGTTGTTAGTTGGGTTTTGTCTACTATAGGCAAAGTTGCTAGTTATATGGCTGACCATTTGTGGACGTCAGGAGTGCTAGCTGCTGGATTAATTTTTAGTGAAATAAAGTATGGCTAATCCAGTAAAAGTTAAAAATACAACAAAGGCTGTCTTTTCGCTAGTATGACTGTCAGTGCGAGGCAGATCAACAGGCGGTGTGCTTTCTGGTTGTGGGCTGCTTTCTGGCTGTGGGACGCTTATAACTGGATCGCTTTCTTCAGGGCTAGGTACTTTTTTTTAAAATGGATGGTGCAGGCCTTGTGTTTAAGCCTTGATTGTGCCCTAAGTTTTGATCGTCTCCAGCTATGAGGATTTCATTGTTATAATTCTGTATCATGCCAATCTGTAGGCTAAGGTCAGAGGGTAGCATGTATAATCCATGGCCTACAACAAAGTCAACCTTTGACCTAGCATGTGCAAGAACGTCTTGATACCTTTGTATGCTGGAGGGCAAATCAACAGCAGAGTTAATAGCATCTTCTAAATTGGCTAGAAATTGTTTTCTGGCATCAAAGCCCGTAGATTGATCCACTATGCTAGACTTAGTCTGTGCTTGTGCTCCTAATAGACACCAAACGTATGTCCGTATGGAGTCATTGAGTCTTTGCACTCCTGGCATTGTTAGGCCTTCCTTTCATCTAAGATAAATGTCGTCCAGGCATCAGGGTGTTTTTGTTCTATGGATCCCAATCGGAGTCGTTTGTCTGGTTGAAAAGAAGTGTGGCCAGGCCAGTAGTCATAATTATATTCTCTACGTTCGCCCCACAAATACAATGTGCCTAACCCATGATTGCGGTCTAACTTTTGTCTAAAGTTAGTTGAGGGTTTAATGTTAAATTCGTTGCAGATTCTTTCATATGCATTAGTGTCCATTAGGTTTTTAAATGGATTAAACGCGTTGTCGTTAGGCAGGGGCACTTGTAGTTCAGCTAGTATTCGTCTGTACTGGTAATAAACATGAAAGTTATATACTGACCTTACTAAAAGATTAGGATGGTTTGAATGGTTTGCATATGAAACACCACAGCCAGTAGTTGCGCAGTAAATGGCAAAATTTAACTGATTCTGGTAAAACGTCATAGGGCGGGATGACCATGCTGATGGCACTCTATTGTTCTTTATTGGCGGATTTAAATATTTATTTAGTGGGTTTACAAGCCTGACTTGAAAGCCGTATGATTCGTCTACTGCAATGGTTAGTAAACTGAAGTCCAAAGATTTGGGGTTATAAAACGCTCCTACATCGTAAGTGGCACTTTCGTTACATTTAAAAAGGTTCCATTTTTAAAATAGTTTTAAAAATAGTTATAAAAAAGATGTACATCTATATAACCAAGCAAAACGAGCGTGTGTTCTTAACGTATCCAATTGTCAATTGGCGCAGGAGTTCTATGATTGCCCTTAAAGAAATTGGCTTTAAAGTTATGTGGGTTAACATATCTGAGGAGCTCAAAATAACTGGATCAATATTAGTAACGAGGTGTGCAATCAAATAACTCATGTAAAAATACCTGATGGTTACCACAACTTTTGCTTTTTAAAAGAAGTACTTAGCGAATTTGGCATATTGTTAAAAATTAACGAAGCAAACCTCAGAATTACTATACATTTCCCACTAGAAGAAAGAAGAGAGTACACTTTTCCTAAAGGCCTAGCTAAAATCTTAGGCTTTTACAGTAGTGACAGAGCTTATAGATTTAGTACAAGAGAAGATGTTTATCAATTTGAAGGTAATAAACCTTCTGATTTTCTCGTGAGCCCAATGTTGTATGTTCATTTACAACAGTTAAAAACAGATGCTAATTTGTTTGATGGCTATCCGTCTACAGTTCTAAAGGTTTTGCCATCAACTAGGGTGGGGTTTTGCGATTATCGATTAAACTCAGTTGGAAAAAACCAGTGAATTTAAAGAATTAATTAATGGGCCTATAAATTCATTAGATGTAAAAATAACTAACCAAAATGGGAGAGCCGGTTGTTTGTTCTGATTTATTAACAGTGCTGGAAGTAGAAGAGCGTACTGTAAACCCTTAATTTGTATGCCCCTGGAGAGAATGTCAATATGTTTTGTTCACGATCACCAAATCTTATCTTGCACGTAAGCCCCCATTTTAAATTAACGATTACGTCGATTTTTGGAGGTTTTGCATGTTAATTTTGTTTAGAAAACAGGTGTTAATTTTGGCTAAAAGTAGCATGAGAAGGACGTGATTTATTTGTGAAAAGGGGGGGTTTCGTGCAAAATAAGATGGGTGAGCTTGAACAAACATATTTACATTCTCTGCAGTGAAAAGTGGAAAGACCTTCTTTCCCAGTGCTGGAGGGTCTTTCCCAAAGCGTCACTGCTAGCTTCTGCTATCCTGCCTGCCAGAGGACGACATCCCTTCAACCCTGTTATTCATCCCAGCAACAGGAACCTGTAGCAGGTGTCTGGCATCATGGGTGTGCACTACAAGGACCACACTGCTGTCCTCACCACCAGCAGTGGAGCACCCAGAATGGAATTGTACCAAAATGTCATTCTGCCCTCAAGGAAAGGGACAGCACACCTTGCCGAGAATCTGTTTTCCCAGACACAGGCAAACAACATCACCACACAGAGAGTCAGTGACCACAGGCCTAGCCCCACTGGACGTCTCTCCACTTCCCCCTTGTTGCATCACCTCCTCCTTCACCGGTCCAGTCACCTACTCCAGGCATGTTAAGAACAAGGTCAAACAATCACACATCACAGTCCTCTCAACCCGAGAAACCCTCCTACTCTTCCCCACTCTCCCACTGACCCACACTATTCAGAGGTCTTTCTTCCCTCCCTACCACTACTCTCAGCCACCCACCCACCCATCCCCACGACGGGACAGTACTAAATGCGGCGAACTGATTCGGGTTGGCTACAGACACAGTGGCATCACCCAGTGGTCTACAACCACCACTGATGATGTCACTGTGTCTGTAGCCAACTGTGTTCTTCGTTCTTGACACGTAGCTACTGTTTTTTTTTTTTTTTTTACAGTGGCCCCACTTTTATACCAAAGGCACCAATATATTTGGCCAGTTCTCTTAGTTGTGTGTGTGTGTTGTGTGTGTGTGTGTGTGTGTGTGTTTGTGTGTGTGTGTGTGGGTGTGTGTGTGTGTGTGTGTGTGTGTGTGTGGCATGCGTGTGCATGCGTGTGTGGTGTGTGTGTGTGTGTGTGTGTGTGTGTGTGTGTGGTGTGTGTGAGAAAGAGAGGGAGAGAGAGAGAGAGAGAGGGGAGAGAGAGAGAGAGAGAGAGAGTGTGTGTGTGTGTGTGTGTATTTGTGTGTGTGTGGTGTGTGTGTGTGGGGTGTGTGTGTGTTGTGTGTGTGTGTGTGTGTATGTGTGTGTGTGTGTGTGTGTGTGTGTGTGTGTGTGTGGGGTGTTGTGTGTGTGTGTGTGTGTGTGTGTGTGTGTGTGTGTGTGTGGTGTGTGTGTGTGTGTGTGTTTGTGCTGTGTGCTTGAGAGACATGCCAGTAAGTTGATATGTGATTTCTCATAGTGAGTGTAGGTAACACAGGTGCTACAAAAGAAAACTATACATATATCTTTAACCTAGACTCCTGAAAAATTTGTTCAGAGATGTTCCAGCTGTGTGGATCATTGAATTCTGAAAGAGATTAAACATTTTTCATCTGATCTAAGATTTTACAGAACAAAAGATTTTTAATGGAAGTTTCTGGGGTGCGATTTTAGAAGGTGTATTTAATGAGATGTGTGAATGTTGTTTCTTTTCTTTTTTCTTAAATAACTTGTGAGTTGACTTCAACATGGTGGACAGTCCTGATATGCTTTGCGTGTAGGCTGGGCTATAAGCATCTTTACCTTACCTTACCCTAGGTCGGCCTTGACATAAGAATAAAAGTACCTTACGTACCTACTTATCCGACACTTGCGTTGAAAGTGCAGTGGATTTAAACTATATTCATCTGCCAATGTGATTTGTAAATCCTAATCTGCCTAAACACAACATCTGATCGAGCCGATAAAAGAAAAAGTGGTTGTGAACTACATTATCCAGCATTTTTTAAGAAAACAAGACAACTCGACATTTCTTTAGAAGAAATTTAGACAAGTGTTGAATGTAAGTATCCTCAATCAGACTACTCATTGAGTTATTTCTCTCCACGACCATCCCAATTGATTATTAGTGCAGCCTCGAGTGTGTGTAAATGTGTGACGGGAACCAAAGTGCAGGAAACGATGACAGGGGTTTGCTGCACCTGTTCCTATTGTGCTGAGAAGTATTAAGAGGTTACAAGACCTGCTCTATTCGTCTCGTTTTTTGTTTATTTGATTGCTTATTTGTTTTGCTTCATTTTTTACGTAAAGTGAATGACCATACACAATCATCGGTGTTTATTAGTTTGTTCCTGTCTTTGTTGAACAGTGAATGACTACACTACTATTTTATCTGCCATTTCCTGAGTATAGAATTCGCGTTTACAAGTGTATTGTAGTAGTAACTGTATCGTTAATTTAACCGATCTATTTTAACTGTGTGTACTCATAGTTTTTTAATTGTGTCATTTACCTTAATCTGTTTTTATTCTCTCTTCTCTCTCTCTATCTCTCTCTCTCTCTCTCTCTCTCTCTCTCTCTCTCTCCTCTCATCTCTCTCTCCCTCTCCCTCTCTCTCTCTCTCTCCTCTCTCTCTCTCACTATCCTAAAGTTATCCTTTGTTCCACTAATAATTTTTATACATATGCACCATGGTTACACATGTCAATGTAAGCGTGGCTTCCAAAACATTGACTGGCATGGCTCATCTTAATATTGATATATTCTAGATAACACAAATCATTTTCCCTCATAAATAAAGCATCTCCTACTGTATTTACAAAATAAAATACTGACAAACTATTTCATGCATTTGGTTTTACAGAATCCATACTCTCAGATACAGTCCCTAGCTATAGTTAAATCCCTAGCTATTATTCGCAAAGGACCTACGCTCCCCAGACCTTAACAGGTATAAATAGTTTACACTCATAAAAACTTTCATAATATGCTCGTATACATCACATTGTAAATGTTGAAATTGACTCCAGTCGGGCTATAAAATTAGGCTGGAAAACATCAAAACCAAACAAGAGTCGGTTTTTTTTACAGAAACCCTCTGAAAATGCTGCTGGAATGGACACAATCCGGTAATGATGTCATAGCAGGCATCTCTTGATGCTGGCTGGAATGTTATGCTTGGTGACTTTAATATTGATACATTGATACCTCAGCAATTCATTGACCGATAATTCTCCTCGTACAAACTTATCTCAGAGAAGTGAAACACCTTACCGTGTACTGCATCCACAGAACACTGACTGACTCATTTATGTCACAGACGCACAAAAACTTCATTGAACAAAATGTCTCTGTAAACTGGTTTATAGAGACCATTTTCCAGTATACGTCACTATTGGCTATAAAAAATGGAATGAAAAACCCCAAAAACAGATACAAACATGTGACCAGCAGATCGTTTGCGAGATTTGAGGAGAACAGCTTTCTTGCTGATGGTCCTGCTCACACATTTCAAATG
>CM031617.1:24491233-24499812 GCA_018398815.1 Conus ventricosus | reverse complement strand
CGTCAATGATAACTCATTGGAGTGGTATCCACTAATGGTATATTTTATAATTTATAAACCGTTGGTTGTAAAGTAATTTTTTTAAACTTTGCGCGTGTAGCTGTGTGTCAGCAAATTCGGATGTTGTCTTTTTTGTACCGTTGTTTCGAGACAATGCGGTGCATAGTCTTTTGCAAGGGGGAAATTGTCACGGTCAAAATTCAACACAACCGAAGTGTGGTCAGTCGTCGGCCACTCCAACTGGAACATAAGTCCAAACTCAAACATTCTAGGCGTCAGAAAGACGGGCCCATAGGTCGGGTCCGGCCAATTAAGCATAGGGGAGAGGGCTCCACAGAGACGTTCTGTCCGCCAGACGACCTAAGCGGCTTTGGACCGACGCCTCGATGTCTAGCGAGACGAGTCGTAGAGCCCGGCTCAGACTCATCTGGCCACTTTGTGGAACCAGCGTCATTGTTAGTTTAGACGTCGTGGCGCCCACCCAGACTCAGCTAGCCACTTTAGAGTGACCAGTGTCCACACGGCACCAGTTAAGTAGGAAAGGGGGGGAAGGTAGTGTTGTGGTGGGGTGAAATCTAGCTAATCAATTAGATGACCAATTGACCACCACAGAGAGTAAGGCGTTGTCGGCATGACTGGCATGATTTGAACATCCAATGGAATTAGGGGGAGCTAACTTCGGGTGTCAGGGCGGTAAAAATACTGACCAATGGTACTCGCCCGTTTTGGACAGATCGGAACGAATAAGAAGAATGTGAGAGTGAGAGAACGAGAAGGGGGAGGAGAACGGAGAGAGAGGGAGAGAGAGAGAGGTTGGAGTGTGAGCTCTGCAGGAGAGAAGGGCAGAGAGAGAGAGATGAGGAGAGAGGAGAGAACTAAATTGTAGCATTGAGCACCAGAGATAGTCTGCAGAGGAAGGACAAAAGAGAGATGGTGGAAAGAGAGATTTTGTTAACTAATGAAGAGAAAGAAAGAAAAGAAAAGGAAAAGAAAAGCAACCATGTCCATTTAATAGAGCAGACTAGGAGAGAGAGAGAGAGTGCAATGCGTTAATGCAGGAAGGAAGAAAGGAGAACAGATTGATGTTGATAGTCACTGTTCTATCTAAACCGGGGGTTCGACCTCATACTTGGCCAGCGCCACTTTCATCGGCAGTCCACCTGACCAACGCCAGCAGTCCAGCCTGACCGGTGCTAGCAGTCCAGCCTGACCGGTGCAAGCAGACCAACACCAGTGCAGCAGTTGTGCCGTGTTGTGGAAAGTGACATTGAAAAAAAAAAAAAGGGAAGAGAAAAAAAACAGTGATTTTGTGAATAGTTAAGATCACCTGGCCAGGTAAAGTAGAAATCTATTTATACCGGGTTAGTTAATGATGTTTTAGATAAATGACTTTGTGAAGTTCAAGGAAAGAGAGAAATGTTTTTTTTCTGTTTGATTCTATATGCATTGATGTTCTTTCTATGATCATGTATAGTAAAGTTTAGACTTTACTAGTGGTTTGATGTGACGAATGCATGATATTTTGAATGAGATTGTAAGCAAGCTGTGAGTGTGTTTGGGCTGTGCGCTAGTCCTTCCTCCATCGACATCACCCGAGGGTTGACACCTTTCATAATAAAAAACGTTTTACTTTTATACGGGTTAAGATTTGTTCTGGCCAGTTCAGGGTTAGTAGCAACATCAAACTCAAGTGAAATGTCGCTGACTGTGTATTTGGATAAAGGGTCTTCAGACAGAACAACAGAATCGCTAGGATTAAATGTCAGTTCATAAGTAAGTTTTTCTTTTAGTGCACCTTGGTAATATGGCATATGCGTCTTTAACAGTTCAAAATCTATAGGGATGCAGAATCTGTTGCCAAATGCTTCTGCTACTGCCTCATCTTTAACATCATCCTTTGCATCCTCCGCTTTAAGCCTGTGCTTGAGGCCGTTTGAGCCTTGTATCCCTGATAAACTTTCTCTTTTCTTTCTTTTTTAGGCAGCCATAGATCAGAATAGAGGGCAAAAATGTCTGCCTCGCTTAGTACAAAGACTTCTCTGCCCTCCAGTTTGATTGCCATATGTTTAACGATTGCCCTGCCCAAATTAGCAACAACAGTAGCATTAGGATCTGTCGATGTAATATCTTTTTGAATGATAGTTTAGCAGTGCCTGGCATTATAACATCGCCAGCGCCAAGATCAGGTAACTTTACTATTAAAGTTTGTCCATGCTGAACTGTTGATGGAGTATTTACACTAATTACAGTCTGCCTTATACCTTTTACGCCATACGGTTCCTTCTCTCTTCTAGATGGGTCGAGGTCACAACCGTATGAGTTCATTTTTATAAAACAAAAAAAGAATATAAATAAAAAATATGGATGAAGATTTTGACGCAATTAATCCTATTGAAGAAGATGAAACAGAACTGGGGCCCTTCATTGCAAGAAGAGCTTGAAGGAGCAGGTTCTTTACTCCCTAGACAACGTCAAGACCTATTGCGAGTAAGAATTCAATCATTCTATAGAAGCATAGGGCGAGAGCTACCAGGCGTGCTTGATCCTAACGATTTTGAGGAAGATGGTGGGCATTTGTATATAAGAACTGGCGCAGGAGGCCGTGTAAAAGCTACTTCAACGCAAACCCAAACAAGTTTTTAAAAACTAAGCACAATTAGGCGAAACTCCCTATTGCTAAGGCAGAACAATTAAACCTTTTAGAGCTTAGAGCCGAAGCCGTTAGTCATTTACAAAACTTTAGGCAAGAGTTGCCAACACAATCTAAAATACAAAACATACCTCTTAAAGATTGAACTCAAGAAGCAGATGAACTAATAGCAGAAATTGAAACGAGTTTAAGTGAGGAGACACAGTTAAAAACAATTGACGATTCTCCATTGCCTATGCGTGAATCCTGGGGCTTAATGCTGCTCTACGGACAATAAGGGGCGAACTAACAAACAATTTAGCAAAACTTGGCGAGCTAGATAGAGAGATAGAAGAAGAAAAAAAATAAGCTGGCTAATGCAGATTATAACAATTTAGGGCGAGAAGAAAAGGTTAGAATACAGCAGAAAATACAGGATTTAATTATAGAAAGGGCGGCCAGGTTAGAAACGCTGTCTACTAATAGAGCGCAGCTAGCAGCGCAAACAAGCAGAACAAGAGAAACTATAAACAGAATACTTTATGAAAACACTACGCTAGCTGAAAGAATAAGGACCTGTTCAGAGAACAAGGGATTACAATAGTTAGTATATTAACGGCTGTTGGGTTTGCTATCTCTACACTCGTTTATGCTTTAACAGGTGGTGCGCCAACAGGGCAGTAGCGCCTCCGACACTCAGCCTGGTAAAGTTGGATTAGAAACAATTACATCATCTAGCAAACTTATTAAAGAAGTTAGCAGCCAAAGCGCTTGATGCTCTGCCTGGTATAATAGGTAGTGTTGTTAGTTGGGTTTTGTCTACTATAGGCAAAGTTGCTAGTTATATGGCTGACCATTTGGGGGACGTCAGGAGTGCTAGCTGCTGGATTAATTTTTAGTGAAATAAAGTATGGCTAATCCAGTAAAAGTTAAAAATACAACAAAGGCTGTCTTTTCGCTAGTATGACTGTCAGTGCGAGGCAGATCAACAGGCGGTGTGCTTTCTGGTTGTGGGCTGCTTTCTGGCTGTGGGACGCTTATAACTGGATCGCTTTCTTCAGGGCTAGGTACTTTTTTTTAAAATGGATGGTGCAGGCCTTGTGTTTAAGCCTTGATTGTGCCCTAAGTTTTGATCGTCTCCAGCTATGAGGATTTCATTGTTATAATTCTGTATCATGCCAATCTGTAGGCTAAGGTCAGAGGGTAGCATGTATAATCCATGGCCTACAACAAAGTCAACTTTGACCTAGCATGTGCAAGAACGTCTTGATACCTTTGTATGCTGGAGGGCAAATCAACAGCAGAGTTATAGCATCTTCTAAATTGGCTAGAAATTGTTTTCTGGCATCAAAGCCCGTAGATTGATCCACTATGCTAGACTTAGTCTGTGCTTGTGCTCCTAATAGACACCAAACGTATGTCCGTATGGAGTCATTGAGTCTTTGCACTCCTGGCATTGTTAGGCCTTCCTTTCATCTAAGATAAATGTCGTCCAGGCATCAGGGTGTTTTTGTTCTATGGATCCCAATCGGAGTCGTTTGTCTGGTTGAAAAGAAGTGTGGCCAGGCCAGTAGTCATAATTATATTCTCTACGTTCGCCCCACAAATACAATGTGCCTAACCCATGATTGCGGTCTAACTTTTGTCTAAAGTTAGTTGAGGGTTTAATGTTAAATTCGTTGCAGATTCTTTCATATGCATTAGTGTCCATTAGGTTTTTAAATGATTAAACGCGTTGTCGTTAGGCAGGGGCACTTGTAGTTCAGCTAGTATTCGTCTGTACTGGTAATAAACATGAAAGTTATATACTGACCTTACTAAAGATTAGGATGGTTTGAATGGTTTGCATATGAAACACCACAGCCAGTAGTTGCGCAGTAAATGGCAAAATTTAACTGATTCTGGTAAAACGTCATAGGGCGGGATGACCATGCTGATGGCACTCTATTGTTCTTTATTGGCGGATTTAAATATTTATTTAGTGGGTTTACAAGCCTGACTTGAAAGCCGTATGATTCGTCTACTGCAATGGTTAGTAAACTGAAGTCCAAAGATTTGGGGTTATAAAACGCTCCTACATCGTAAGTGGCACTTTCGTTACATTTAAAAGGTTCCATTTTTAAAATAGTTTTAAAAATAGTTATAAAAAAGATGTACATCTATATAACCAAGCAAAACGGGGCGTGTGTTCTTAACGTATCAATTGTCAATTGGCGCAGGAGTTCTATGATTGCCCTTAAAGAAATTGGCTTTAAAGTTATGTGGGTTAACATATCTGAAGGAGCTCAAAATAACTGGATCAATATTAGTAACGAGGTGTGCAATCAAATAACTCATGTAAAAATACCTGATGGTTACCACAACTTTTGCTTTTTAAAGAAGTACTTAGCGAATTTGGCATATTGTTAAAAATTAACGAAGCAAACCTCAGAATTACTATACATTTCCCACTAGAAGAAAGAAGAGAGTACACTTTTCCTAAAGGCCTAGCTAAAATCTTAGGCTTTTACAGTAGTGACAGAGCTTATAGATTTTGTACAAGAGAAGATGTTTATCAATTTGAAGGTAATAAACCTTCTGATTTTCTCGGAGCCCAATGTTGTATGTTCATTTACAACAGTTAAAAAAAAGATGCTAATTTGTTTGATGGCTATCCGTCTACAGTTCTAAAGGTTTTGCCATCAACTAGGGTGGGGTTTTGCGATTATCGATTAAACTCAGTTGGAAAAAACCAGTGAATTTAAAGAATTAATTAATGGGCCTATAAATTCTTTAGATGTAAAAATAACTAACCCAAAATGGAGAGCCGGTTGTTTGTTCTGATTTATTAACAGTGCTGGAAGTAGAAGAGCGTACTGTAAACCCCTTTTTTTTGTATGCCCCTGGAGAAAAATGTCAATATGTTTTGTTCACGATCACCAAATCTTATCTTGCACGTAAGCCCCCATTTTAAATTAACGATTACGTCGATTTTTGGAGGTTTTGCATGTTAATTTTGTTTAGAAAACAGGTGTTAATTTTTGGGTAAAAGTAGCATGAGAAGGACTGATTTATTTGTGAAAAGGGGGGGTTTTCGTGCAAAAAAGATGGTGAGCTTGAACAAAAATTTACTTTTCTCTGCAGTGAAAAGTGGAAGACCTTCTTTTTCCCCCTGCTGGAGGGCTTTCCCCAAAACGTCACTGCTAGCTTTGCTACCTGCCCCAGAGGGGGCATCCCTTTCAACCCTGTTATTCATCCCAGCAACAGGAACCTTAGCAGGTTCTGGCATCATGGGTGTGCCTACAAGGGCCCACTGCTGTCCTAAACCCCAGCAGTGGCACCCAATGGAATGGGACCAAAAGCATTCGCCCTCAAGGGAAAAGGGACAGCACACCCTTTCCGAGAATCTGTTTTTCCAGGCACAGGCAAACAAAATCACCACACGAGAATCAGTGACCACAGGCCCCCGCCCCATGGGCGTCTCCCCCCAACCCCCCCCTTGTTGCTCACCTCCTCCCTTTACCGGTCCCCGTCACCTACTCCCCGGGAGTTAAGAACAAGGTCAAACAATCACACATCCAACGTCCCTCAACCCCAGAACCCCCTACCTTTTCCCCCCCCTCCCACTGACCCACACTATTGAGGTCTTTCCTTCCCCTCCCTCCACTACTCTCAGCCCCCCACCCCCCCTCCCCCGATGGACGTATAAATGCGGCGAACTGTTCGGGGTTGGCTACAGACCAGTGGCATCATCAGTGGTCTACAACCACCCCTGATGATGTCACTGTGTCTGTAGCCAACTGTGTTCTTCCGTTCTTTGACACGTAGCTACTGTTTTTTTTTTCTTTTTACAGTGGCCCCACTTTATACCAAAGGCACCAAACTATGGCCAGTTCTCTTAGACTTGTGTGTGTGTGTGTGTGTGTGTGTGTGTGTGTGTGTGGTGTGTGTGTGTGTGTGTGTGTGTGTGTGTGTGGTGTGTGTGTGTGTGTGCATGCGTGTGCATGCGTGTTGTGTGTGTGTGTGTGTGTGTGTGTGTGTGTGTGTGTGTGTGTGTGTGTGAGAAAGAGAGGGAGAGAGAGAGAGAGAGAGAGAGAGAGAGAGAGAGAGAGAGAGAGTGTGTGTGTGTGTGTGTGTATGTGTGTGTGTGTGTGTGTGTGTGTGTGTGTGTGTGTGTGTGTGTGTGTGTGTGTGTGTGTATGTGTGTGTGTGTGTGTGTGTGTGTGTGTGTGTGTGTGTGTGTGTGTGTGTGTGTGTGTGTGTGTGTGTGTGTGTGTGTGTGTGTGTGTGTGTGTGTGTGTGTGTGTGTGTGCAGTGTGCTTGAGTGACATGCCAGTAAAGTAGATATGTGATTTCTCTTAGTGAGTGTAGGTACACATGTGCATCAAAAGAAAAAATATACATATATTCTTTAAACCTAGACTCCATGAAAACTTTGTTCAGAGATGTTCCAGCTGATGTGATCTTTGAATTTCTGAAAGAGATTAACATTTTTCATCTGATCTAAGATTTTACAGAACAAAGATTTTTAATGAAGTTTCTGGTGCGATTTTAGAAGGTGTATTTTAAAGAGATGTGTGAATGTTGTTTCTTTCTTTTTTCTTAAATAACTTGTGAGTTGACTTCAACATGGTGACAGTCCTGATATGGCCCTTTGCGTCGGCTGGGCTATAAGCAACATTACCTTACCTTACCCTAGGTCGGCTGGACAATAAGCAACATTACCTTACCTTACCCTAACTTACCGCCACTTGCGTTGAAAGTGCAGAGATTTAACTATATACATCTGCCAATGTGGACTTTGTAAATCCTAATCTGCTAAACAACATCTGATCGAGCCGAAAAAGAAAAAGTGGTTGTGAACTACATTATCAGCATTTTTTAAGAAAACAAGACAACTCTACATTTCTTTAGGAAGAAATACTATACAAGTGTTGACTGAAAGTATCCTCAATCAGACATCACATTGAGTAAATTCTCTCCACGCCCATCCCCAATTGATTATTAGTGCAGCCTCCTGCAGTGTGTGAAACTGAGTGACGGGAACAAAGTGCAGGAAACGATGACAGGGGTTTGCAGCACCTGTTCCTATTGTGCTGGAGAAGTAATAGAGGTACAAGGACCTGCTCTATACGTCTCGTTTTTTGTTTATTTGATTGCTTCATTTTTTTTGCTTCATTTTTTACCGTAAAGTGAATGACCAACACAATCATCGGTGTTTATTAGTTTTTCCTGTCTTTGTTGTCAAACAGTGAATGACCTACACTACATTATATCTGCCATTTCCTGAGTATAGAATTCGGTTTACAAGTGTATTGTAGTAGTAACTGTATCGTAATTTACCGATCTGTTTTAACTGTGTGTACTCATAGTTTATAATTGTGTCAATTTACCTAATCTGTTTTATTCTCTCTCTCTCTCTCTCTCTCTCTCTCTCTCCTCTCTCTCTCTCTCTCTTCTCCTCTCTCTCTCTCTCTCTCTTCTCTCCCTCTCCCTCTCTCTCTCTCTCTCTCCCTCTCTCTCTCTCACTATCCCTGTTACTTTTTCCATAATTATTATAAGCACCATGGTAAAGTCATTGTAAGCGTGGCTTCCAAAAACATAGACTGCGCATAGGCCATCTAAATATTGATAGTATTCAAAACAAATTATATAAAGCATCCTCTGTATTACAAAATACTGACAAACTATTTCATGCATTTGGTTTTACAGAATCCATACTCTCAGATACAGTCCCTAGCAATAGTTAACATCCTAGCTATTATTCGCAAAGACCCAACGCTCCCCAGACCTACAGGTATACTAGTTTACACTCATAAAACTTTAAATATGCACCGTTTACATCACATTGTAAATGTTGAAATTGACTCAGTCTGGCTATAAATTAGGCTGAAAACAACAAAACCAATCAGAGTCGGTATTATTTACAGAAACCCCTCTGAAAATGCTGGCTGGATGGACACAATCCCTG
>CM031617.1:24468733-24486233 GCA_018398815.1 Conus ventricosus | reverse complement strand
TTCAGGGGGGACGTGTTACGGAATGGTGCATTGACAAAGATTTCCATTTATGCCTGCAATTGTTTATCATTTTCTACTTTAGAGTTCAGGGATGCTAGGGGGGGTTACATAATATCAGCCACTTTCTGTAGTACATAAGCTGCATTTTTTAGAATGTTGTTGTATGGTGTTGCTCTGTTTTATAATTTTCCATGATATGTTGTAATCTATTTTCTTATTTTTAAGCTTCCAAAATATTTACTTAATTCTGTTTGGTTTTTATATTTTTCATTTTTGAAAGACTGTTTATGGTTTGCATATCTGGTTTTAAAATGGTTTTGCCGTGATCCCTATGTATGTTTCTTTATCACTGTCTGTTGTTACCGAGCTTGGTACACAATATGTTGTAGAGACATTTATTATTCAGAGGGCACTGTCTTTTTGTGCAATTACAAGATATCCTTTCATCACCCTCTTTGGTTGTGTTTTTTTTGGTTTTATTGGAAGAATCAATTATATTTTTAAGGTTGGGCATACACGAGTATGATAGCTTGACGGTATTTTTGTTGAATATTTTTAGATAGTACATGTTCTTTTGGGAATGATGTTTTAAGGATTCTGAGGAATTCTTTTCCTACGTTAGTTTTTGTTCTTCCATCATATGGAGGGTTATACCACATAATTTTTCTTTTCCTGTTTTTTTCCTGTTGCTGTTCATGTTGTTATCTGGTTATATTGTAATTTGTAGTTGTAGCCACTTTTTTTTCAGCGCCTCTTTATATTCGGCTGCTGCACTGTTAATATTCTTTCTCATTGCATGACAGTTTAGATAATCTTTTGTTTATACCATTAGGTATGGTTTTTAAGATGGAGGGTGGGTGGTTACTATTGATGTCTACGTAGACAGGTGTGTCATTAGGTTTTTTTATATGGTTTGTATGTATGATCCTTAAGGTCTAATGTTAGTCTAAATAATTTACTGGTTTTTTTTGTTGGCTTCTACTGTGATTTTTAGGTTATGGCTTTGAAAAATTGTACAAAGTTCTTTTTTTCTTGTTTTCAATGGTTTTTTGGTTTATTGTTTAACGTGGCAAGACCGTCATCTCTGTATAAGCCAACCTGTTTACCAAGTATTTTCTGTATATGAGACAACATGAAAAGTCCAACTAATTCACAAGTTTCAAACTCCATCATAAGATCCCATCGTGACATCGAATGTGGAATTCTGCTGGTTTTTTTTAATCCAAGTTTCACTGTTGCTATGGAGAAGGGTTTTCTTAGGTGGAGAATGATTTCCATCTCAGAATCTGTTATATTTGTATATTTGTTGGCGAATCTTAGTGCTTTAGTAAGTAATTCTCCCATCATGCAAGGGTAGAAGTCCACTATGTCAAAAGTAATGAACACTGTATTTTTCTGTTTGTTCAATTCTTTAAACCATTGGATAACTTCGTAACGATTTTCCCAGAGATTGTATTCAGTTGTTTGTTTTTATGTCCTCTATTGCTTTTTCCAGGATCTTTTTACTAATTTGCCAAATTCAGATTTTGATGGTTTATCAGTCTACAAGTAGGGTTTTGAGAAAGTTAGGTTTGTGGTCTTTAAGGGTTATAAAGTCTTCTTTTATAGTTGTTGCTTCTATCCTATCACCTAAATCCATCTGGTGCAAAAAGTTCTTTTTCTTTTTGCAGATGTTTCATATGTGGTCTTATCAGCTTTTTTTTTATAATTTTTCTGAATATTTTTGTTGAGGAGTTGAGAGTACTCATTAAGTTCCATTTTATAGAAATTGTTTGTCTTGTCCGCCTTTATGAATATTTTTTGTCATTCTGGATTTGTTTTATGTTATTATTCATGTTGTTTGGAAATTGTTAGTGGTTTCTGAAATCAATATTAGCTATTAGTTTTTCATGCTTATCTTCAAAAGGTTTCATTTCCTCTATTATAGGTGGCGATCTCCATAAATTAAAACCATAAGTTTTTTATCTTCCTTTTTCCCAAACGGGGTTCATTGGGCAAAATTTTTTTTTTTTTTTAACATTTTTATTTTTCTTTTATTGTTATTACATTAAACTAAATATACAACATCAATATTCAGAAATAGGTATAAGACAAACTAAATATAAAAAACACAGACAAGTAAGTATATACAAAAACCAAAAAGAAAAAATATAGCCTTCAGCATATCACATTTACTATCTGAAGCATGGACTAGTGTAATCATGCTTTAATTTTTTTTTCCTTTTTTAAAGAGAAGAAAAAAAAGAAAGAAAGAGAATAAGATAGAGAGATCAGTGAGGATAAACGTATAGCACGAGGAGGGACGGGTAGAAGGACAAATAAGCGGACACACTGACAATTAACCAGACAAACTTTAAAAGATAGAAGGGGTTGGTTCACAGCAAATGAAGATAAGCTATTTCCACAGAACACATTGTCTCAATGAAGCAACCTTGAAAGGAAAACAAACAACAACAGAAACTGTACACCTTGATAACATACAGAGCCTCATAGACTGTCATCAGCAAAGGGGGTAGAAATCTATATGTTTGTCTAGTGCTTATTTAAACACATATTGCATTATATACATTCACACGACAAAAAAAAAGTTAAAACATCAAAGACGAGGGCTCATATGCAAGCCATTTTGTCTGGAAATCCATATGGTTCATTGTTAAATATGAGTTATATTTTTTAATTCTAAATCTATATTTCAATATTCTCAAAGACTGTTAATTGTGGGAGACTGCCTTCTAACTTACATTTATATACATACTGTTTTGCCAGAAGAATGATAAAGTAGAAAATAACATCACCTGCAATTGTTGCCATCAAAAACCTAGAAGTACAAGAGACTCTGTTAAACGTATATTTTGTGCATGGGTACATTTCCTTTTATTAATTCAGTGAACATACTCCCAAAAACATTTAATGTAATACATTTCCAAAACATATGGTCAATACTACTTTTTAAAAAGGCCGCAGAAACTACATTTATCATTTTCGACTACTCCAATTTCTTTCAAAATTACATTTGTTCTAAGCATCTAAGGATTATTCTCAGCTGAAACCACTTTAAACTTCACATCCATTATCTTATGTTATTAAAGAAACACGATTCCCAGTCATGGGTCTTCGAAAGTTTCATATCCCATTTGTCCCCAGCATGGAGCTCTCAATTTGTTATCAATCAATACATCGTAAACGTTTTTGAGCCTCTGCAGGTGGGAAAACAATAATCTTATAACGAGTTTAAGAATTAATACCTTTATTGTTTCAATGGAATGTCAACTTTCTTTTTAATTGGGTTATTGCCATCTTATATCCTGCAAAAGTAAAAAATCAATAAATTTAAAATCATATTTTTTCCCTTTAAGTTCCTGTGGGAATGAAAAATGACCCCTTATCATCAAAAAAAATGTGCGATATAATAAATACCTTTGTTTGCGAGCATTTTTTGAAACAATGTACCTTTTCCCGACTTGAATACGTTTATTTTAGGATATAGGTTCTGCTAGTAGCTCGGCAGAATTTTTGGGTTGGCATTTGTAATAAAAAAGTATATAAGCTTCAAGAACGTCTGCCCAGAACGGTTATATTTTGTGAACTTTGCGACAATTTCTGGACCATATTTACTAATAAGAGGCCATTGAGGAAGTTACTCACTAAAAAGTTTATT
This sequence comes from Conus ventricosus, assembly GCA_018398815.1. Lineage (NCBI taxonomy): Eukaryota > Metazoa > Mollusca > Gastropoda > Neogastropoda > Conidae > Conus > Conus ventricosus. The sequence continues at coordinate 24,482,575 of CM031617.1, read as the reverse complement.
TAGGTTTGACGCGAGGATGGAATTTAAAAGATGGAGAGGAAAGAAGAACCCGGAAAAAAAAAATTTTTTAAAAAAATTTAAAAAAACAAAAAAATTTTTTAAAAAAAAATTTGGGTGGGAAAGAAAAAAAAAATAGGAAAAAGAAGAAAAGAAAAAAAAAGAAAAAAAATTTTTTTTTGAAAAAAAAAAGAAGAAAGAGATTGAAAAAGAAAAGGAAAAGGGTAAAAAAAAGGAAAAAAAAGAAAGATAAAAAAAAAGGAAAAAAAAAGGGAGAAATCATTTCAACGACTCCCCCCAATTTTCTTTCTTCATTTGCAACCTGGGTTTTCTACGCCCTCTTCCTCCTTTTTTTTTTCCTTCCCCCTGGTTGGGTTTTTCTACCCATTTGTCCCATGGGCCTCTCTTTTTTCTCTCTCCGTTTTTAGCCTCTGCGGGCAAAAAAAATTCTTTCATTTTTCCTTTTTGTTTCGGGGCCTTTTTTTAAAGGGGTTCCACCTCCGCTTTCTTCCCTCTTTTTCCTTGGGTTCCTTTTCGCCTTTCTCTTGCGTTTTCCTTTTTTTTGCGCTTTTTGCGGGCCTTTTTCCCACTTGTCTTTTGTTTTTTCTCTTCTCACCTTTTTTTTTTCTTTGAAAAAAAAAATTAAAAATTTAAAAACCCCGCCCAAACGTTTTTTTGTGAACTTTGCGCTTTTTTCGGACAAAAACAAAAGACCATTGGGGAAAAGACCCAAAAAATTTTTTCCATTTATGGCGCAGCCGGCCCGGGATAAAAAAACAGAACTGGGGCCAAAACCCCCACCTACTTTTTTATAGCGTTTTTGACTAAAAGCGGTTTTTACCCAAAAAAAAATTTTTAAAAATTTTTCTGACATGTTTAAAGCACCGGGGGGTTTTGGAAAAAAGCACCAAAATATCTTTTAAAAGGGTAATTTCAAAAAAGCATTCTACCTAAAGGGTAATCTGGCGTTTTCCCCATTTTTTTAAACAAAGATTTACATCGCTACTTTCGAATATTCATTTCACCAATTTTTCAATCATTTGAACCAACCCCAAGAATCAAAAAATTTTGGGGGTTCCAAAAAAATTTTTCAAAGCCCCCAATTACGATTTACTATTTTTAAACTTCCTAACCAAACTGCGCTCGTTTTACCAGACATATGAAACCCAGACGCTTCAAATCAAAAAAGAACGCAATAAAGTTTCAAACGATTTCTACCCCCTCAATAGAAACCTGTGTCAGGGGCATACGAGACAATTTAATTCAGTTTTCGTTTTTTTCAAAATTCCCCCCGAAAACTTTTTTCCCTAATCATGTTGGCAAATTTTTTCAACAAAATCAAAAATAAATAAGGAAAAAATTTGGGTCTCCTTGTCACAGCCTTTTTTAAACATTGAACCAATCAAAACCCTGTCCGAAACAATAACGCAAGATTTAAAATTTTTTTATAAAAATGTTTTTTTCCATTACAAATGTCCTTTGGAACCAAACGTTTTAAAAAGGACTTTAGACATGAATTCCCAAAAATCAAATCAAAGGCTTTTTCAAAGCAATTCAACAAAAACCCCGGGCAATTATTCTCGCTAAATCGAAATAGTGTAAATACACTTATATTGTCGCCGATGTATCTATTTCTAATAAATCCTTTGACTTCATTTATAATTTTCGGCAACACAATTTTTTTTCTTTTTGCAATGCAAGAAGACCCTCTTGTAGACTACTCAAAGAAATAGGTCCCATTTTTTTAATATACTGCCTGGGTTATCACCCTTTGGAAACTTTAATAATTCCCCTCTTTGAAAACACAACATTCCCCTTTTTTAAAAATTTGCTTTAATGCCTGACCAAAAACCTATCTGTTTCCCAAAAATACTTTTAAAAATTTAAACATAAAGCCACATAACCGGGTTTATTATTTTTCATTGCTTTAAACATATTTGCTTCTCTAATGAAAAAGACTTCAAATTCAGCTGCTTTTTTTCATTCAACTGAGATGCCCCAAAACTAATCACTATGTCAAAATTTTTCCACAGCGTTATCAGTGTATAAATTTTAAAAATTGTGCATTTTTTTTTAAGTTGTCATTTTGGTTTTGGGGAAAACATATTTTTTTTATCAATTCTGGACATTTTTTTACAAAGTAGTTCTTTCTAAAGATGCAAAATAACTACTAACTTTTTCTCCCTCGCTACCCTTTTTAAAAGCCGTATCTTAATAAAACCCCTTCTTTTCTTTTTGTTCGTTTTCCTTTATTCCCTTTTTCTTCCATTAATGATTTCAATACATTTCATTTTTCCTTTTTTTTTTCTAAAGTCCTGATAACTTTTTTAATCTGTTTTTTTTCTTCATTAGCCCGTCTTTTTTTTGCAGTAGCGATGAAATTGTTTTCGATCTTTTTCATCACAGGAAATCAAAAAATAGATCATCTGCTTTGAGAATTGTACTTTTTCTCCGTTTTAAAACATTATCTGTTTTTTTTATCGATACTTCTTTCACATTTTCAATTACAGTATTTTTTTCACAAAATTTTCCCTTATTTTTAAAAAGAACGAGTTAAGCTTTCCAAAAAGTATTGCTTTTTTAAGCTTCTTTAAATTTTATTTTCAACAATACAGCAAGTGATCCGTTTTTTAAACCAACTCAATACACACATCAAAGGGAAACAACTGTGCCCTGATATCAAAAAAAATCCAACCTGGCCTTTGAAATGGTTTAGTTCTTCCCATGTAAAACGGCGACACCTGGTTTAGTTCCCCCCCAAAACATTTTCGGGGTCAAATTTTCGATCATTTTTCAACACTTGTTTTGCCTAGGATTATTTTTTTTTTTTTAAAAAAATATGATAATCTCACCCGGGGTCAAACCAGTTTAAATCCCCCCTTTTATAACATTTTCAAACCAAGTCCAAAATTTTTTTGTTCAGACTTTTGTAAAAATTCTGGGTCACTCATTGGGGTCCAATATATTAACAAACAAAAAGTTTCTATGGTCTCAACAGTATTAAATAAAATTTTCCCAAACTCGTCGTTGAAATTTTGTTTAACCAAATCAAAGTTATTTTTGAAAAAAAATGCGACTCCCCGCATTTGAAAAAAACTCAAAAAAAAAGCCTTGTACCCCCATTCAAAAATTATTTTTCCATTTTTTTTTAAAAATTTAGTATCTTGAAAAAAACAAGAGTTTTTTTTACTCTCAATAAGGGAAAAACACACGTTTTTTTTTAAATTTATTGGGCCCTGGCATTAACTAAAAAAAATAGACACTACTACCCTTTTTCTTAACACAATTCAAAAAAACGACAAGTCTATTTAAAATCGGAAAACAAATCACCCGAATGGGTCTGAACCTCAATACAACAAGCAAAAGAACCCTTTTTAAACCCATTCGAAAAAAAAGCTTACGTATTCCTTACAAACAAAAAACATCCCACGATTTGAAGAGAAAACATAAAAAAGAAAAAAAAAAAATCCATCATCACACCACAAAACAACAAAAACAAACACAAAAATGTAACAAAAAATTATTTCCTTGCCCGCCGCGAGCGAGAAAGGGGGTGCACACACCACAACAAACGTAGACCTAATATCAGTAAAATTTCAGCTTAAAAAAAAAAATAAAAAAATAAAAAAAAAAAAAAAAAAAAAAAAAAAAAAAAAAAAAAACTTGAGAACAAATGCCTCTTTTACAGAGATACCAAAAAACACAATCACTGAAATCTTTCTATTAAAAAATCCGAATTTACATAAATGCCAGATCAGTTTTAAATTCTATAAGGGACTTAAAAAAAGAAAAACAACAAAAAAATAAAAATTTTTTGGGGGGGGAAAAATCATATATTTTTTTTTTACGGGCGAAGAGGCTAACTCCCCGTTTTTTAGAGACAACAGTCAATACAGGCAGCAAGTATATTTGCCACACCACGCGGGTACCCAAAAAGGTGGGGGGGGCTCTAGTTTTCCCCCTTCCCTCCCCCCCCAAACTCGGACCCCCACCACCCACTCACCCACACCAGGGCCACCACGATTCATAATTTGAATGGTGCGAATACATCCCCGGGGAGAGGGGAGAGAAAGAGAAAAGGGGGGGGGGGGGGACAGAAAAAGCAAGGACGAATGGGAAAAGGGAAAAGTCGTTAATTGTGAACATTTTTCGACCTTTTTCATTCCATTTCCCCCCCCCCCCCCCCCGTCCCCCCCCCCCCCCCCCCCCCCCCCCCCCGCACGCGCATTTTTACTCGGCCGCACGGCCCATTCGGGCACGATCCGAGAAGCAAGACACCACGCGTGTGACACCGCAATACCAGCAGGGAGAGTATTTTTAAAAAAAATAAAATAAAATAAAAAAAAATAAAAAAAAAATAATAAATAAAAAAATAAATTAAAAAAAAAAAAATCCCCGCCCTTGTTATTTTAGCCATAGACTGGGGGGGGGGGGGGGGCAGAAAAAAAGAGGGAAGAAGAGGGGGAGAGAGAAAGCACCAAATCATTCGGCGCATTACCCCACAAAAGTCCCTCAAAAAACATTTTAACAAAATGCCAGACTCCCCCCCCCCCCCCCCCCCCCCAAACCCCCACTCACCTGGCCCACACCCAAACCCTCCCCCCCCCCCCCCCACACACACACACACCCTTTTCATTTTCCCAAATTTAAGAGGCTTCCATTAGAACACCGCAAACATGATCCAAAACACTTTTCTCTATGCACAAAAATGAAAAGGGGTGAAAAATATCATCTTTCACAAAACAGATTTACATAAACAAATAATCCTCCCCAATATTACAGACTAGTGTTCCATGGGAAAAGGAAAAGAGAGAGGAGAGGGGGGGGATACAGGGGGATGAAGGGAGAGACAGATAGCAATAGAAAACATGAGAAAAAAGAGAAGGGATAAGGAAAGGAAAAGAGACAGGACAGACAGACGCAGACAACAGACGGAGTTTCGAGAGACAAAGAGGAACAGACGGGCGGGCAGATAACAGTGACAGAGGAAAGGGTAATTTTGCTTATAGCCAGCCGACCGCAAGCCAGTGACAGAGACGAACACAAGGAGAGAAGAAGAGAGAGAGAGAGAGAAGAGAGAAGGAGAGAAGAAAAGAGAGAGAGAGAGAAGAGAAGGCGAGAGAAGAGGGGAGAGGGGGGCGAACGGGGGGGGGGGGGGGGGGGGGGGGGGGGGGAGAGACCACCGTGACATTCATGCCATATCCAAAATAAAAACCAATTTTTTCAAAAGATTATCTATCCATTCTAAAAACAAAAATTTAAATTTTTATGACATCGACACAGAGCCCCCCCCCCCCGTCCCCCCCCCCCCCCCCCCTCCCCCGAAACTTGCATTAGAACACAACAACCATGATTTCCAAATGCACCTCACTTTCCCGTAAAAAGAAATTCATTCAAACGTTGTAAACAATGCGTCGGGAAGACAAACATACGATAACATCCGGACAAAATAAAGGGAAGAAAAAAAGAAGAAGAGGGGTGACATAAAAAAGAGAAGAAAAAGAAAAAAGAAGAAGAAAAGGGGGAAGAAGCGGGAAAAAAAAGGGAAAGGAGGGGAGGGAGGGAGAAGAGAGAGAGAGAGGGAGAAGAAGAGAGAGAGAGAGAGAGAGAGAGACTGACAGAAAACAGCAGTCAGGGGAACAGAAAAAAAAGAGTAGACAGAACAGAGAAGAGAGAGAGAAGAGAGAAGAGAGAGAGAGGAGAGAAGAGAGAAGAGAGAGGAGAGAGAGAGAGGCAAAGTTTTGGGATTTAGCAAACATTCAAAATGACAAAAAACATTTTTATCGCTCAAAAAACAGCAGATGATAATGATTCATAACTGCTCTCTCCCCTCCCTCCCCCCCCCCCCCTCCCAACAGTTCCCCCCCCCCCAACCCCCACACCATATTCCCAACAAATGGAAGCTTCCCTTCAAATACAATATCCCTTTTTCAACCCCCATTCCCCTCAACTCATCGAAAGTCATTTTTACACTGCAAAAGTACAATTTAAAAGGATAATGAACATTTAAATATTCCCCTAAAAAACAGAGAGAGAGAGAGAGAGAGAGGAAGAGAAAAAAAGGAAGGAACGAGAAAAAGAGGGGTAAAGAGGGTGGGGGGAGGGAGACACAAAGAGAAGGGGAAAACAGGACGATATACAAATAGACAACAGACAGATAGGGAAACAACGCTGGACAACTAGAGTTAGACAGGGAAAACAAAACTGACACCATTTTGATATTATAAAGTTAAAACTTTTTAACATATTTCCCTTTTTAAAATGGGTTTGTCCATTCATAAAAAGTTTTTTTCAAAAAAAGCCAAACAAAAAACAAATAATGGGGAAAAAAAAAAAAAAAGATCAGTTGCATTACCCTCCATACATGAACGTCATTTTTTTGGGATTGGTTGTTATCAACACGCAAATTTTCGCAGATTTTTTATTACAAGATAGGGTCCATACATCCTTCAATATTACCACATCCCTTTGCTTTAACAAAGCCCCCACCCCCCCACCCCCCACCTGCAACATGTTCAAACTGAAAAACATCATTACATCACCGATGTTTTCAAAAGGGCATAAGTCTAAAGCAAACCAATTCAAAAATTTAAACCCAAAATGATCACTATTACTACCCTCACTACCCCAACACCAACACAAATTAATACAGCAATAGAATAACACATCAATTTAACATTAACGCTTTTAAACCGTTTGGGGGTGTCCAAACCAACAAAGGGGACTCTGATAGTTCTCTGAGGCAACAAAATTTTTTTTTAGGGACATGAATGAACACAGCGGGTACAATAAAAACCATGCCAAAAGATTTTTCAAACCAAATTTTGCCGTCGAAAAGCCTAACCGTGGGGGAGAAAAAAAAAAAAAGGGGGAGGGGGGAAAAGGGGGGCTGAAGGGGGCTGTACAAATTTTTTTCAATCAACACACCACACCAACACACAACACACAACACACACACAAAACACACACACAACCACCAACCAAATTGGGCCCGTCATACTCAAAATAACATCAGATTTTGATAACCAAGAAGGTTATCCAAAAATTATTAACATACCCTATATCAACAAAATCATACATACAACACTACATATATACCTAATGCATACCACAATAAATTTTCATATACACACTACAACAAAACCAAATACACACACTATACATCATAAGCAAAAACATATAACAATACATACATATATATACACATACACATACTACCATACACACCCACATAATAAATATAAATATATATAAATAATATAATATTAAATACATACAGCAAACAACACATACACATACATACAACATACTAACATAAAACACATACATACAAATATTAAAAACCATATAACACACACAACATACATATACACACAATATATTTAAAATGAACAGATACATCCAGTGGACACAAAAATATGCCAAAATATTCCAACAAAGAAACTTTTTCTGACCGAAGAAGAAAAAAAAAAAAAAAAAAAAAGAAAAAAAAAAGAAAAAAGAAAAAAAGAAATCCAGCAAGCAGAGGGACCAAAAGGCGGAGAGGGAGAGGGGGACCAAAAAATGATTTTACAATTGTTCACACACACACACACAACACACATACACCGCGCGCGCCACAAAAACACACACAACCAATGGCTGCAAGTTTCCACACACAACAACACCATGCGCGCGCCGCGCCACACCACACACACACACACAACCACAACCAAAACAAATTTACACACACAAATGTTATGCCTACCACACTAAAATAATAATTAATAGCAGGAAGAATAATTAACAAAAAAAACAAAATAAAAAATTTAAGCTGAAAAACTCCCGGGTGGGCAGAAAAGTAATGATAACAATCCTAGGGGAAGGAAGGGAAAGAGATCATGGCGGAAGGGGAAGGGGCGGGGGAAGGGCACACAGTCCAATGAGAAAGGGTTGGAAAGGCATCCTGCCAAAATTTATGCCTTTCCCCTTCCCCCTTTTTCCTTTTTTAAAAAGGGAAAACATGGAAAATACAATATGAAAAGCCTTAACATTACACAAAAAAAACACACAAAATTATCTACATGTCAAAACAAACCATGCACAAAAAATCACAAAATCAACCACCGCTTTTAACACACACAAACAACCCCCAAATTCACTTTCGTTAAACCGCCTTAAGGAAAACCGCATCCAGATCACTGTTAATGTCCATTTTTATTTTCACGGGCCCTTTTTGAGTTTGGCCCCCCCCTTCCCCCTTGGACACCACGCAGAAGAGTTGCCGAGTTCCCCTTTGCTTTCATTAACAAATTTTAAAATTTGCCTTTCAAATCCTCGTATAAAAATCCGTTTGCTTCAATTTCCTCCGTTCCCAACACGACCCCCTTTTTCTGACGGGAGAAGAACCTCCCAGTATGGGGCGTGGCTCCGGGCCGGGTCGACCTGAGCGGGCGCCATCTCGATGTCCTCAGCTGACACAGGGAAACCCCCACTCGGCTGGTGAAGACCTCGTCACTTTTGGACACAGTCCGCCACAGCTCCGCCTTTCCTTTTGGGGTCCTCCTTCACAACCCTGGGCCCGGACATTCCGAGGCTCCGTTTGCCAAAGTCGTTTTCACAATCGGTTTTGTTCAGCTCCTTTTTTTGCTGAACCAACTCTCCCTAAATCCCATTTTTCTTCTTTTTAGACTATTTATTTGCACATGTAATTGTCTCTTCAGTCTTTAGTTCAAAAAACAACACCCTCCAAATACGACCCTTTTCATCAATTTCCATTTAGTTTATCAATGTCCAACCGAATTTTTTTTGATATCCTCCAGCGAAGTTAATAGCCGAGTTTGCTGTTTATTTCTTTTAATTTTTCCTGCAAAAACAGTTCGCTTTTTATTAGCACCACGCTTTTCTTATTTTTTTTGTGCTTTGAATTTGTTTCACTTTCGCGTTTTTTTGGGCTTCCAAAATATCAAGCCTAACAAGAGAGCTAGCACACTTTTCCCCCGGACCCTCTTCACAAAGTGTTCATTACAGGGGTCCCAAATGGAGTCTATCCCTACGAAAACTGCATTTTTTTTCTCCAGAATTAGTTGAAATTCCATTTTCACACACTCCACTAGCACATACAAAGGTCACACCAAAGTCGCACCCCTCACTCGTGGTCAAACAAGTTTAGTTGTAAACCCATTCGAACTGGTGACCCCGGCGAGCAAGGACGGAACAAAAACACTCTGCTCAGCTCGACGAGCGGGAAATCAAAACCCCCATTAGGGAAAAATTAGAAAAAAACCGGGAAAAAACAATAAGGACAAAAAACAAACACTGAAACAAAACTCGGAAAAAATTTCGAATTAACCCAAGGTTTTAAAAATTGAACAAAAAGAAAAATACAGGTTTTATTTTCTTTTGACATAGGGGCTCTACCCTTTCCCCTGATGAGGAAATTACTTACTAAAGCACTAAAATTCGCCAACAAATAACAAATAAACAGATTCTGAGATGGAAACATTCTCCACACAAAAAAAACCCCTTTTCCATACAACAGTGAAACTTTGGATTTAAAAAACCACAGAAATTTCCCCATTTCGATTTCAGATGGGGTCTTATGAGGAGTGAAAAACTTGTGATTAGTTGGACTTTCATGTTTTCTCAAATACAGAAAATACTTGGGAAACAGGTTTTGGGTTTTACAGAGATACGGTCTTTTCCCGTTTAAAAAAAAACCAAAAAACCCTTGAAAACAAGAAAAAAAAAAACTTTGTTTAAAATTTTTTTTAAAGCCAAAACCTAAAAACAAAGAAAGCCAACAAAAAAAAAAACAGAAAAATTTTTTTACGAACATTAACCTTTAAGGGGTCAACAACAAACCAATAAAAAACCCAATACACACCTGTTACGTAACATCAAAATAACCACCCACCCTCCATCTTAAAAAACCCAAAACCCAATGGATAAAAAAAAGAACTAACTGTCATGCAAGAAAAGAATTTTAACAGTGCAGCAGCGAATAAAAGAGCGCTGAAAAAAAATGGGGACAACTACAAATTACAAAAACCCAATAAGAACATAACACAACGGGAAAAAAAGGGGAAAAAAAAAAAAAATTTTGGTTTAAATTTAAAAAAAAAAGGGCCCAAACCTTTCTATTGAAAGAAAAAAAACAAAAAAACCTAACTTTAAAGGGGGGGGGGGGGGGGGGGGGGGGGGGGGGGGGGGGGGGGGGGGGGGGGGGGGGGGGGGGGGGGGGGGGGGGGTTTTTTTTTTTTTTTTTTTTTTTTTTTTTTTTTTTTTTTTTTTTTTTTTTTTTTTTTTTTTTTTTTTTTTTTTTTTTTTTTTTTTTTTTTTTTTTTTTTTTTTTTTTTTTTTTTGGGAAAAAAAAAAAAAAAAAAAAAAGGGGGGGGGGGGGGGGGGGGGGGGGTTTTTTTCCCCCTTTTTTTTAAAAAAAAAAATTTTCCCTTTTAAAAAAACATTTTAAAAAAAAAAAAACCAAAAAAGAACAATTTTTAAAATTTTTTTTCCCCCCAAAAATTTTTTTCAACAAAAATTTTTTTCCGTTTCCCAAAAAACCCCCCCCATCATATAAAAGTGCCCGAATAAATGTCTCTAAACATTTGTACAAGACGTACACAGAATGATAAAACACAGACGGCAAACCATTTTAAAACCAGATATGCAAACCATATACAGTCTTTCAAAAATGAAAAATATAAATACCAAACAGAATTAAGTAAATATATTTGGAAGCTTAAAAATAAGAAAATAGATTACAACATATGAAATTTATAAAAAGAGCAACACCATACAACAACATTTCTATAAAAAAAATGCAGCTTATGTACTACAGAAAAGTGGCTGATATTATGTAAACCCCACCTAGCATCCCTGAACTCTAAAGTAGAAATGATAAACAATTGCAGCATAAATGGAAATCTTTGTCAATGCACCATTCCGTAACACGTCCCCCCTGAACGCACCCCCAAAAGAAAAAAAACCGGCAGGCCACGTGCCACACGCACAGAACTCACACGCCCACACACCACAATATATAACACGGGTGGCGTGCCCAAATTGTATACCCTGAGGAGGCGTTTTTAGCTTGAAACAAGCTTGTAGGTTTTATTCTCTTCATTTTAAAATCCTATTTTAAACTGGTATGTCGCTCCCTACATGGTTGAGCACTTTTAACGTTCTGAGTGGCTTTTTAACTCTGATTTTATATATATATATATATATATATATATATATATATATATATATATATATATATATGTGTGTGTGTGTGTGTGTGTGTGTGTGTGTGTGTGTGTGTGTGTGTGTGTGTGTGTATAAAATGCTTTCTTGTTGTCCTGTGCTCCGCATCTTGTAGAATAAACTGAAGTAAAATGTACTCAAATATATACAATTTACATAAGATATTTTAGGCCTTTCTTTTTTTTTTCTCTCACACCAGTTCAAAATAAAAGAATCATTAAGACATAATCCACATTCGCCCATGTTCATCAGTATTTAGATACCTGTTTTTTTTCATACACCAGGTCATCAGATGTTCGCATTTCTACCCCTAAAATCTTTTGAGAGCAAAAATGGACCTTTTCTCAATCAAATGCATCATCGTCAAGTCTCCATAACTCCCATCATACTGAGCTATCAAGACTCGTATCTGGCATTACACTGAGCAATGTATTGAACCTGTGAGTAGTCAAACAGCTTTAAAAAGGAAAGAGTGAGAGTTAGCCTTTAGCTATATTTTTGCAATTGTTAATACATAATAAAACTTCTTTTACTCTACTTGTAAGGTCATATTATACGGCAATGAAACTCAGCTTTGCAGACAAAATAAATTCATAAGTATTCGTACGCATTCGCACCTTGCACCACAATCCTGTTAAATGTCACCCCCCCCCCCCCCCCCCCCTTACAACTAAACATCGCCCTTTTGATGAACAACATTACCTTCATCCATATTAACTTCCAACTACAAAGCTGCAGCTACACGCTGAAGACTGCTTTTCTACCCTTATGAGCCTATGACAGTCTTAGAAATGAAAGACATGTCATCAGTCAGAAGCAATATGAATGATTAAATTCATTCAGACCAGAACGTTGCCCTACGTCTTCCTCTTCCTGTCAGTTGTAATGTTAACTCACCAACAAAACGAAGTTAAAATGCAGGTTGCAAGTAGCTCCTTGTTTTCCAAAAGATGCGAAATTAATATAATGTTATACTACTTTCAAATCTAATTCTGGCTTGACATTGTCACACAAGCTACAAATATCCTATTTTTATTGTGTGAGAGCACTTGAAATGATTTGTTTCCGTACTTCCACATCTGCATCTTGCTTTGACATTGTCGTACAACCTACAAATCTTGCCTTTGATGTCATTTTTCAATATAACAGGACCTAGTACATTTCTTTCAAACGGAATCAAAGGCCTTTTACAAAATGTATGAAGGCTACAAACAATTTCCAGTTAATTTTGACTGTGTTTGTCCGGGAGCCAAGAATGCAAGCACGTGATTTACAGTGGAGTTGTCTCTTTTGAATCCAGCTTGATGTTCACCAGTAGAGTCATATTCTGTTTTATAGTCATACACTCTACAGTTCCTAATCTTGCTGTATATTTTATCACTCGTGTCAGAAGGTGAAATGCCTCTTTAATTGTTTGAATTATCAATGTTACTATTCTTAATATTTAAAAAAAATCGAGAAAAAGACTTTGTCCAGTTTTCTCGGAGCACGCCGTTATCAAATCACATGTTAAAAAAACTCAAAAACATCAATAAGGCGATCTCCATCATACGAGTACTTTAACAACTCATCTATAATTTCATCTGGTCCAAAGGTCTTCCCATACTGTAACTTTCTTACAGCAAATCTTAAATAAATGTTAACGAACCGCCAAGAGAAACGTGGCCAAACGAGTCACAAGACAAAACACGACGCGTTTGGACCTCTTAAGTCTTCTTCAGGCAAGACACAAACAAATAGTACAAAGAAAATGAACGAATTTATCACTTAGTTTTCTTTAGCGCAAGGTAGGCGTTGAATGGAAACGAGGCTACTGACATTGAATATGACTGATTCTACAATAAACACGAGAGAAACCTGTATCATAGACAACCAAGACAGATTAGCGTATCAATACAGGATAACGTGATCACGGAATGTTCTCACAAATAATGGTCAGGAAATATCGTACAACTACCTGTATATGTAGCCTGCCCCCCCCCCCACCCCCCTCACACACACACACACACACACACACACACACACACACACACACACACACACACACACACACACACACACACACGCGCGCGCGCGCGCGCGCGCGCGCGCGCGCAGCAGCAGCAGCCCTCAGTGTTTCACAAAGAAAATGAAATCTGACTCTGAAATAGTCGCTGTTCTATTCAGCGGTCTCTGAACATATCAGCCACTAGTGCTCTGAAAGTTCTTCAAAAGGAGAGAACGAACAGTGCACTTCTTTGTATAACCCAACAAATCTCTGTTAAAACCTGTTTTAAAACAAGAGGGGGTGAGTGGGTGGGATAAAAGTTCCTTCAGTTGACCGCTCCATTAGACTAGAGGTGATGTTATTCTACCCTTCGTTGCTCACAAAGTCCCCTACATTATTAGACAAAATATTTGTGCAACAGCCCTGTCATCTTGCATGGAAGGAGTGACCATTAAACTTGAACGTCTTGAAGTCACTCAAACCATGATCGACCATTCTTACAAAAGGCAAAGAAACTGAATACTATTTGCCCCCCCCCCCCACCCCCCTTATCCCAGCCTGCTTTTTGTTGCGTGCCGTCTGATGCTCTATGCTGTGACTCCTCACTCGGGTTGACAGTTGTAATCAATAGA
>CM031617.1:24458733-24463733 GCA_018398815.1 Conus ventricosus | reverse complement strand
ACACACACCCATACTTTCTACATATACTATTACAAATATTTTCGAATCACCAGCATTAACCTATGAATTCTATTTTTCTTTATCAAAGAGTCCAATAAGTAAGTACTTATAGTTTCTTACATTTATTTACTCATACTTATGAGGTTACTTTTAAGTGAGTCAATCATTAACCTACTACTAAATTTACATAACATATACGAAAGGACCATCCTTATCCGTCCCCTACCTCTCACTGTACTCTCCCATATCAAAACCATTTGTAGCTTTCTAGCTTTATCACTTTATCATGAGGGTTTTGTTTGAATGTTTTCATTGATGTAGGTTTTTGTTTGTTTGGGGTTTTTTTGTTTGTTTTTTTTCCGTCTAATATCACCTAGGTGGATAGACGTTAAATTTGAAACTAACACACACACGCACGCACACACACACACACACACACACCACACACACACACACACACACACACACACGCCCGCGCGCATGCGCGCTCATTCACACAACCACCTCTCTCTCTCACGCGCACGCATCCACGTACGCACACACACACACACACACACCACACACACACTCACACACACACACACACATACACATACACACACATACATGCCCACACACGCTCACTCTCTCTCTCTCTCTCTCTCTCTCTCTCTCTCCAACACACACACACACACACACACACACACACACGTACGCACGCACGCACGCTCGGGCACACACACACACGCACACGCACACACACACACGCACACACACACACACACACACACACACACAACCTATATTTGAATTGTTTGAGTTCCCCATTCCCCTGAAATTGTGGAACTACTGTTTTGTGCATCTGTTATGACTATGATTTATAACGTCTCTCTCGTACTGTTACTGAAATAGGTTTTAATAAATAATAATAATAATGTATAGCTTTTATATAGCGCAATTCTTGGAATCAACTCATTGCGCTCAACACACACTCAAACACTCGCACTAACTATGTTCACACACACACACACACTCGTTTACACAACGGGCTGCCTACCTGGGTAGTGCCGACTGAAGAGCTGCCAGCTGGCGCTTCATTCAGTCGTTTCCCGTGTAATCCAGTCAATATCATTCAATATCGATCACTCATTTTCCTCACTTCCTTCATTCTTTCCATTTCTCACGCAGGGTGCATGCTATGTGTAACGTGTCATCCATACCAACGGCCAAACTGGCCTTCTCTTCCGAAAGTTGGTGATGGGATTTTACGTGTGTGCAAGATGTTATGCGTGCGTTCACACACGGAACCTCGGTTTATAGTCTCATTCGAAGGACTGTATGGGAAATGGAGTCAGAACCAATGTTAACTCCGAGGGAAAAATCCCCCTGTACCAAAACGCCCGGGCGGAGGTTCGAACCGCAACCCCAGGATCACCAAGATTACGAGTCAGGCGCTCTACCACTGGGCTATACCGGCTCTTCTTACCTACTGTGTATCTTTATGTACATTCCACAACAATAGGTTACCTTATCCTTGATAGCTTGCTTGAAGAAAAAAAAAGCAACCTTATCTCTGAAAACGACTTCTGTGATGCCAACTACATTTATATGTCGTCATTTCTACACACACACACACACACACACACACACGCACGCACGCACGCACGCACGCACGCACGCACGTAGGCACGCACACACGCATGGAAAGAGAGAGAGAGAGAGAGAGAGAGAGAGAGTGTGTGTGGTGTGTGTGCGTGGTGTGTGTGTGTGTGTGTGTGTGTGTGTGTGGTGTGTGTGTGTGTGTGTGTGTGTGTGTGTGTGTGTGTGTGTGTGTGTGTGTGTGAGTGTGTGTGTGTGTGTGTGTGTGTGTGTGTGTGTGTGTGTGTGTGTGTGTGTGTGTGTGTGTGTGTGTGTGTGTGTGTTGTGTGAGAGAGAGAGACAGTCAGAGAGAGAGAAGGGGAGGGAAGGGAGAGAGAGACAGAGACAGAGAGACAGATAGACAGGCAGGCAAACAGACGGACGGATAAACAGACAGAGACAGAGAGGAATATTAAGAATTTACCAGCAAAAGACACACACATCTGGGAAGACAAATATCTATACATATGCCTTTCTGGATATTTAGGCGATTTGATATTCATTAAGATCAAACTATCCTACCTGATTAAGCGGCACCCAGCATTGTCTTCATCAAGGTTATTCTAGTTTTCTTTATTTTGTTTCAGTTTTGAACTTGTTAGTTTAGATACAGCACTATGTTTAGAATGAATATAGAATCTATGTGACACTGTTGATATAACGTATCAAATGGAAAATTGTATCCTTCGTTTCCATACATAAATCTTATTACTTCGTTTAATTTAAAAAAATGATCTTAACATCATTTAATGATTTTGTTTATGACACAGATCAGGGACATCTCTGTCGAAAGAACAAATATGAATTCATAAATAGTTTTAAAATTGGATCTAAGCTACCATTTCAGCCAAATACTAACCTCTGGAACTGCTAGTAATAAGTCAATGGAGACTGGGGATAATATCTAAATCACCCGATGAGGAGATTGCGTGGCTATAATGCTTACCTTGAAGATATTAAGTTTCCCTGAAAATAAAATCCAGATACAGCATGGTAATTTGTTCAAAGGGGCACTCTGCAATACCCAATGATAAACTTCCATACTTCTGATGACTGAAATTCCCAATAATGCGAAAATAATAGTTTGTTAATTTCTGTGACAGGAATTAAATTCTTAACGATATTTAAAGCTTCATGTTTTCCCTAGGTATAGAAGGAAATTAGTATGGATGGATGAAACAATTGCCCATGTTGTGGTTGCAACGGAGTTCAAGGAACGTTCCTTACATACAAGTGTGGGGGATTAGGAAAACACTTTGAGGAATATCCCAACAGAGTCCTGTTCCGTTACTACATATATCACTGGAACTCGGCAGTTGTACTGTGGGATTGTATACTTCAAGCAAAAAGATATGTATTTCATTTTCTCTGTAAAATTGACCAGCCAGTCAACCGTTAAAAAGTGGCGTAAAGTCCCCTGGTTGAACACCAGTGCTAGTTCTTTCAGTTTCCATTTTACATCCTGCCCCTTTAACTACACAACGCATTCGTTTTGGCCTGTGATGTTCACGCCGACTGCTGGGGGCAGGATGTTGTGCAGTTTGGTGCGGACATTCAAAACTGGGATATCCCTTTCGCTTCTTCCTGTCCTGTTCCAGGGATGACGTCACTTCCTCCATCTTATGCCTGTGATCCAAGTAGTGCACGTGTGCCATACACATTTGTATGTGACCATCGGCATGATTGTGGAGACAATAGTGATGAGTCATTCTGTCTGTTTTCTCCTTGTCAGGAACATGGAGCTCAGCAATGTGGAGATATTAAGCAGGTATTGCTAGCTATCTGTCTGTTCTTGTCCTGAAGTTTTCCCTCAAGTGATATAGAATACCTTATGCGTTTTGTGTCATAAATTTGAGGTGGGTTTTTTTTCAACTACATTTTTTATAAGTAGGAAACATCACTAATAACACACAGCACAGGCAATTCCATTAGCGTATTTGTTGTTGTTGACAGAGTTTAAAACAGGTATACATCAGTTTTGTGGCTTGTTGTTGTATCTGTCAGACGTGTCTTGACATGCCTAGTAGTGAGTTTTATATTATTTTGCCTTAGTATTATCATAGACAATCGTGTTCATCAAAAGTTGTCACATTTTATGAATAGCACGTGTTCCAATCTGTTACGTATTTTCACAGTGCTACACAAGTAACCAGAACTGTGATGGGCAAGTGGACTGTATAAATGAAGTGGATGAAAGCAACTGTCCTGTCACCAGTGAAAAAAGGGAACATCATCAACATCCTTCATCTACAGTGGGAGTGATTGACTTTGTAAAAAATGGCAGCACCATCATCACCCTCTCCACACCGTACAGGATGGACAGGCCTACTCTTTTCAGGCTTGTCCAGACACTCACTACCAGTGTGCACACGATGGATACTGTCTGCCCGTCTTTACTAGGTGCAACGGTTTGTATGACTGCCTAGACCACGAGGATGAAACCCACTGCGACATCTACACATGTTCTGGTTTTTACCGTTGTTTTAATTCTCGGGTTTGTGTGCACCCAAGCCAAGTATGTGATGGCATCAACCATTGTCCTCGATCAGATGATGAACTGTTGTGTAACCAACACTGTCCACAGCAATGCATTTGCCATGGTCATGCCTTCACCTGTCCGCGACCTTTCTCTGCTCATAGTTATTTTGAACTACGGTATTTGAACGGGAGAGGCAGTAGAATGACCGTCTTTGAAGTGTCAGCCAACAACATGTTGGTGTACCTCAGTTTAGCTGACTGTCACCTGAAAAATGCTTCCAACATCACGTTGTCTAATATCGTCACCTTAGACTTCAGCTTCAATAAACTTCACAGCATTCCACAGGGGATTTTGTTGAATAGTGGGAGCCTAAATCATTGTTTTTATCTGGTAACCCCATTGCAGGGTATCTCAAATGAATGCAATAAAGTCATTCCCTAAAGTCAGAACACTCGATCTCTCGCAGACTATTCTTTACACCTTGGATTTCTATATTGTGGCTCTATTTCCAGAGGTCACCTTTCTTAATTTGTCACATAGTGACATGTATTATGTTAATGAGGAAGGTTTTCAGCCAATGAGCAAGCTTCGATTTCTGGACCTGACTGGATGTCCATTGCTCAGCATTGACAAAAATCTCTTCAGAGGTCTGGATCAGCTGCACACTGTTTATGCTGACAACTACAAGATATGCTGTACAGCCACGCTTTTTCTAGATCTCATAAACTGTCACTCACCACAAGATGAGCTCTCCTCCTGCCAGGATCTATTGAGATCTAACTTTTACCGAATCTGTTTGGCTCTCTTCAGCTTTCTGGCTTTGATAGGCAATGGTGCAAGTTTTGTGTTCCGCATGGCCTCTCTGAAAGCAAGTGGCTCGCCAGGCTTTAGTGTCCTTGTTCTT